>CM054167.1:24384777-24404777 GCA_028751875.1 Rapana venosa | reverse complement strand
CCCAGGCTTAAACCATCAGCGAACTACCTGTTCAAAAGGAATTTTCCACTGGAGTTGACATCATTGCCGACTTCCCTCCCCCGAAACTCCTGCCGATGAGACTATAGACTAAGATCCCGTGTGTGAAGGCACACCACCTTCTCCTCCTTTTGGAAGAGTAGGCCACTGCGTGCCAGCGTGACAGGGTCCAATCCAATACAATCCAATCTTGTTGCTTATAGCCCTGGCCGACCACAGAGGCCATATTCGCGGCTGTCACCTTGTCAATGTTTACACCTCAGATTAAAACTGTGCCGCTATATTATACAGAATAAAACAGAAAACCAACTCAGCTGACGTTCCTTGCATCAACGCTCTGGCCAGCCATTAGGGTCATCAACCCAGGACGGTCACTACGTTGTGGGAGAAACCACAGAAACGAAACATGAAATGAGATAAAGCCAAAAACATACTCCTTAAAACAACCTTGTTCTTGGTGACTACCTTCGACGTCTTCCCTTACATCAGACGGAAATTACATGATTCTCTGGGAATGTTCAACAATTTTGTCCAGTGAAACATCGCCAACCTTCCCCCCGCCCCCCACCCAACCTTTTGGGAGTCTGCAATCAAATGCTTTTTAAAAAAAATATATATACCACTTAAGTCACGGCAGATTGTTATGCGTGAAATTGGGGGAGAGCGCGTGGCCACAAGAGCAGCTCCAACCATTTTTTTTTCCTTTTCCTGTCTGTAACTGTATTGTTTTCCTGTCAGAGGCTTTTTCTACACAATGTTGCTCTCTGTCTGTCTGTCTCTCTCTCTCTGTCTCACTCTGTCTCTATCTCTGTCTTTCTGTCTCTCTGCCTTTCTGTCTATCTCTGTCTCTCTCTCTTTCCACTCGCTGCAATCCCAGGCATAAGCCATCAGCGAACTACCTGTTCAAAAGGAATCCCCTCTTGTTGCCGTGGGTTCTTTCACGTGCGCGAAGTAATTATGTGTAACACGCGGGACCTCGGTTTATCGTTTCATCCGAAAAACTAGCACGCAGACCATCACTCATGGTCTAATGAATAGGGGGGGGGGGGGGGAAAGATTTGGGCCTAAGCGGGAATCGAACCAGCGCATAGTTCTGACCCAGACTTTTTGCTTTCTAGGAAGGTGCGTTACCTCCGGACCTTCAGACCAGATCCACACCTAATAATTATGTCTAATATCCTGGACATCTGAACACTCCAGAAGCAGATGCTTGATGGTTACTGGCAAATCTCAAGTCACACACCATTGGGGTTCCCTCGTCTTTGAGCAAATGAATGCGAGTGATAAAATAAACAGGAGTGGCCCGAGTGTATCGTGATGAGCACCGTTTCTTCCCTTCTGTTTCTGGTACACAAAAGGCCGGACTTCTTTCACGTTAGGGCGAATCTGGAAAAGTTTACTGTCTGTCTCAGCGTCCCATTCCTCCGATCAGAGGGACTGCGCGAAACGTTCGCTTTGAGCAAAGGAGCGTGAGTGGTATGAGAATGCCCCCTTTGTGTATTCTGGCGAGCACCGTTTCTTCCCTTCTGTTTTCAGTACACAAACATCCATGACTTTGGGTACAGACAGGAGACGGAAGACGCTGTCAGACCCAGGACAGACACCCAGGAGACTGACGTGACCAGTTTTGGGGAGTGGAGCTTCAGAATGAGTCAGGTCACGTCTCCTGTTCCACTAACCTCCTCCTGTTTCCTCCCCCTTGTCTCCCCTGTCTGTATCACCGAGTTCTCTGTTAGCCGCCGTGCCCATGGCACGATCCTCCATCTTCATTTACTCTGGTCTTCACTGGCCCTGCTGACTGCATGGGCTATCATGCTGCAGGATTCGTGGATGTTGCCTATGAGAGAAGCTGGTGGTCTGCCTTTTCTTTTTAGGTTTCCCTCTGTCTTCTCCCGGTACTGCATTGTATCGTAGTTTTTTTGTTTTGTTTCTTTTTGTATTTTGTTGTACTGCATTCCATGGTGTTGCATTGCACTGCGATGTATTGCATTGTACTGCGTTGCATTGCATTTCGATGTGTTGCGCTGCATTGTCTTGCACTGTTTCGTTCTGTATTGTATTGCTCTGTATCGTATTGTCTTGCATTGTTTTGTGTAGCGTCATATTACACTGTTTTGTGTATCTCTTTCTGTCACGGCAGATTTCTCAATGTAAAGTTCTAGGGGACAGCGCTCGCCATAAGAGCAGCATCACCTTTTTTTCTGTCTGATGTATATTTCTTCCCTATGACAGTGGCTTCTTTCATTCAGCATTTTATGAAGGACATCTTCTTTGCTGTTGCAAACAGGACCTTGGTTTATCGTCTCCTCCGAAATACTAGCACCAAGACCACCGTTCTAGGTCTAGTGGATGGGGGAAGGTTTAGGGGACAAACAGGGGACGAACATGGGGGCTGGGCAGTCTGGCGATTAGAGCGTTGCCCTCGTGATCTAACAGCCCGAGTTTGAGCCCAGGTTCGAGCCACCACCAAGCCCTTTCAACGGGATCCCCCCCCCCCCCCATCACCCGCTCTGGTGTTAACATCAGTGCTGACTCCATTCCCCCCAAAAGCCCTTCAGATAAAACTACAAACTGAGGTCCCGTCTGAGAACGCACGCAGAACATCTTGCACATACGTTAAAACTTGTTCTGCCTTCCGGAAGAGTAGGGCATTGTGTGCTGGTGGGAATGGATGACAAAATTTACAAAACCGCATGCAAACGGGGACTGCGTGTAAAAAATGAACAGGAGTGCTTATTCCATTCTCTTCGAAACAAAAGGGGTAACAGAATAAAAAGAATAAATACCCTGTACGTCTCGCTTTCTAAGCAGGAGTGTTGCCCCAAGGCCACCATTCCACTTTGGCTTTTCTTCATCTGTAGTGTGTATGTCCACTTCAATCATTTTGTTTTTAGCCCTGCCAACTGCAGAGGCCATATCAGGGCTGTCACCTCGTCCAATTTTAAAACTCAGGTTTAAACTGTGCAACTACACACGGATTAAAAACAGGATTTAAAGCCAACTTTACCGTCATTCCTTGTGTCAACGCCCTGGCCAACCATAAGAGTCAACAAAAGAGGCCACCGCAATGAGTGGTAAAACCACATAAACAATGCACGAAATGAGCTAAAACCAAAACCTGATTCCTCAAAACCAACCTTGTTCGAAATAAGTAACTATGACATGTAAACTCATATACGGTAAACGCCTGACTCTCAGGATGTTAAAATGTTGTTTGATAGATCATCACACACAAAATCTTGAACCAGTTTGCTGTCAGAAAAAAGTTCTTCCCACTGTCAAAAATTTGTCCATTTTCAAGAGTAATAACGGACAAAAAAATCTGGCATGAACACTATTGGAGAAAAAATAAATGTTATCAGTCTTTTTACGAAAAATGAATGAGAAATCCAATTTTCTATTCAGATCTTTCAAGTTTTATTGCTAAACATCACAATTAGAAACTATAACTTCTGCCAATGTTAGCCTGACGCTCAGGCTAATTTCTTGGCCAAGATGTGCATCGCACCCACAAAAAGAATGAAAATACACTCTTGTTGATCAAATTCACATGTACATATTTTAATATAGGTTAAAGGTAAAGGAGTCCCATAACCTATAAGGTCGTAGGGGAACGAGGCGTCAGAGACCTCACTTCTCTAGGGCCAGCATATTGAGGGTGGCGCCCATCTCCTCTCCCTCGCTGCTTTACCTTCCCTGACCCTAAAGAGGGCAGGTATCCATTTACAGCTGGGTGAACTGGGGGAACTGAACAGGAGCCAAGGCGCGCAAACGGTCACCCATCCAACTGGTAACCACGCTCGACGCTGCTTAACTTGGCTGGGGGAAAGCGAATGCTCCGACCACTGAGCTATCCCGTCCTTTTTTATTTTAATATATAATACATAAATTCAGCTTTTCTGGCCCTGCCCACTTGGCCACGCCCCCTCCTGCCCACTCTGATCCCTTTTCTTCACCACCCCTCTCCTTATATCCACACTATGTACACCATCCTCCCCTATTTCCTTCTGCATCAGGGCTTGATCCACTTATGCTCTGACTAAAAAAAACTTTAAGTGGATTCACTTTCACTATCATGAGCACACACGTCTTGTTGAAATGCTCGTCTGCTACATAGTATCCAGCAAGTGTTGCACATTGCTGTCACTGTCATAATCAGTCAGTTTGAAGAGAATCATCAGACTAAAGATCATTCCTTCCTTACCATTTTTTTAACCACCTATACAGCTGACGTGAACAAATGTCGAGAATCCACCTCGCCAGGTGGCGCTTGGCTTGCTTTGACCAATCAGGGACTAGCACTTAGGAATAAATTACTTTGATGTGACGTACAGGAATTCCATTCCTAATTCAGAATAGCTGATACATTATTCTAGCCATCTGTGACTATAGTTTTGCTTTTGGACTTGACAAACATCTTGTGAAAAATCAGAATAAAATGAGGACGTCAGCTGACGTCTTATTGGCACTGGAGAAGCACCTTGCCTAGGATGTCAGCTGACGTGTTATGTAAACAGCGAACTGGTAAAGAAGTCTACCGTAAAATCTGTGCACCTAGTACCCCGGACATCTCGACAATCCAGATGCAGATGCTTAATGGTTATTCGCACATCACAAGTCACACAACATGGGGTTCCCTCGCCTCTGAGCAAATGAACGTGAGTAATGTGAGAATGGCCCCCGCATATCTTGGTGAGTACTTCTTTTCTTCTGGGTTTGTTGTTGTTGTTTGGGGGGTTTTTTGGGGGGATGCACTAAAAGGAAGGACTTCCTTTAGGCTAGGGTAAATCTGGGGGGGGAATTTATTGTTAGTCTGAGTGTTTTGTTCCTCTTGCCAGAGGGACTGTGCGTGTTTGGGTTTAGATTTTAAATGTGTATAATTATAGTATAGTGTACATTAAGATCCCATTCTTTGAGGCACTCTTGGTGAGCCAATCAACTGCCTCATTGCCCCAAATGTCCATATGCCCTGGGATCCATACCTCAAAAATGTTATACCCGTTCTGTCTCAAGGATGGATGTAGGTCGCAGAACTCCTCGAGCTTGGGAAGATTTATATTTGTATAAACAACAGTCTCTAAAGTGGAGAGTCAATCAGCGCAGACCAAGAGACTTTATATCTCAAGATAGCTGAATGAATTTTAGAGACAAATCAAGAGTACAAAGACCAGCCGTAAACACTGAGCTGCATGAAGGCAAAGTGCTCAGAAAATGCAGATTCCCAGATGGTAGGACTCAGGGCACCCCACCTCAGACTTTGAAATACATATGTGTGTCTTTGTTCAGTCACCTTCAGGCAAGTGACAAAGGAACGGCAGTAGTGCCTAAGGTCTTTTAAAATTTGAGGCCCGGCACAAACTGCTGTTGTTTTCTCTTTTGCGTGCCCGAGACGCCACAAGTCGTGTCATGGGAGTAACGTGTTCTCTGGAATAGTGTGATTATTTGTGCTGTGGCCCTCGTGCGCAGACTAGAGCGAGTTCAGACCAAACATGCCTTTAATCTCTCATAAAAAAAACCTCCACCCAACGTTAATGTATTCAAAGAGTTATTGTGCCAGGCCTGCTCCCAGTAGCAGGCTAGCGTTCATGTATTCAAAGAGTTATTGTTCCTTCACATCATATGGTGGCGCAGTCTCAACAGACTTCCTTTAACGTGACTTATCTCTTCAACACCTCCCTCCCTTGATGAAATGAAATTTGAAAAGTTATAAAAGATCATTGTACTTGCACATCTTTTTCTGAACTTTTTTACATGTTTAACGTTAAGCAGCCTCGTCCATCATTAGTGGCAGATGGAACTGCTTTCCACTGTGCCTTTTCTGCCAATAGTGGCGGACGGACCTTCTTTCCCCTATGCCATTTCTACCGATAGTGGCAGACCGACAGAGTATGTTTCAATGGTATAGTATATGGAAATAAGTGTTAACATTAGTCTTATGGATATCCTAGTGAATTGTAGACCCTACTTTTGGTGATATTGTGTTCTTCACTGGTCCAGCGGCTCTGAAATAAAGAAACTCAAATGGGGGTTTCACCCATGGGGATGCCAGGGGCCTGTCAGTATAAATAGCATTCCCACCTTCTGGACATTCTGTGCTAGGAATTCGTTCTCTTCTATACCTCTGTTTCTGCCTTGTTCCTTTTTAAAAAATTTTTTACCTGTCACATCCTTCTTGTTTATTTTCTGCCTTCTTGGTCCATTTTTTCTGCTTTAATTGTTTTTCCAGAAAGATTTAAAAGATAACAATTCTCTCCTTTGCCAGAGTCGTTTGCACTGGGCCTGACTTGTCAGGTGCTGACGTCAGCGCAACGCATCTTCGCTCTTATGATAGATAACAGTAGCTGCTGTCTGAACGTTCCAAGAAAAGAAATGGGGTTTTCTTACTAAGCGCTGCTGCCAATCTAGCTGAGTTCTCCATTACACTTCAGCGTTCATTGTTCACTCCTGGCACAGTCACATTGCACTTTGGAGAGGAGAGGGGGGGGGGGGGGGGGCGATGTCATATTTTCGTTCAGTATTTCATCTGTCATTTTTCCTTTTGACAAGACTAAAATCACGTCTGCCGATTTTTTCACTGATTGGGTTTTTCATCATCAGCAGAATCCTGGATTTAAGCAATATTGTCCGAGTTCAGCTTTTTTTTGTGAGTGTCTCTCGCCATTTTTTGTTTTCAACTCTTGATTTCCATTCACGAGATAATCGATCTCATGATCGATGTAAAGTTTGTTTGCCTGATCAAGATGGTTTCTTTTGAAAGAATGTGGATCACGTTGATCATGACTGGAGGTGTCTTGACATCGAGTCTGAATCCTCTGTTTTAGCTTTCTTTTCGTTGAATCGTAGTCGCTTTTGGTTTGTTTTGTGTCAGACTCAAATGACTTCTTGTCATCAAATAATACATTCAATCTTTCCAAAATCCTCAGATTTTACTGCCTCATTTTCTTTAAATCCTTGATTTGAAAGGTGATTCGTTCAGGCTCGTTGCTTTTCCATACAAGCTTCAAGCAATGCATCTTCATCTTCCACGAAGATTTCTGAATCAAATGTTAATCGCTGGTTGTCATTTTTTCAAATTCGATCACCTGCTAGCAGAGCGATTATGGGTAAGATGTTAATTGCACAAGAGGAAAACAGAAAAAGGACTGGGACAAGCACAAGCTTACTGATACCAAGAACAATTGAACCAGGCATGCCGAATTTCTCAGAACTGAAGTGGTATGGCCGCCATTAACATGTACGATATTGCCCACTATGCACATGACATCTCGTATATATTACGTTCATCCAATGGAAACTACTGGAAATTAAACTGATGCTTTTGTGTGATTGTGTTACTAGAAATTAATACAGCTGTGTGATTTCAGCAAACTGGAGTAGACTGTAAACAATATTTCTTACTCTTTGGCCATGTTGTTCAACATACGGGCATGTCTATACATTGAGAGTATACTATTCAAAATAACTATGCATCGTTAGTTAAGTGTCTGCTCTTTTATATGCTACTTAACCCAACGTTGTCAGTTCTTGTCTAGTTACCGTAAAATAGTAATGAAAGGTCGTAAAATAAACGCAGTGGCAGAGGCTAAACATCATGCCAAGTATGGGCCACCAGGGAATTGTGCCAGGCCTGCTCCCAGTGGCAGAAAGACTCTACAGAATCCAAGGAAAAAGTTCAACGTTTTGAGATTGAAACAAGAAGACACAAAGCATGCATTTCAGATCTCACTTTACAACCGCTTCCAAGTGCTCCAGTCAGAGGAGACAGAAACAGTGGAACACAAATGGACCACCTTCAAAGACGCCATTGTGGGAGCCTATGATGAGGTTTTGGGACAACCACAGACGAATAGGAAGCCATGGATCAAGGATGAGACCTGGAAGAAAGTCGAGGAGAGAAGGCTAGCCAAACAAGAACTGAACCGAGCTACGACCCGCCAACAGAAGTGGCGAGCAACAGCCAAGTACTCCATACTTGCCAAAGAAGCCAAGAATGAGCTACGAGCAGACAAACGAGCTCGCATCAATGCCACCGCAGATGCGGCAGAAGAGGCTGCTGGCAAGGGAGACCTCAAGACCCTGTATGCCACCACCAGACTTCTTAGCGGACGTCGCAGCAACCCAAACATACCTGTCAGAGACAAGGAAGGGAAGCTTCTCACCTCTATTGAAGACCAACTAACAAGCTGGAAAGAGCATTTTCAGGAGGTCTTGAATCGACCAGCCCCAGAGGAACGACCTCAGCTGGAGCCAGGGGACTCTCTCGACATCAACATTGAAGAGATCACCAAGGCAGAGATCCGAAAGGCCATCAGCAGCTTGAAGAACGGCAAGGCTGCTGGCATTGACAACATTTCGGCAGAAGCCTTGAAGGAAGGGGGTAGTGACATCGTTGACGAGTTACATCACTTGCTCAACCTGATCTGGTCAACTGGGGAGGTGCCAGCAGAATGGAAGAAGGGCCTGCTTGTGAAGCTCCCCAAGCACGGCGACCTCTCCCAGTGTGGAAAGTGGCGAGGTATCACCCTGTTATCCATCCCCAGCAAAGTCCTCACAATAGTCATCCTGGACCATATGAAAGATGCTCTCGACAAGACTCTTCGAGATGAACAGGCAGGCTTCAGAAAAGAACGTTCCTGTACCGACCAGATTGCGACCCTCAGAATCATCGTGGAACAGTCCATAGAATGGCAGACACCTCTCTACGCCTGCTTCATCGATTTTGGGAAGGCTTTTGACAGCGTGGACAGACAAGCAATCTGGCACATCCTTCTCCACTATGGTGTGCCATCAGAGTTTGTCAACATCATAAGACAACTTTACGAAGGATTCTCCTGCCAGGTCATCCACGGTGGAAGACTCTCCGACAGCTTTGGGATCTCTACCGGCGTCAGACAGGGCTGCTTGTTGTCTCCACTCCTCTTCCTTGTGGTGCTGGACTGGGTGACAAGGACGGCCTACGCAAGTTCCGGGAAAGGTATCCAATGGACCCTCATGACAAAGCTGGAAGATCTCGATTTTGCCGATGACCTGGCTTTGCTATCCCACCGCCTGCAGCACATCCAAGACAAAGTCACTACCCTAGATACCACAGCTAGACGTGTTGGCCTCAGGATCAATCAAGAGAAGACCAAGCTACTGCGTACCAACAACCAGCAAGAGGCTCCTGTCACCATCTCTGGGAAAGCAGAAGAGGATGTCGGTGACTTTGTGTACCTGGGCAGTAAGATCACCAATACAGGAGGCACAGACGAAGACATCAAGGCAAGAATAAAGAAAGCACGCCAAGCATTTGCCATTTTGAAACCCGTATGGAGAACAAATGCGATCTCCACAACCACCAAGCTCAGGATCTTCAACTCCAACGTAAAGTCTGTGCTTCTCTACGGGTCAGAAACTTGGCGGGTCATCAACACCAGCTCCTCCAAGATCCAGACCCTCATCAACGGATGTCTCCGGCAGATCCTTCATCTCAGATGGTTCGACAGAGTGCCAAGTACCAACCTGTGGATGAGGGCAAACCAACAGCCTATGGATGTCCAAGTAAGGCGGCAAAAGTGGCGTTGGGTCAGCTCGAGTGGAACCGCAGGGGAAAAGGAAGAGAGGGCGCCCCAAACAGACCTGGAGGAGAAGCCTGCATAGTGAGCTGAGAGACTCCAGCCTGACATGGGAAGAGGCCAAGACCCTTGCCAGAGACAGGAGAAGGTGGAGGGACGCTGTTGAGGCCCTATGCTCCGCTAGGAGCTATAAGGAATAAGAAGAATATTCCGTCCTCTTTAAGATAGTAGCAAGTTATAACAAGCCACTGAATGTTTAACAAAGAAATGCAAAGTGAAAAAATTTACAGATCAATAACAATTCAACAGTTATCCTATTTTGTGCTCTGTTAGTCCACAAGAGAACACCCATGTCAGGCTGCCATGGGGCCACTAGCCAGAGAGACCCTGCACTCCTGATGGGTCACTTTGGCGGTGTTCCATGGTGCATATTCTGAGCTATACTCAAGACACTACCAGCTGAGCCCCCTACTGACAACAGTAATTGCTCAGTTGCAGAACTAGACTAACCCCACCCAGGATGGCGACCACCACAATATCCCTCCAACAACCTAGTCCTGTGAACCTGCAACACCAAAGGCCTTAACACAAACTCGTCACAGGAACAGCAGCGTATGGAGAAACCGAAGCTGGGGTCACCATGTGACCAGAACAACCAGGGCCACTGAATCAGAGATAATTTCATTTTCTTGCATGATTATCATGACAAGGAAGATAATGTGATGGTTCTGCTATCGAAGTGCATGTGTTTTGGGACTTCTTGACAGTGTTGTACTCTACACTTCCCATTATGATATATCCCGGCGTCAATTGGGCTCAAGAGATACAGACACTCGCAGTGTTTGTCAGGTAATTTAAGCAACTCTCAAAATCGCATCCGTAAAGTGGATAAAGCTCGGCTGTGGGGTCCTCAGTCTTCCCAATGAGCCCATAGCAAATTCACTCTTGGTAGAAGCCCGCAGGAAATGAGAAAATCCCTATGCCTCGTGGGAATCGAACCTGCGACCTTCCAGTCCGTAAACCAAGGCGCTAACTGCTGCGCCAAGGCAGCTAATGTATAATTATGTGTTGGGTCGTTTGTTTGTTTGTTTGTTTTGTGAGGTGTTAAAAATTAGTCTTCTTGTTTGCCTGAACGGTTCTAGTGGAATATCCAGAAAAGACCTAGAAGAAAACGAAGGTTGTAGTCCTGGTTGTTGTACGGGTACATCTGTAGATCTGGGTGGACTGTATGGTGGTGTGGTGATTCCTGGCGGACTATTTTCATCCAAGGGTACCAAATGTAGGTCTGTTTTGCCGTATGAAACCACTGTCAGTGTGGATGATGAATGAACAAAGATTGCACTGTTTGTCACCCACAGTTCCAGGTTTGTTCACGTCTTGGATCTACACTGCGTTGCCTTGCTGAACAGGCGGGGCTTCCTTTGCGGGATAACATGACACTGTTGTAGGCAATTCTTTGTTTTTTCTTTCGACTTGACTCCTTTTGATGTTGTAGGTCTGTAAATAAGGAGAGCATAGAGACAAAGTTGTGGGAAGGGTCGGGGTTTGGATCTTCATTTCTGGCTCATGAGTAGGTCTGCATAGGTCTAGGGTGTGTGCGTGTGTGTGTTGGGGGGGGGGGGGAGGAGTGTGTGTATGTGTATCCGTTTGTGTGTGCATGCGTATATTATGAGTGTGAGTGCGTACGTGTAAGCATGTTCACGCACGCACAAACGCGCAAGCTAAAGCGTACATGCACACACGCAGCGCATGCACGCATGTGAGTGTGTGCATACTAGCATCAGCTGTTGAATTCGTTCGTATAAGGCAACCTTTCATATTCATTAATGGGAGGGGGAAAACAAACAAAAACAACCAAACAAAATAGCCCCACATAGTCTCTAACTCTATACATATATCTATCCATCTAGTTATTTTGTGTGTCCATCCATGCCAGAACAGTTGCACAATTTGTCAGTTATCAAATTCAGAAAAAAAGCAGGAGCATAACCAAATCTGAGACTACGGAAACTCTCAGCTTCTGTTACTGTACTGATTGAAGCAAACAAGAAAACACTCTGACCGTCAGAATCTGTAACCCCTTCCTTCCGCCCTCTCTATGGTTTCCTGGAGCCTTGTTTTGCACAGCCATCAGGGAGCTGCACGGGACGGGAAAGCCCAGTGGTTAGAGCACCCACTTTCCCAAAGCTCAGGTTAAGCAACGTTGAGCGTGGTTACCAAGTGGTTGGGTGACCGTTCACGCTCCCTGGCTTCAGCACAGTGCCCCAATTTACCCAGCTGTAAATGGGTACCTGCCCTCTTTAGGGACAGGGAAGGTAAAGCAGCGAGGGAGCGAAGATGAGCGCTGCCCTCAATATGCTGGCCCCTAGAGAAGCTGAGGTCTCTGATGCCTTGCTCCCCTGCGACCTCACAGGTAATGTGACACCTTTACCTTTACCCTTTATCAGGCAGCTGTAGTCTTTTACCTGATGTCAGCAGCCATTCTATAGGCGACTGGGGTATTTAGTAGTCAGTTACACTTGATCAGTGGGAATAATGTTCTAAATGTTTTTCTTTCTGGCTTTACAAAGGCTTGGAGCATCACCTACGCATATATATATATATATCCATGTGACAGTCACTGCAGTCAGCTGTCCAGCCTGAGTGTTCATACATTCCAGGTGGCAAGAGTGGTGATGCTTTGCCTATGGAGAGTTTTGGGTTTCAGACATAGCAGGTGTAAGAGTGGCGATGCTTTATGTACAGATGGTCTGATTGTTCAAACAGTCCAAGAAGCAAGAGTTCTACTGCTGTCAGTTGTTTTTTTTTCCCAACTACCATACTTTCAGCACCTGCCATCATAAAGGTCAAACAGATCTGTAGTTTTAGGTAACTTGAACTGTGATCAGTCCAGAATTGTCTTTTTTGTGCACTGCAGTTCGATTTCTTCACCTTAACCCTTCACCTGCCCTGTAGTCTTGCAGGCTGTTGAGGTACCCCTCAATATTTTGCAACCAGCTTTCCAAAAGACAACCAATCCGAGACTGTCACTGTTTCTGCAGCTCACTTTCACACAAAAAGCAGGAAAAGAACTTCTAGTGCATGACAGCCAGCCAGGCTTCAAGGGCAAGAAAAGCAGCAAGACCTGCACTGTCAATAAAGAGCGGTAGTTTAGGTTGATTGGCTGGTTGGTAGGTTGTTTGGCTGGCTAGCTGGCTGGCTGGCTGGCTGGTTGGTTGGTTGGTTGGTTGGTGGTTGGTTTTGTTTTGTTTTAATTTCCCATTTTCATTGTTTTCATTCAGGTTAGTGATTAAAATTATGGCTGCTGAACCGTCCAGTGTGTAGTCATTTACAAACATAGCGTATTGAGTTCTCTCTCCTCTCACCCAGATGGTTTATTGATCGTTTACTTTTGCAGAAGTTCTCTTCTTTTGCAGACTACAATGATCGTTTATTTTTGCAGAAGTTCTTTTTTTGCAGACTACAATAATCGTTTACTTTTGCAGAAGTTCTCTTCTTTTGAAGTCTACAATGATCTTTACTTTTCGAGAATTTGTCTTCTTTTGAAGACTGTAATGATCGTTTACTTGCGCAGAATTTGTCTTCTTTTGAAGACTATAATTTTTTTGTCATTTTGGAGAATTTGTCTTCTTTTGAAGACAATAATGAGTGTTTCCTTTTAGTGAATTTGTCTTCGTTTACAGAATACTTTACACTCATGATGACATCACAATACTCTGGATATATCAGTATGGGGAAAAACATCAGTGGCATTAAGTCCTGGGAATCAGCATGCAAAACTCTGGCAGTGCCGGCTGGTCATATAGTGATGATTGAAATCAAGCTGAAATACATCAAGTCCAAAGCGGACTGGTACACTTTTGATTTAAAGGTGCACCCCACAACGTGTCAAGTGTTGCAATCTGATCGTAGATTGATAGTATGGTCCTTAAAATACAAATCAGGGAATGTTTTTCTGTTGCACACCTCGCATATCAGTGTTACCTTTAAGCCTGGACACTGCTCAACAAAAACTTGTTTTGTTCTGTCCTTTTCCTTCTTTCCTGAAAACAAACGGCCTGTGAAGTTGGCCAGTAGTCTGTGGAACTGCTCTGTGGAGCATTACCCCAGCTTCCACCACCACCTGGCTTGTAACATGGTGACAGAGTGTGAAGACGGACGGGATGAAACAGCTGACTGTCCCTTCAGCAGCCCTCAGTGTGATGGAATGATAGATTTATGTGATCGTTGCTACACTATTGCAAAAGGTCTGAATACATTTGCCAGTGATAAAAAAGATGTCAATAAGAAGGCTTATGACTTCTGTATCTCTTTGGGGGGATGGTTAAGTATACCATTATGCTTCAACACTTTGAGTGTTGAGATAGTGCATATCACAAACACAGCTTTGATTAATCAACCACCAATATGGACAGGTTTATACTCTTGTGATTTATCGCTTCCTGATATGTACACACTGAGTGTTGTTAAAGAAGATAAGACAGTTTTCCATCATTCTATTTCTGAGTGTCGAAAGGTTTCTTTCAAAGTGAATAACCATTTGTATCTTCTTAAAACCTGTTTGGGCTTCTGTGAAGAGAGCGAATGTGCATCTACAGTTGACATGGCATTTTGCGAATTTCAGCAAAACAAGACAGGAGAGATACTTTACCAACCAGAAACCGTGACTGTTAACAGTTCAGGATTTCTACTTTCAAGAGAACAGCAGTCTATGACAAAATGCCCTGATGGTCATGTAACACACACAGTCCTTCTCTGTGGGTCAAACCGTTATCAAATATGTGGTCAACAGTCCACGTCTCCTTGTGTTTTTTCCGATCGGTTACCAGACAGCCACGTTTCTGGTTTATCAGGCCACCACGTCCATGTAGTCCCCACATTTACATGTAATGATCATGAGACAGAGTTGTCTTATACCTTAGTGTGTGACTTCATCGCTGACTGTCCGGATGAAAGTGATGAAAGTTTCTGTCAGCATCTTCCTTGTATCAGACAGTTCAGATGTGCCAGTGGTCAGTGTGTGCCCTTTGATGAGGTTTGTGATATCGTGTCTCATTGTCATGACCACTCTGATGAAAAGAACTGCTCTGAATTCAAACTTGACAGAAATGAGCAACTGCCTATTTTATCCCCTGCCCTTGTTTATTTTGATGGCGTCAGACGATTTATCTCCATCCCAATGAATTCTACCGAGTCCTGTCCTGACAACCACTATCGTTGTCCTGGTGACTTCAATGACTGTCTGCCTGTCTACACACGGTGTAACTCCATGTATGACTGTATTGACCACCAGGATGAAGAGGGTTGTGAAGAAATAACATGTTCAGGATTTTTTCGTTGCAGACTTTCAAACACATGTGTACACAGTGAGCACATTTGTGATGGCTGGCCTCATTGCCCAAAGAAAGATGATGAATTGTTGTGTAACGTAACATGTCCATCCAGCTGTCTGTGTCAAGGTCACTCCTTTCTGTGTCCACAGCCTTTCTCTGCAGCTCACTTCCCCCAGCTCCGCTACTTGGAAGCCACAGGGTCAGGTATGACACTCCTCTGATGTACACACTAATGTTCTGCTCATAGGTCTGGTCTTTGCTCACTGTTCTATAAATGTCATACCTAAAACTTCCTTCCTGAATTTGAAGATTCTTGATCTGAGTGGTAACATTCTGCAGCACATCAACATGACATCGTTTCTTGGGTTAAAGACTCTACAGTCACTGTCCCTCTCTAACAATCCTCTGACCTCCCTTCACACTGGTCCCCCATCTGTTCTCCAGCACACTGCACTCACCACACTGGATCTGTCCCACACCACACTGACAGTGTTGGACACCACAGTGATGTCACTGTTTCCTCACCTACAGACACTGAATTTAACCTCCACCTCTATTCACACCATCAGCCCACCAGGATTTCAGTTAACCCCATTGCTAACAGATCTGTATATGGAGAAGAGCCCCATTGATGCATTTCCACCCAACATGCTTCAAACTCTTTTCCATCTTCGATATGTATCAAGTCAAAACTATAAAATCTGTTGTAGTCAAATACTTCCCAACGCTTTTAACAATTTAGTTTGCTTAGCACCGAAACACGAAATTTCTTCATGTGAAGATTTGTTGCAGTCATGGACATACCGTGGGTTTCTGTGGCTGGTGGCCTGTCTGTCACTGATTGGTAATGTATTCTGCTGCTGTGCACGTTTGTTTGCTAGGAGTCTGGCGTCTTCCAGTGGCTTCAGTGTGTTCGTCACCAACCTCACCATGGCTGACTTTCTGATGGGGGTCTACATTGCTATCATTGGTGTGGCTGATGAAATGTTTCGTGGACAATATCTCTACAAGGACGACACCTGGAAACACAGTGTGGTCTGTAAGGTGGCTGGTTTTCTGTCGCTGCTGTCCAGTGAGGTGTCCGCTCTGACCATCTGGCTTATTACACTGGACCGCTTCATTGTCCTTCACTTTCCTTTCAGCACTGTGAGGTTTGGCAGAATGTCAGCAGCAGTGGCTTGTCTGGTGACTTGGTTGGCTGGCTGGGTTTTGGCAATGGTACCGTTGCTTCCCGTGACAGCACACTGGGGATTCTACAGCCAGACAGACATTTGTATCCCTTTGTCAGTTACAGGGTCAGAATTTAAAGGCAGGATGTATTCATTCAGTGTTTTTATCATTTTCAATTCTGTTTTATTTCTGTTTGTCTCAGTAGGTCAGGCTTTAATCTATATGGCCATACAGCACCAGGCGTTGAAAACGAATTCCACTAAAGTGTCACGTGACATGACCATAGCACGGCGGTTGGTCACCATTGCAGTCACAGACTTCATGTGCTGGTTTCCCATTGGTCTGTGTGGACTGTTGACACTGACTGGTACACCAGTCCCTGGAGAAATCAATGTGATGCTCGCCATCTTTGTTTTGCCCTTAAACTCTGCTCTCAATCCGTTCATGTACACCTTTAACACTCTGGCTGAGAAGAGAAAGAAAGCAAATGAAACTGAAGTTTTAAAATGGTTAGAATCTCACCAAGATTTGATCAGTGATAAGCATTCAACCTAATGTGCACTCCTAAGCATCATTAATAATTTTACATTTTACCATTACCTTGCTTGTATCTCTTTGTCTGTTTCTCTGCCAGTGATTCTTTGTCTTTTACTTCCCCTTTTCTTGCAGGCACCACCATTAGGGCTTAGGTTTTATAAATAAAACTCTATCATGAGTCAGTTGAGTGTGTAATTATGTTAATAACTCATAGAGCTTATTATCAATTTGAAGGAAATGATAGTAACATTAGACATAGTCTTATTCCTGAAAAAAATTGGTTGTTGATACTTACTGCTGTATTCTCTCACACCATGGCTGTAATGATTTTTCTAATACACTGACATGTCACAAAACTGCTTCTTCCTTCCACCTGCTTCTTTCTTTGTGACTTTAAAAACACATGTTCAGGTTGCAATGTGTATCATGGTGTGCATGAAACTGCAAATACTAAGGCTGGCCCAATTCTCTGACCATGTTCAACACCTGACTCTTAATCCAAACACTTGTCTGTTCTAACACTCTCCACGTCTCTACCTTCACCCTCATCCTCTTCCTCTGACAATTATCCTAATTCACCACTGTCATTATCAACCTGTCTCCCTCCTTCAAATCTCCTTCACATGTGCTTGTTCAACGTGCATCTGTCTGCCCAGAAGGTAAAGCTGACTTCATTTCTGATTTTATCTCTTAACAGAATATTGATCTAACAATTCTTACAGAAACTTGGTTTAAACCACATGGTCATGAACTGAAGATAAAACAACTGAATCCATCTGATTGTAAAACTCTTTCTTT
Organism: Rapana venosa; assembly: GCA_028751875.1. Classification (NCBI taxonomy): domain Eukaryota; kingdom Metazoa; phylum Mollusca; class Gastropoda; order Neogastropoda; family Muricidae; genus Rapana; species Rapana venosa. The sequence continues at coordinate 24,387,367 of CM054167.1, read as the reverse complement.
TCCCCAACACTCCCATGGAGGTGGCATTGCCGTCGTTTATAAAGATACACTTAAACCTGCTCTTTCTTTCTGTCATTCCCTTCCTTTCTCACCTGAATATTTTTACGTCTGTGAACTCAGCCTCAACACATCTGGCCACTCGATTACTTTCTGCTGTCTTTAACGTCTACCTCCAAGTCTTAAGAATAATCTGACATCCTTCGTGTGCCATCAAGAGTTTCGGTCATTGCTGGATCTCTAAAGCCTCTATCCCAGGAAGCTTATCATTCTTGGTGACTTTAACTTCCACTTCGACAACCAGTCTTCTGATGTCAAACGACTTTCTCTCCTTTTGTCAAACTGGTCTCTTTCCAAGCTGGTAAACGAAACAATGCACAGATCAGGACATATTTTAGACTGGCTCATTACCAATGTTTTATAATATGTGGTCACATCTGTATCTATCACTGATTAACCACTTCTGATCATTCCGCCATTCTTTTCTTCCTCAACATTGCAAAGCCTATCAGAAAGAAGAAACGTGTCACTCGTCGCAATCTCAAGGCCATAGATATTCGAACTTTCTCTTCACAGGCTGCTGAACGCCTATCACTAACCTCTGACAATACCGACCCCTCTAAACACTACAATACTGTTCTCAGCCAATTGCCTGACGAGCATGCATCTCCCACTGACCACCTCCTGCCTGGCAGGCCCTGTGCATCATGGTACACCCATGACATCCTGGTCGCAAAGCATAAACGCAAGCAGCTAGAGAGGCAGTGTTGAAAAACAAAAACGGAAATCAACAAGTAGCTCTTTTGAAAACAAATAAACAAAGTCAAATCTTTAATTCATTCAGCAAAAAAGAGAATATAACTCTTCTCAAGTTCTTGATGCCACGTCTATGAAATCACTTTTTCCTTACGTCCACTCTTCTTGGATATGTGAAGGCAAGCCCTCTGCCTTCCAGCCACAACCACTCTGAACTTCCTTCTATATTTTCTACATTTTTTTCTCTGATAAAGTCCACAACATCCACTCCAGATAAGATCAGACTCCTTTTCAGCATACACTTCCTGATCCCCAATTCTCTGGCACTCCTCTTCTTTTCTTTCATTCAACAAGCGAGAAAAGAACACATGAAAAATCTTAAAATGACTATAAAATCATGTGATCTTGATCCCATACCTGTTTCCCTTTTCACAAAGTGTCTACCACAACTCACACCCACTATCATGAAAATAGTAAACTCATCTCTTGTTTCAGAAAATATTCATCAGCTCTCAAAACTGCTATAGTCACACCTCTACTCAAAGAGCATGACCTTGACCCTAACATGCTGAAAAATTATAGACCTGTTTCCAGCCTACTTTTATCTCTAAATTCCTTGAAAAAGTAGTTCTAAAAACAGCTAAATAACTACCTCCTCTCCAACAGTCTTCTTCCTGCGTTTCAGTCTGCCTATCACATTAACCACAGCATTGAAACCACCCTAGTCCACGTCTTAAATATGATTCTACTCGCTTCTGACTCGGGGAAAATCTCCCTTCACGCTCTACTTGACTTATTGGCAGCCTTCGACACTATAGATAACTCAAGACTCCTCTCCTGTCTTAAAAAAAGATTGGTGTTACTGGAACAGCACCCACCTGGTTTAGTTCATACCTTATGGACATATTCCAGACAGTTGCAGTAAAGAAGATTTAATCAATACCTGCCAAACTGGAATGCGGATTCCCACACGGATCAGTTCTGGGCCCTGTTCTATTTACTCTCTATACTGCTCCACTGTCACATATAATAAACCGTCATCAAATCAACCATCATATTTACGCAGATGACTCTCAAAACAGTGTTACTGCTGAAAATATGCCTTCTCTCTTGACAATTATGGCCAACTGCTTTCAAGATATCCAAAACTAAATGATACAGAAGAAATTACAGATAAAATGAATGCAAATAAAACTGAAGCCATCATTGTAAGGACCAAACACAAACTCTCTTCCATTACAACAGCTTCAATAGAACTGGGCAATATATCAGTCCCCCTATCCACTACACCCTCCTGGTGGTTAGCGTGATGCACTCGTGATCTGCTGACCCGAGTTCAATTCCCGTTCAAGAGGATTTTTCCTCTGGAGTTAACATCAGCGCGTGACTCCACTTCCCCCTAAAAGTCCTTCGGATGAGGCTATAAACTGAGGTCCCGTGTGTGAACGCACACAGAACATCTTGCGCACAGTTAAAACCTGTTCCGCTTTTCGGAAGAGTAGGCCATTGTGCGCCGGTGAGAACGGATGACAAAATTTACAAAACTGCATGCATATGGGGACTGGATTTTAAAAATACCACATGAGTGCTTATTCCATTATCCTCAAAATAAAAGAATAAATAAATAAATAAAATGTCTTCACCTGTACAATCCCTCTCATTCCCTCCGCTCTGCTGCAGATACCTTGTCCTTAAGAATACCTAAATTTGACCAATCCACCGTTGGCAGCCGCCCTTTCTCTATTTTGGGTCCATCGACCTGGAATAACCTCCCTCTCTCTCTTCGCCAAAAGTCTACTTATGACACATTTAAATCCAGCTTCAAGACATTTATTTC
>CM054167.1:24377277-24379777 GCA_028751875.1 Rapana venosa | reverse complement strand
CCGACTCAAAACTCATGTGATTTTGCACAAATTTTAGATTTGATTTTTTTTCAGGGAACATTGTACCCCCATCAGTCCTTTGTCGTCTGCTAGCTGCCTAACCACAATATTCATACACGTGATCAACACTGTAGGGACACAAGCAAACCGCATTTATTTATTATTCTACAAGCTACTTCAATAGAAACAATTTTTAAAGCATTGCAGAGGAGACAGATAAATTGTACATAGTTATTGACTATTACGATATTTGAGCATTGCGCAATAGATGCTAACATACTAGGAAATCTGGCATACCGGATTAGAACTTGTGAGTAATGGGCACTGGAAACGAGAATATAAGCATTTTTTCTTAGAAAAACTCATGTGATTCTTCGCAAACCTAAATAAGCGATGCAGCCCCCCCCCCCCCCCCCTCCCCCCCCCCCCCCCAAAAACCAACCTCCCTCCCCTCTCCATAAAAAGCAACCTCTCAAAACAAAACAAACAAGGGTAACCTCTTAACAAACAACCAAACGAACAAAAACAAAACGAAATAAAACTACTCATCCACACCTCAACCCAACTTTCCTACCACCTTAACTCAACCACACGGGGGAAAAAAATATATATATATCCCATCTTCATTTACTAAAACAGCAATTTTCTTCCACAGAATAAATAGCCCTAACATTTCATAGCACATGGCGCGGGACACGGCCCATAACTGCTTTAGTTTTATCCCTATCAAAACGAGGCTGGCAATTTGTGGGAAGCGACAGTAAAATCAACATGGCGCGGGGTCCAATTTCACGGTAGGTGGCCCGCGGTGAATAAGTATAATTAACGTCAATCCTTGTGGCTATTTTGGTGGTATTTTATCAAAGCAATATATCCGAGAGAGAGAGAGAGAGAGAGAGAGAGAGAGACGAGAGAGAGAGAAGAAGCGAGAAGAGAGCAGAAGACAGACAGACAGAGCGACAGAGACAAACAGACTGCCGGAGGCAAAGAGATGAAACAGAGTGGGGAGGGGGGGGGGGGGGGGGAGAGCGAGAGAGACAGACAACAGGCACACAGACACAGACACACAGAGAGCCACACAGAGACACTGAGACAGACACACAGAGAGCCACACAGACACAGAGACAGACACACTGAGAGCCACACAGACAGACTGCTGGAGGCAAAGAAATGAAACAGAGAGACGGAGACAGACAGACTGACAGAGAGAGAGAGGTGGGGGAAGGGGGGGAGGGGTAAGACTGCATTCACCCATCAAACGCTGACATGAATTACGGGATCTTGAATGTTCCTATCTGAACTTCTGCATGTGTACATCCTACACGAAGGGAATTACGGCACTGGCATGTCTGCACTAAGTTAACCTGGAATATCGGTGTGTTTTTTTAAAAATCCACCCACACCTTAATCCACCAGACGCCGCCGAGATTCGAACCCACGACTTCATGGACCCATGGGATTGAAGTCGAACAGGTCTTAACCATTCAGCGATAGCGTCCCGCGAAATGCCATGAAAAGCTTGTTACCCTAGGGGTCACCAAGAATAATCATACGCTCTGTCTCACTCATCTCACCTTGGGAATCACTGCCAGGATGAAAGTACACACTGGGTGAGAAGGTCGCGTGTGCGACTCTTTTCAAGTACCTCGCCATACAGGCAGCCATACTATACTCCGACTTCAGAGGATTCTCTCTCTCTCTCTCTCTCTCTCTCTCTCTCTCTCTCTCTCTCTCTCTCTCTCTCTCTCTCTCTCTCTCCCTCTCTCTCCTTTAATTAATGAAAGGAGTCACTCTCATGTTCATGTTCATATTATGCTCAGACCTTGTCATGGGCTGAAGACAATCTCAACACACCATCACAATAGTATAACAACATGTTGACAGGTAAGCCTGGACACTTAAGCTAGCTTACATCAATAACTGATAACACTCTTTACCCGGACTAAATCCAGCCTGGTAGAAATAGCTCTCTGGGGAAGGTGCGGATGTAATGGTGGTTGGGAGGGGGGGGGGAGGGGAGGGGAGGGAGGGCTCCCATCCGAACACGAGAAAGAGGAGAGAGAGAGAGAGAGAGAGAGAGAGAGGAGAGAGAGGAGAGAGAGAGAGAGAGATGAGAAGAGAGAGAGAGAGAGAGAGAAACTTGCTACAGGGATCGTGCAGCTTTCACCTTCCTGTCTCCAGTGTACGGTTACCTCAAAGCAGACAGGTGCTAAAAGGCTTTTAGTTGTTTGTCCCTGTTTTCCTCTGTCACTCCCACCCCCCACCCCCACCTCTCCCCTTTCAGTTTTTTTTTCTCTCTCTCTCAACTCAGCTCTCATTCCTACCCAAAAAAAAGTATATTCCTACCCAAAAAAAAGGATATTGTGCAACATTTAAACATTCTCTCTCTCTCTCTCTCTCTCTCTCTCTCTCTCTCTCTCTCTCTCTGGTAAATAAAAAAATACACTGAGCATTATTTTGTAAAGAACATGTATGAACAACCACAGGTGAGTGCCTAACT
>CM054167.1:24329777-24372277 GCA_028751875.1 Rapana venosa | reverse complement strand
TTTCTTCCTTTCTGCCTTGTTCCTTTTCTTCCTGTCACCTCCTCCTTGTCTATTTTCTGCCATCTTGGTCCATTCTCCTGCCTTTATTCCAGAAAGACTTAAAAGATAACAATTCTCTCCTACACCGAAGTCAGATGGCTGGGCCTGACTGGTCAGGTGCTTAACAGCAGCACAACGTAATTTTGGCTCATATGACAGACAGCAATAGTTGCTGTATAAGTGTTCAATGAAGAAGAAGAAGAAGAGGGGGGAAAATTCAGTGTGGTGCCCCCACACCTTGAAGAACCCAGGGAATGATTGAATAAAAGCAAATGCAATATCTCACAATTTTCACACAGGTGGTGTGTGTGTTATGGCTGTGAGCAAGTCATCTATATACCAGTTCCATTAACGTACCACCAATAAACAAACTGTCTACACCTCTAGAGGTGAAGGGAGGGGGGTTGAGGCGGGATAACTGCTCTGAGCACTCGCTTTCCCCAAGCTAAGGTTAAGCAGCGTTGAGTTTGGTTATCTCGTGGATGGTTGACCCTTTGTGTGTGGTGCCTTGGCTTCAGCATAGTACCCCAGCTGTAAAAATGGGTACTGCCCTCTGCACGAACAGGGAAGGTTAAGCGGCACAGTGGAAGGTGTTGGCGCCGCCCTCAGTATGCTGGCCCCTTGAGAAGCTGAGGTATTTGCTTCCACTGTGAGTGTTTACCCGTGTAGTTGCTTCCCCTGAGAGAGTTTACCTGTGTATTTGCTTCCCCTATGAGGGTTTACCTGTGTAGTTGCTTCCCCTGTGAGGTTTTACCTGTGTATTTGCTTCCCCTGTGAGGGTTTACCTGTGTAGTTGCTTCCCCTGTTAGAGTTTACCTGTGTAGTTGCTTCCCCTGTGAGAGTTTGAGCAGTTGCTGCCCCTGTGAGAGTTTACCTGTGTAGTTGCTTCCCCTGTGAGAGTTATTCAATGTATTTGCTTCCCCTGTGAGTTTATCTGTGTAGTTGCTTCCCCTGTGAGTTTATCTGTGTATTTGCTTCCACTGTGACAGTGGCTTTTACTGCACAATGTTGCTTCGGACAAGCCTCCTTCTTGCCTGAGTTCTTTCACGTGTGCTGAATGTGTGTTACACACATTACCTCAGTTTATTGTCTCAACTGAAAGACTAGAGCCCAGAGTATTGTATGTTTGTACATCGTGTTCGACTATGACCTCCAAAACAGCAGAGGAGGCAGCTGCTGTTTCGGATATTGGGCAGAAATTTGATTATAGTGGAGACGCCTTGCCCACAGTACATCCCCACTCTCTCGGCCAAGTGGGCATAAGGACAGTCAGCGTTGGAGATGTTCTCCAAAGGCCAACTAGCCCCCAGGGCTGCAGAATATAAGGACTGTGCGAGTCAAGCCTCCTAGTCAGGGAGTCATAGTCGATCACTAAAGACTGATACTCAAGGTCTAACGGATGAAGAAAAAGCTCGGACTCAGACATCACATCTGCACTTCTCGCTTTTTAGGCAGGTATGTTAACTCCAGACCACGATCCACCGTGCGTGCGTGCGTGTGTGTGTTTGTGTGTGTGTGTGTGTGCGCGTGTGTGTGTACGCACGCACGCGCGCGCGCACACACACACACATTCTCGCCCAATTCCATAACTACACTCTCTCTCTCTCTCTCTCTCTCTCTCTCTCTCTCTCTCTCTCTCTCTCTCTCTCTCCCAAGTCTATAATTATGCGAGCGCGCGCGCGCGCGCACACACACACACACACACACACGAGAGACAGAGACAGAGACAGACAGAAAGATAGAAGTCAGAGAGAGAGAGACAGAGAGAGAGAAAGATGGGGAGATTGAGAGAAAACAAAGCAAAGGTGTAGTATAATTGATTTTTTTTTTTAAACAGAAGAATACCAGAGAAAGGAAGAGAGGTAGACAGAAACAGAAGTAAGAAATGAAATAATAAAAGCCAAAGAAATAACAAACAGGAAAAGAAAGAAAGAAAAAGAAAGAGAGAAAAAAAGAAAAAGAGAAAGAAGGAAAGAAAAAGAAAGAGAGAAAGAAAGAAAGAAATGAACAACAGTTACATCAAACACCCAAACTCACAAAAGTTTCCAATTCATTTTTGTACATTATTTCACGTGAAACATATAATGATAACAGTACAATAATAATAATAATAATATAATAATGATAATAATAATAATAATAATAGTATAACAGTATCACTAATAGAATAAAACAGCTCACTTTCATAAACTACAAATCTGTACAACATAGTGTAAATCAGGATGGTTACAAAATGAGAGAGAGAGAGGGAGAGCGAGCGAGGAGAGAGAGAGAGAGAGAGAAGGAGAGAGAGAGAGAGAGAGAGAGAGAGAGAGAGAAACAGATACAGAGAGACAGAAACATAAGCACAGCATGAATAAACACAAAATAAACAACAGTCATAAATAAAAAGGTAAAGGAGTCCCATAACCTATAAGGTCGTAGGGGAGCGAGGCGTCAGAGACCTCACTTCTCTAGGGCCAGCATATTGAGGGCGGCGCCCATCTCCTCTCCCTCGCTGCTTTACCTTCTCTGACCCTAAAGAGGGCAGGTACCCATTTACAGCTGGGTGAACTGGGGGAACTGTACTGAAGCCAAGGCGCGCAAACAGTCACCCATCCAACTGGTAACCACGCTTGACGCTGCTTCACTTGGCTGGGGGAAAGCGAGTGCTCCGACCACTGAGCTATCCCGTCCCCTCTTTACCTTTTACCAAAATATCTCGCCTAATATGGTCACTGCCAGCCTAATAATCTTAAGTAAAGGAGTCAAAAAAGCCACACAGATATATATATATATATATATATATATATATATAAACCAACAAATAACAAAGATATACATACATCTAAACCCAAAAACAACAACAGAAAGAGATAAAAATTAATCCATTTAACATGAAGACAGTGCTCACTTTTCATAAATTATTAGAGCCTGACCCTGGTACCGGTATGGATGCTCTCCCTTTATGTCTCTGCTCAAACAATTTGTACACACAGAAACCTGGAGAGGAAATAACGGTATATTATACACAGCAGGCGACACTAAAGATATTCAAACTATATACTATGCATATTAAATACAGGAAGATAGGGTTTTTTATACATGTATGTACATTTACGACATTCGAACTTTGATGTACACATTAGGATAAAGGGAGATAGGGATTTACCCATTACATGAAGGGGCTTTTATGTTTTAATGGAATTATCTTAGTTCAGAACGAATTTCATTACAATTATCACTATATAATTATCTCTATAAAAGGACTGGGTAGACCGTTGATTGGTGGTATGAAAATAACGCATCTTCCTAAAAAGCAGGAAGTGTGGGTTCGATCCCTGATTATGCCACCTCCCCCCTCCCCCTCCCATCCACAAGACCGAGAGAGGTGGTCTGGTTGCTAGTCTTTCGGACGAGACCCCCCAAAAAGTCGAGGTTCTGTATGCAACATGCATTCAGTATACTTTATAGAACCCAAAGCAGCCCCAAAGAGTTGTCCCTATCAAAGTGCTACAGAAAACAGCCACTTTGATAAAGTACAAATATTCATGCAGACAGACAGAAAAAAATGGGTGGCGCTGTTCTTGTGGCGACGCGGTCTACCCAATGAAAACACTCCAAATTTCATGCCAAAACATTCTTCCATGACTTAAAGTGGTATACAAATGAAAATTGTATAGGTTCTTTCCTTCGTGTGACTTTCTTTAAATGTTACTGATTTTCACGCTGAAACGTTTTGTTTTATTTATAAAATATGAGAATACTTGACTAAGAATAACTCGACATATATTCGTTTACTACGCAGGCTTTCTAACATGTAAATTTACGAACCAAATCTTATCATTTTAGCAAATTTGATGTTCACATTCCATTTGGCAAAATCATGTATGAAATAAGAAGTCATAGAGAAAAACATGAAAATCATACTATACTCCTTGACTTATTCAGACAACTAGAATAGGGGGAAAACAACGACAATATAACAAATATTGAATCGCAATCACATACAACGATATCAAAGCAAAATATGTACCGATACCAAGTCACCCAACAAGATTTTTTTTTTTTTAAAAGAAAAAAACTGTCCGAAAATCAAACAAGACAGAAGGTATCACACCATACTTTATTGCGTCTAAAACGTTTAAACATGTCAAATAAATAAATGATAGGGTAGAATAACACGTACATCACCATCAAAATCACTTTTTTAAAAAAAAGAACCGTTGGTTATAACAGTATGTATATATAAACATATCTTAACAAGCATCTTGCAAATGCCCAGTATTATTGTACACGTGTATATTATAAGTATGATAGAGAGAGGAGAGAGAGAGAGAGAGAGAGAGAGAGAGAGAGAGAGAGAGAGAGAGAGAGAGAGAGAGAGAGATTCTAAGCTGTTCGGGTTTGCGCCAAAAGAAAACTCATCAATCAGCTGTGCAAAGTATAATGATTTACGGAGAACAAAACTGTAAAATAAGTCTACGCTGATGCAAAATTTATTCTGATATCTAAATAGTATTTTTGTAGCAACCTCGTTCATATTGTGCAATTTAAAGCTTCTGTCTGTATGTTTGTCTTTCTTTTTCTCTTTTCTGTATTTTTCTTTCGTTCTTTTTGTTTCACTCTTTTTTTCGTTTTCTTTCTTTCTTTTTTCTCTGTTCTTCTTTTTTTAAAATCTTTTCCCTTCTTCTCTCCCTGTCCCCTCTTTAATTTCAGTGATCCTTCTTTTTTTCCTTCTCTTCCTCCTCGCTCTCTCCTTTTATCCTCATCATCACCGCCCTCTTTCTTTGCTTGTTTTGTTCTTTTTCTTGCTTGCTTTGTGTTTTCTTTTTTAATTTCTCCCTTCCCGCCTCCTTTTTCTGCTTCTTCTTGTCTTTCTCTCACTTCTCTTTCTTCATATTCATCTTCCTTCTCTTTTTCTTCTGTTTACTTCTCCTCTCTTTTCTCCTGCTCCTTATTTTCCGCTCTCTGAAATTTTCCTTCTTTCTTTTCCTCTCTCTCTCTCTCTCTCTCTCTCTCTCTCTCTCTCTCTCTCTCTCTCTCTCTCTCTCTCTCTCTCTTCTCCTTAGTTTCTTCTCTTTCTTAAAAGACAAATGTACTATTCTCTGTAATGCATTTCCCCCCCAACCTTTTTCTTTTTCATGTGCACTCTATATGTTTTTACATATATATTTGTCTTGTTATATGAAGTCGCGTTAGTAATGCTGTTTGCCTAAATATACCCAGCTTTTTTTCTTCCAAATCTGCCTTTAATGTATAGATGTATGTCTATATGTTGACCTATGTGTCAGTTTATGTGTCTTGTTTATCTACTCAAATATAGACAGTCACGCTTTAAGTACAAGTCATAAATAATATTCGTTAATAGTCACGAAAAATCACAGAAAAATAAAGAAAGAATAAAGTCTTTATGCAGCTTTCAGCCAAGCAAGACAAATCACTGAGGCTATACTATCCATTCAAAATGTTGAACATATATTGTTATATATATATATATATATATATATATATATATATATATATATATATATATATATATATATATATATATATGCAAAAACAGACATCCAAAATGTTGAACAGAGATACAGAAACAAAAAAAATAAACAAAGTTAGTGTGATACAAGTTTCCTGTATAGCTAAATGCACACCATAAAGACAAAAACTGCGAGCTGAAATCTACGAAGAAAACCTTACACACAATTCACAGAAGCACACAACGTTTAAGAATAATGCAAAACATCCTGTACAACTAAATGCACAACGCTGGACAAAAACATACAGCTCACATTTAAAAGGAGAAACTTTCTTCAATATTTCTGCGAAAAGTTAATACACACCAAAAACACGGCGCTAAGCAAAACTTAAAAAACAACAACAACAACAAAACCCCACCGACCTTGACCTTAATCTCAAAATGAACGGAACTTGGGGAAACTCAACAATAAACCAACAATCTACAACCAGAAAGAAGTACACAGCAGCATAAGACGGTAAGTTGAAGTAATCTTGAAAATTAAGTGACACAAAATTATGAAACAAAAGCAAACAAGAACATGGACTGGAGGACAAGTGTTGACCAAACCCAAAACAGCTGTGTCGCCATTGTGAAATAGAAATCCGCCATACCCTTAAAAAAAAAAGGAGAGTTAAGGGAAAGTACTTCTACAAATCTTTAAACAATTCACTGACAAGGGTTCTGTTAAACGCTGCTGTATTTGCTGGAAGTAGTATTGCAGTATACACTTTGTGAGATTTTAATTTGAAGAAAAGCCATTTGCAATCTTGAAATGACTTTTTTTTAGGGGGTGAGGGAGGATTATGTCTCTGCAAAGTTGATACATAGTTAAGGTCAGGTTCATATTGAGGATTCTCTTCAGCGCTCATCAACAATAAAAAAAATTTAAAAACAAAAAGACTTGAGTCGCTGGTATTAGCTCACAAAAGATTAACCCATCAACAGTACATTTGATTGCTTATATGCATATCACGTGTGTTCTACTTACATGTCCTGCTTACACAATAGATATAAACATGAATATTCATTGGACAAAATGTTGTTAGTATAAACGCTTGCACACACAGTGAGTGCACGTGCGTGCGTACGTGCGTGCCTTTGTGTGTGTGTGTGTGTGTGTGTGGTTGTGTGTGTGTGTGCGTGCGTGTGCGCACACGACTTCGTGCGCTATCACCTTACAGCGAATGGACAATGACAATGAAGAAACCATCCCCACCCCCAATATACAGATGATTGCCAGCCGCCATGGCACAGTGGTCAGCACTACAGATTCAAAGCTGGAAGATCGAGGGTGTGAGCCTTATCTTTACGAGAGTTTTCAGAGTGTCTCAGGCGCCTTCCCAGAGCTGAATGTGTTAAATGGTCAGTAAAAAAAAACAACAACCTGTAGCTTTGCAGTCAAGTACCATCCAGTTTCTTCTTCTTCTTCATCATCATCATCATCACCATCATCATCATCAGTCTCTTGACTTAGATAGTCTTCAGGCGGACACGAGGGACACTTTCATCGACAGTTTTTCTCTTCTACCTGGCTGGTCTGTCAATCAGGAAGCCAATTTGTAATGTGTTGTTTTCATTACCAGACTAAAACTGCGCACGTTTCCAACGCCTCTCTGGCCTGGTCGACATGGTGTGTGTTATATAAGAGGACGTAGAACGCCACCCTGTCATGCAGTTTCAAACCTTGCTGAACAATCCTAGCAGCATCACTATCGTCCCCATCAACACTTATCATCAAACCCTTATAAAAGAACACTGTTTCTATTATTCAATGGTTTCTTTTTGCCGTGGTTTCATGTTAACTTCAGTCTTGATTTTTCCCACGCATGTGATATTTTCGCTTTGAAATCTATCGTATTTTTGGTAAAAGATTTATGGGGTACTGTTCTTAGAAAGGGAGAGGCGACTGTGACCACCCCGGCATATCACTCAAGGGTCTGTATGTCAGCTACCGTTTTCATTATTAGTGGACTCAGAAAATGTGTGTGTGTGTGTGTGTGTGTGTGTGTGTGTGTGTGTGTGTGTGTGTGTGTGTGTGTGTGTGTGTGTGTGTGTGTGTGTGTGTGTGTGTGTGAAGAGATTTGAATTTAGGGGGGGGGGTGATAAAAGCAGCAGTACTAATACGTCACAAAAGAAGCAGCAAAACGAATAAATGTATTATGTTTCCTTGATATTGTTTAAAGAGTGAGGGAAAATACACCCTTACTCTTTCAACGAATACTATAGAGTATTGAGGTCTAACGGTTGGCAAGTTTCCAGCAGTCAATGGTTTACAAGATTCGATACCTTGTTTGTTGTAATAATGATACAAATAATAATAATAATGTTGTGATGATGATGATGATGATGATGATGATGATGATGATGATGATGACGCCGATAATAATAATAATAATAACAATAATTCATATAATAATAATTAGGATAATTATGACAATATAATGGTGACAATGGTAAAATGATAAGAATAATGACAATGTGATGACATGATGGAGAAAAAGATGGTGATGATGATGATGATAGTAATGATCATGATAATGATAACGATAGTAATAACAATGGTTTCTAAATGTATCAGTGCACAATTTTCTGTCCTAGAATGATGTTCATATATAATAGTATAATAATAGTATATTACTGAGTGCATAACAAAATAACTCAGTTAGGGTTGATCAACCATGATAAAAATTCATTATAAAACTAGTGATGAGAAGAAGAAGAAGAAGAAGAAGAAGAAGAAGAAGAAGAAGAAGAAGAAGAACAACAACAACAACAACAACAGAAACAAGAATAATGATGATGATAATAATAATAATAATAATATAATAATAATTTCTGAATGTACTAACACACAATATCCTCTCCTAGGATGTTTTTCATGCATCACAAATTATGTGCGCAACAGGATCAACAAATCATCCGATATTGCCATTTCCATACACATTTTGCAACCCACATCACCTGACCAAGTGCCCCAAAGCCTCAGGCAAGCACACTGGTCTATACAAAGATCTGCTGACAAATCGAGCAATAAAAAACTCAAAATAAAAATGTACGTTAGTGTGGCCATGTAACAAGATCCAATGGTCTCACCTCAACCGTTTCTCCGTGTAACTGTCGATGAAGGGAGAGAAGGGGGTAGACAGAAAAGAACAAAAACCAGGTCGACAGAAAACGTTGCAGAACAAAGAAAAACCAAAGAAACTGCCACTGACCAAGCTCTGGCACATAGTCACTATGAAAGGAGGAATTTGTTAAGCAGCTCTTCAGTGCTGGTGCACCAATAATGCCTCACAGAGTTAAAGGGACAGAGTGTAATTCTGAACAATTTTGTGACTGAAGTATGTTTCATTTTCTTCTGCTTGAAGTCTGAAGTTCACCAATGGTGAGATTTTGCGTATGTGACAGTTTGTATCCACTATTGAAGTGGCCGCATTCCATCTTCCGGGATGTATGATTATGATTATATAGTCTTAAATATGATAATGATTATGATTATATGATCTTATCCTTCTCTTAGTCAAAAAGCTATTTTTCTGTTGTTTAAAATGCAGAGAATATTACTTTTTTTTTCAAAACCGCAAGCTAAAGTGTGTGGAAAATATATCTACTCAAAACGCCAATAGCTGAAAAACGTTACTTTTAAGGAAAAGTAGTCATAAATATTCTTCAGATTTTCAATAATATATACATTTTCAAAAAATTGCCATATTAAGCATTAAAATACTCTTCCTCTTTGAAATATTTCAGATTTTTAATAATTATTCAATGCATTATCAATGTTTGTTTTGAAAATTGTGGCTACACAACAAATGAAATAATGCAAGTAAATACCTCTAACAAATACAATCCAACAGTTTGCTTTCCTCTCAAAATGAAAAATACTTTCATCCCTGCAGTTTTAAGAACAAACCCTCAAATGCTTGGTATCTAAGTGCAAAGTGTTCAAGCGTCAGTTGAAAAAAAAAGTGTGAGAGGTGCATCAGTCCCTAAACTTTATAGAAAGGGGCATGTCTCCACACCTTGGTGTACTCTTCATCCAATCCATCCATGTTGTTCATAGCCCCGCTGACCACAAGAAGCCGTGTCTGGGCTGTCATCACGTAAAGATTTTGAATCTCACATTAAAACTGGGCAACAAACAAACTGTATACAGGTTATTCTTCATGATTATTAGTAGCCAAACAATGAATGAAAATAAACAGCAACAACAACAACACACCAAGATGTATATTTTCACACTTCTAAACCTACAAATTACAAAACTCTCAGCTTCTTGTCTAACGTAGACAAGTTCAAATCTTTCTACTTTTCCTAGAATCCTGTTGATCCAGAGGTAAGCACATAGTATTCAGTAATGAAAGCATCTCAGCATGTTTTTTATGTTTCTAGATATTTTGTTGGTTGTTTTGAGAATTCTCATACCTAACAAAAGCATATACACTTTTTTTTCAAATCCAGTATTCAAAACAAAATGCGTTAATAATGCAAAAAAATACAAAACTGATATAACCTCTACGTTAACAAAAATTTAGTGCAGAAGCATACAAAATGGTATCTATGTGAAGTATATTTAACAAAAATTGTTCTTAAAGTTAACACATGACCCAAATGCCCTAAAAACCGAAAGCTTAATACATCTTTTCTCGAGCACATAAAAAAAAGAAGAAAGTTCCCTGATATATTTTTGTCCTTCAAAACTATTCAAGTTTCAACAACAATTGTCTTGCTCAATCTTCATTACCTGCTCTCAACATTTTAAAACAGGACATGTCGACACATTTGCTCTCAACTTTTTTTTTCAAAGCTGGAACATTCCAACATGACCCTTTTAAAAAAAAAACAATTTACCAGGAAAACCCAAACAAACAACAACAACAAACCAAATATAAACAAATCCAGGTCAAATCCCTGCTTTCAAGTTCTGTGACATTTTCAAGGACACGCAAGAAAAAACAAAAGCTTGTTGGAGGATAAACCACACAGGCTTCTTCCTCCCTTTCCTCTTCCCTGCTAACCCTCCCCCCCAAAAAAAAACCCACAGGAGAAGAACAGCACAAGAAAATGGACTCTGGCGTAACGCAGGGTGACGTTTACGCTCCGCCGCTGTTCCAACGCAGCCGTTGCATTTTGTTTCGCCACCTCCTTCGTCTCCTTCGTCGCTTCTTGTCTTGGCGGTAGCAGCGGCGGTCGCAGCGACATTTCTTGATCCACATGAACTGGAGGCTCTCTTTGGCGCCCCCGGTGCAGGTGAAATGCATGGTGCGCGTGCGCGTGCGCTTGGGGTAGCAGCAGCGATGCTTTTTGCAGGTGGTGCACCACTTCAGGCGGTACTGTCGCACGCTGACGCAGTCCATGAAGCGCACATGCATCTTGCCTTCGTTGCGCGTGGTCGGCGTGCACTTGTCTCGCCCCTGCAAAAGGGGAAAAGAAAAGATGGAGAGAGGGGTGATTTAGTGCAATGTCATACTGTTTTGACGTCATATTATGTATATATATTATATATATTATATATATATATATAATATATATATTTTTTTATTATATATTTGTGTTTATATATATATATATTATATATATATAATATATATATATATATGTGTGTGTGTGTGTGTGTGTGTGTGTGTGTGTGTGTGTGTGTGTGTGTGTGTGTGTGTGTTGTGTGTGTGTGTGTGTGCCCTTGTTGAGGATTGAAAATCAGTCTCTTTCTCACACAATTTATTTTATTTATATATATATATTCTATTCTATATATTCTATTCTCTCTCTCTCTCTCTCTTCTCTCTCTCCTCTCTTCTCTCTCTCTCTCATCTTATATATATATAATATATATATATAATATATATATATATATATATAATATACGTGGTGTGTGTTTTGGGTGTGTTGTGGTGGTGTGTGTGCCTGTGCCCTTGTTGAGGATTGAAAATCAGCCTCTCTCTCACACACAATTTATTTTCCAAACAATGTTTACCCCAGTTGTACTTTTAGGACAGCCTATCCGACTTTATTCAAGTTTGAAACGACCCCACTAACAAGCCCCGCACTGAAGACCAGACTGGCAGCTGATTGGTTTAAAATGGAAGCGGAAAAGACATCCCCTGCTTGGCAGATGATCAATATAGGGGAGAAAACTGACAGTGCTTGGGATGAAAATTCCATCACACCCCTGACAGATTGTCGTTTTTATGATGCTCTCCACTTGGTGAAGTGGTTGGTGTTGTTGTTGTTTTCTATAGGAATTGTTGTGGTTTTTAAAACATCAATGATATCAGCAGAGGGTTGTGGTTTGAACCATTTTTTGTTTGGATGTTTATTTGTTACTTTGTTTTGTTGGTAGTTTTGAAAACATCAATTACATTAGCAGATGGTTTTGATTTCAACAGCTTTTGTGTCAGTGTTTATTTATTTAAAACCTTTTTGTTTGTTTTGTGGGAAGATTGTATTTTTGCGAGAACTGTTGCAGTTTCAAATTATAATGTGAGCCCATGGATTTGGTCTGAGCCATCTTTCGTTTGTTTGTTTCTTTGATTTTGTTTCCCTTTTTCTTGTGTTTTGTTTTGTTTCACTGGCCATTTCCCTGTCTTGCTTTACATAATGACTACTTTAAGTTGTATGTGCAAGAATTTGAGGTGCAGGTCTGCTTCAAGCACGCACAAAACTGGAGTCATATTCTTCTGGAATTACGCCCGGCTGCCAGTTGCTCCCTCACAAAAGTTGGCACTTCTACAACTCAATGTACTGCTGTTCTACAGGTGTGCAGTGTTGAGCAACTCCCTTCACTTCACTGTTGTGGACTGATTACGCCTGATGACAAATAAAGTGAAGTCAAGTCAAATCAAGTTAAAAATATTTATTCCCAAAAGCCCCTGCCAGTACTGTGTAACCCCTATCAAGCTCTCCGGCATTTGCATAACCCTGTGACCCTGCATAATCATCTTCCGCTAGAAATACGTGAGAGATCGTCCGGTCTGACTTCTGTCTTCTCTCTGGTTTGAAGAGACCCAGAGAAAACTACTGGGCAAAGCTATTACACCATGCATTCAGGTCATGATGCAGTTATTTGTTTGGCTGAGCCTGAAAGCTATAGATACATACTTACACACACACACACACACACACACACACACACACACACACACACACACACCGATTCCTTCGGATGAGACTATAAACCGAGGCCCCGTGTTCGAACGCATGCAGAACATCTTGCGCACACGTTAAATCCTGTTCCGCTTTTCGGAAGATTAGGCCATTGTGTGCCGGTGGAAACATGACAAAATTTGCAATACCGCATACACACGGGGACTGGATGTAAAAAAGCACATGAGTGTTTATTCCATTATCCTCGATATTAAAGAACAAATAAATAAATGAATTTAAAAAAAACCCACACACACACACATACGTATAACACACACACACACACACATGTCCACACACATACGCACACACACACACACAATCACGTGTCCACACACACACGCACGCACACACGCACGCACACACACACACACACACACACACACACACACACACACACACACACACACACACACACACACACACGACGATGTACCTTTTGTTCTCTCTCACAATGGACAAAAGCACATCATTTCAAGCCAAGCCACAGATACTAACTAACCCCTATAGCAGAGATACAGGAAAACAAAGGGGTATGCCAGACCTGTTCATGACACAGTGGATACTTTTCTGGAGGATTGTTTTGTGGGATTTTAAAGTATTATTATTATTATTATTATTATGTATCATTATCAATTATCTTTTGTTGTTGTATGTGCGCTGAAAGTACGGTATTCATATTATATTTTTCTTTTTTCAGTTCTATGAGTACGGGTTTGTTTATTTTTCTTATTATTTATTCTTGATAACGGTTTTTTATTTTTTTTACGTTTAATGAACTACTTTTCTTAATCAAAAAAAATCGAAAAAAAATAACCAAATAACGTAAAGAAGGCTTGCAGTGTGTGTTTCTGTGTGCTACCCTGAAATTCTACATCATTTAAATCCCTTTAGGTAGCCATATCATTTTTGTATATGTCTGCTTATTTTCTCTGTAGCTTATTCTATTTATTCTTTGTTCTGCTCTCTCTCTCTCTCTCTCTCTCTCTCTCTCTCTCTCTCTCTCTCTCTCCTCTCTCTCTCTCTCTTGCGTGCGTGCGTGCGTGCGTGTGTGTGTGTGTGTGTGATCATTTTCAAACATTCTTTTGCCTCTGTTGCTTTTTCTTGGACAGCTTATGCGACTTTGTTCACGTTGAAGGGGCCCACTAACAAGCCTGCACTGAAGACCAGACTGGCAGCTGATTGGTTTAAAATGGAAGCTGACGCTTCGAAGAGACCAACTCCCCCCCCCTTCCCCCCCCCCCCCACCCACACACACACACACCTTTCTTTTGGGTGGTGGTGGCAGATGACCGATATTGCAGAGAAAAGTGACGCTACTTCGGATGCGAGTTCCATCACACGCCTGACAGATTGTTGATAGTTTGAACATACTATGTAAACATGTGGTTTTAGCTTCAATACTTTTTTACTTGCTTATTATTTTGTTTTTATAAATTTGTTCTGCTTTTGTTTTGCCTTGGAATTTTTTTTCTTTTTCTTTCTTTTTTGGGGGTGGTGGCAGTCCTTTTTCTACTCTGCAATATAGCTGATTAAAGTTTAAACGAATAAGAGCGATAAAAAAAACACATTGATAAACGCAGAACTCGATTCATGTTTTTTCACATTTTGAACTGGGCTTCCAGTGAACCAGTAGCCTAGAGGTAACACAGTCTTCTAGAAACACAAAATGTCATAGGTTTGATCTCCATATGAATCAAAGCTCCTCACCCATCCACAAGAAGATGTGAAGGTGATGGGTGTTAGAGAATGAGAAGAAAGGCTACAGCCCAGGCAGACAGACCAGTGTCAGACTTAATCTGTGCCCTTTGCCATAGGGAAGTCTGTCATTCCCGTGTCGGACTGGCCAGCCACAACCGACGCTGTACCTGAATGAACACCTAGAGCGCAACTCCACAGTCTTCCGAGATTGACGGCTGCCATGGGTGCTAGAGGTTTTTTTTCTTTCTTTTCTTTTAGCATGAGACAATAAACTGAGGTTCCAAGTGCAACATACATTCAGCGCACGTAAAAGAAACCATGGCAGCAAGAGAGGATGGTTTGCGGTTGATTATTTTTTTAAAAACATTTTTCCTTTCTGATTTCCCCCACTTTTTTTCTTTGCTCTTGTTCCATTTTCTTTCAATGATCTCCATCTCTCTGTTTCATTTGTTGACGTTACCAGTACCAGTACTTTGTTGACGTTACCAGTACTTTATCAAACAAAAAGTCTTGCCAATCTTAAACCCACATCAGGCTTGTACAGTATATTCCTGTGTGCCACCCTGAAACCAGTGCGTGAGTTCAGTCCCTTCTTTCGTCCTTGACCCCCCAAGTAACACTGTGGCTACATTAATGGTGGGTAAAGGTCGCATACGCAAAATGTCACCACTGAAGAATCTCGAAACTCTTGACACTCTACTCCACCCCACATCACCCTACACCACCCCACACATCACCCCACCAGCCCTTCCCACATCACGTCACATCACTTAACAACACCACACCACCCTACACCACACCACACATCACCATACACCACCCCTTCCCACATCACGTCACATCACCACACCACCCTACACCACCCCACACATCATCACACCACCCTACACTACACATTTATCACACCACCCTACACACTCACCCTACACCACCCCACACATCACCACCCCACACCACACCACTCCACACATCATCACACCACCCTACACAACTACACACACACCACACCACCCTCACACCACCCCCACACACACCACAATCACCACCCCACACACATCACCCTACCACCACACCCCACCATCACACACATCACACACACCTACACCACCCCACACACATACCACACCACCTACACCACACCACACATCACCAACCACCCTCACCCACATCACCACACACACACTCACACCACCCACACATCAATCATCACACCTACACACACAACCACTACCACCCACCCACTCCCAACATCACCACACACCCACACCACACCACACCACCTACACCCCACACCACATATCATCACACCAACCACCCTAACGCGAACTACGCATAGGCAAATCATTCATAATGCTGTCATATGCTTCCCACCCCACATCACCACACAACACCCCTCACCACACCACACACACCAACCACCCCACACCACACATCACAGCCACACCCTAGAGAAGCCTAGCATATGGTCATAATATAATGGTCAATAGATACTGATAAAGCTTCACTAGCCCACACGACCCCAACCCCCCCCCCCCTCTCCAAAACCACCCCAAAACCACGGCCACAAATAAACAGACAAGAGACAAATGAGAAGCGCGACAGATAGAAACGATAGAAGGGACCACTTTAAGAATAAAAAGTTCAGATACTATATCGCTTAATAGACGAAAGTAAAGCCTAAAAAGGCACCTTCGCTCTCAAAAAAACAGACAGAGGAGAGACAGAGAGAAGAGCGACAGACGGAACAGAAACAGACAGACAGACAAGACACACTGAAGAAGAGATAAAGAAGACAGATACTAGCCTAATAGACGAAGAAGAAAAGAGGAAAAAGGACCCCCCCCCCCCAAAAAAAAAAAAAAAAAAAAGACGAAGAAGAAAACGAAATGAAGAAGAGGGAAAAGAAAAGAAGAAGACAAGAAGAGGAAAAAAAGAGAATTCAGAAGAAAAATTCAGAAGAAGAAGAAGTAGAAGAAGAAGAAGAAAGAAAGACAGACAGACAGACAGAGGCAGAAGACACCCAGAAAGACAAACTAACAAACAGTCAGACAGACATACAGAGAGAAACAGACTCAAGACTGGTCAAGATTTATTTGCTTCTGATACACATAGTAAGGGCAATAACCCTTCACGTTTTCTGGAAGGCCTCGTGGCTATTTGTGTAAAAGTTCCTGTTGTTTGGTTTGGTTTCTCCTCCCCCATAGATAGATGATCTCAGATTCTGAGAAACAGGTGTTACAGAGAGAAAGAGAGAGAGAGAGAGAGAGAGAGAGAGAGAGAGAGAGAGAGAGAGAGAGAGAGAGAGAGAGAGACAGACAGACAGACAGACAGACAGACAGACATACTGATGGAGAGAGAGAGGATGGAGGGAAGGAAATGGGCGAGAGAGAGAGAGAGGATGGAGGGAAGGAGAATGGAAGGGAGAGATGGGGGCGGAAGGAGAATGGAAAGGAGAGAGAGACAGATAGAGAGAGAGACAAATAGAGACGGAGAGAGGGGGTGGGAAGAATGAAAGAAAGAGAGAGAACAGAGGGACAGAGAGGAGACATACAAACAGACAGAGATGCACACAGAGAGAGGAGGAGGAGGAGTAAACAGATAAAAGGCAGAGAGAGGAAGAAAGAGAGAAAAGGGGCGGGGGAGCAAAGAGGAAAAGAGAGAGGGGGGAGACAGAAAGGGACACAATGAGAGTCAGACAGAGACAGACAAGCAGACAGACAGACAGAGAGAGATAGACAAGAGATAAATGCAGAGACAGAGAGACAGTACCACATCCGTCCATCCCTGATGGAAGAGTGGATTCAGTCATGAGCGTAAAATCTCTATTCACGAACCTTTCCCTTAGTCCGTCACCTCTCTGAGGTGGTTTTTAACCAGAAGCAGCAGTAACAACCTTATATACCCCCCCCCCCCCCACCAAAGAAACTCCCAAGAAAAAAAATTACATAGTCTGCTTCTGATATCTGAGAGAGAAAAAAAGGCTTAGGTCTACATGTCAGAGCGGAAACGGTCACCACAGGAACCGGAAATGAAAGGCTGGGTAATCTTGGTGAGATCAAAACGAGATGTCTGATTCCTGAGACACTTTTTTTTTGTAAAGAGGATAACGAGGCCCTGATAGGGGGTGTCTGAGTTCCTACGTCAGAACTGAAGGTGGAATCTGATTGGTTAAAAAAGGGGTTGGGGGGAGGGGAGGGAATGGTGTCTTTTTCAAGCAAAGCGGTGGTGAAATCCGATTGGCCGAGGATGAGAAAAGGAATAATGAAATCTCTTGGATTTGTCGGATTTTCTTTGACGAGTTTAATGGATATAGAAGAGTAGTGGTGAAATGTGATGGATCGCGAGTGGTGTATTGATGAAGACAGTGTGACCTCATTAACTGGTGTATTCAGATCATACCAGTGACGCTGAGATCGTTTTCTCTGTATCCTCTCTTATCTATTCTGCTTTGTTCATAGTATTTAGCTCTCTATCTGTCTTTCCATCTGTCTATCTGTCTGTCTATCCATCCATCCATCCATCCATCCATCTATCTATCTATCTATCTATCTATCTATCTATCTATCTATCTATCTATCTATCTATCTATCTATCTATCTATCAGACTATTCATAGATATTTTATATAGATAAATATTGATTTCATCTGGTTATAATTTTTGCAAAAGCACCTCATCTCCATTGAATGTATATTTCTTTCAAAGTCCCCTATTATGGTCCACGTTTCACATGCATACAAAAAATATGGACATGATCAGGAAACGCATCAGTCATATCTTGAAGCTGATGGTGATGTTCTTCTTGTTCCAGGGGACTTTAAGTTTGGTAATTGCAGCTGTGGTCTGGGCTATCCTGGGGAGAATTTCAGGTTTTTATACTTTCAGATATTTAGAGCTGTGGACGGTCTCACTTTTCTTGTCTCTGATAATGTCAGTGCTGATGCCATTGGTACTATTTGTCACCAACTGGGTTTTCTCTATGCTGATCTGCATGCCATATGCCAAAGAGGCTTCATCAAGGTGTTTTACTAAGTATATAAGCTCTTGCTCTTTTCCAGCTCGGCTGTCGATGCCATACAGAGATCCAATAACTAAACGAAGAAGTAAAATTCAGAATTGGAAATGCCATCGGGTCACATAAAGAATTCCTGACTTTGGTGAATAAACGCAAAATTAAGTGGTGCGTGTACGTCACACGAACATCTGGACTGGCCAAGACTGTCCAACAGGGAACAGTACAAGGAGGGTGACGAAGAGGCAGACAGAGAAAACGATGGGAAGACAACATCAGAGAGTGGACTGGCCTTGAATGGAACGACATACTACGGAAAGCTGAGAACCGTGTGGAGTGGAGGAAGCTGGTTGCAAAACTTTCAGTGGTGCCCCAACGATCTACTAGACTGTTGAACAGGTGAGACGACAGTGAGAGAGTTGTGATTTTAGGCGAGTTTCTTGCGATTCATTAAAATTCAAACTCTCTGTAATTCCTTGTTTCTAAAAGAATCCATTGTCTCTACTGTAAAATCTGTCATTCATTCATTCATTTATTCATTCATTCATTCACTCACTCACTCACTCCTCCTTTCCTTTCTTTCCCTCATTACCTGTGTGTTGATGATGTCACCACACGGACGCAGCAGACACACCCGTCGCTCCTGTCGGGTGGCACAGGTGACCTTGTCTGTGACGATACGCACCGACACCCCGGCGTCACAGGTGACGGAACAAGGAGACCATTGCGTCGTCGTGCCGTGGCAATAGGGACGTACCGTCGACGTCGTTGTCGTCGTCGTCGCTTTCGTCGTCGTAAGATCTGCAAGAGAAGTTACAGAATGATGAAAGAGGGGTTACAGAATGATGCAAGATGGGTTACATAATGATGCAAGATGGGTTACAGAACAAGAGGAGTGACAGAATGATGCAAGACGAGTTACAGAATGATGCAAGAGGGGTTACAGAACGATGCAAGAGGGGTTACAGAACGATGCCAGATAGGTTACAGAACAAGAGGAGTTACAGAATGATGCAAGACGAGTTACAGAATGATGCAAGAGGGGTTACAAAACGATGCAAGAGGGGTTACAGAATGATGCAAGATGGGTTACAGAACAAGAGGAGTTACAGAATGATGCAAGACGAGTTACAGAATGATGCAAGAGGGGTTACCGAACGATGCAAGAAGGGTTACAGAATAATGTGAATAAGGACTGCGACTGATTTCTGGTGTGATTCTGCCGGATTTAGGGGACGTTGTTGTTGTTGTTGTTGTTGTTGTTGTTGTTGTTACCCAAGCAGAGCTCAGCGAGGGTCAGCAATGGTGAGATTTTTGCGTTTCTGGCTGTCTTTTGCCCACCATTGCGGTAGCCACATTCTGACTTCGGGGCTGATGTCTAAACACGACACCGGTGTGTACAAGCAGGGGGTTTGCTGTTGTTGTTTGTCATCTGTTCTTACATGTGCGCAAGATGTTTTGCGTGTGTTTGCACACGGGGGTCTCAGTTAAGAGTTTCATCCACAGGACTTTCGGGGGAAAAACTGATGTTAACTCCAGAGGAAAAATCCCCTCGAGCGGGCGTCTCCGTGATGGATCGAACCCGGGCTCAATCCCAAGCCGTCAAATCGCAAGTCCAACGCTCTAACCGCTTGGCTATCCCACACCTCCATTACATTTTTAATTTACTTCGGTCTTTTTGAAAATTCTTTGAAATCTCGCTTGTCTGCCGAAGTAACATGTTTCATCCGGAACAACTAAACAAACATGATGTTTTGATTTAATCCGGTCTTTTTCAAATAATCCCCTGGCCCTTAAAAAGTTCTCCATCTTTTCGTTAACAAATTGCTGCGGGGGTTCTGGGAGAAAACGAAGAACAAGTCGGGCTGTTTCCTGTTGTTGATGCTGACAATGATCGGGTTACAACAGATGCCTGTTGGCTGCTATCAGCTGGCGGAAAGTATCAGAAATGACAGGATTGGGGAGGAGGCGTTGCTGAGGGCTTTTGTTTGGGAGTTTGTTTTTTTGTCCATGGAGTAGTCTTAGGGGGTGGTTGTTATAAGTTTTATTTTACAGACACAAAGAAGCACACACAAACACACTCAATTGTACACACACGCACACACAGATACACACACGCGCGCGCGCAAACACACACACACACATTCGTCTAATATCTCTTAGAATGAACAGACGTTAAATTGAAGACAACAACAACAACAACACACACACACACGGCAATTCAGAAGGTCAACGATTGATAAGGTCAACCATCAACAAGGTCAACCAATAACAAGATCAACCGATAACAAAGTAGTGAACCATCAACAAGGTCAACCAATAATGAGACAAACCACTGATAAGATCAACTATTAACAAAGTCAACTATTAACATGGTGAATTACTAACAAACCTCACACCCCAGAACTGTTTGGTTCAAAACAGAGGCTACACAGAATTCATCAGGGTCAGTAGCTATCTTACACTTGGTGAACCTTGGAGCTCTAGCCAAGGACAGAAAGAAAGGAAAAAAGATAAATACTAACGGTAAGCTCCATCTTTCTCGGGAGACAATGGCCGCGCCTTCTTTGGTCACATCGGCCTTGTTTCAGTGGTAGAGGAAATTAATTATCTGCAGGTGATGAAAACAATATTCTGACCAAATGAAAAAGGTAAAGGTGTCCAATAATAAAGTGGTCATAGGGGAGCGAGGCATCAGAAAGCTCAGCTTCTCTAGGGGCCAGTATATTGAGGGCGGTGCCCATCTCCTCTCCCTCGCTGCTTTACATTCACTGACCTTAAAAAAGCAGGTACCAATTTACAGCTGGGTGAATGCGGGGACTGACTGAAGCCCAAGTGCGCAAACGGTCACCCATCCAATTAGTAACCATGCTGGATGCTGCTTAACATTGGCTTGAGGAAAGCGAGTGCTCTTACCAAATACACGTGCTAAATGGACCCCAAGGAACAGATCAAGCCAGGGATCCACCACACGAGAGGCTCAGCAGCCTACTGCGTACATAGCAGTCTCTGCCACAGTTGCTTTAGGCACAATTGGTCACCGGGTTGATGACCTGTTGTTGCTGTTGCTGCGATTCTACGTCTGTTCACTCAAAGTTATATGTGACGAGTTGATGGCCTGGTTTCTGTTGTCACGTCTCTCCTTTCTGCAGCTTCTTCTTCTGGATTTTCACTATTTGCAATCTCTTGGCTTCTTTCCTACAGGTTCGCTCACGGCATAATTATTTCGGTGGTGAAATAATTGTCACCAGCAGGAATCATTAAAAACAAAAAAAAATAACGGGCTAGAGCTGGTGGTGTCTTCATTATTGCCGTTACTGACTGCGGGGCGGAGTGTTGAAGCAGATGAAATGTCTTAGGGTTTGTCAGAAATGGATAATTAAATTATATCAAAATTAAGGGGGGGAGGGGTTTGTTGCCTTTTGCCAAGATTTTTGAACTCCCCAATTGCAAACTATGAGTCCTGTGTTCTGTCTAGCTGGCTGTCTGTCTGTCTGTCTGTCTGTCTGTGTCTGTCTGTCTGTCTGTCTGTCTGTCTGTCTGTCTGTCGTCTGTCTCTCTCTCTCTCTCTCTCTCTCTCTCTCTCTCTCTCTCTCTCTCATCGCCATGAGAAAACACACTCATTACAGCATGGCAAGGTTTTAGGAAGGGGCCGGAGGAGGGGGGCGCAAACGTTTGATTGAAAAGACCTGATGAAATCAAAATATTACCCTTCCCCCACCCCCTTCCTTCTTTCTACCACCACACCCTCCCACACACACATACCTCTCCCACTCCACCCCACCCTCCCACCACACATACCTCCCCCACCCCACCCCACCCTCCACACACATACCCCCCACCCCACCCACCTCCACACACACAACCTCCCCACCCCCCATCAACACCTACCTCCCCCACCCCACCACCCCCACCCCACACCACACACTACCTCCCCACCCCACCCACCCTCCACACACACATACCTCCCCACCCACCCACCCCACACCACATACCTACCCACCACCACACACCCTCCCCACCACCCCCACCCACCCACACTTCCACACACACACCTCCCCCACCCCACCCCACCCTCCACACACACATACCTCCCCACCACCCATAACACACACCCCACCCCCTCCCACACACACATACCTCCCCCACCCCACCCCACCTCCACACAACACATACTCTCTCCCACCCCACCCACCCTTCCACACACACATACCTCCCCCACCCTACCCACCTTCCACACACACAATACCTCTCCCCCCCCACCTCCACCCATCCCTCCCCCCCACACCCACACATACCTCCCCACCCCACCACCCTCCACACACACATACCTCCCCACCCCACCCCACCCTCCACACACACATACCCTCTCCCACCCCACCTCTCCACACACACATACCTCCCCCCCCACCCACCCTCCACACACACAACTCCTCCCACCCCACCTACTCTCCACACACACAATACCTCTCCCACCTCCACACACCACCTTCCACCACCCACATCCTTCTCCCTCACCACCCCAACCCCACCCCACCCACCCTCCACACACAATACCTCTCCCACCCCACCCCACCCTCCACACACACATACCTCCCCACCCACCCCACCTTCCACACCACACACTACCCCCCCCACCACCACCTCCACACACATATACCTCTCCCACCCCACCCCCCTCCACACACAAACATACCTCTCCCACCCCACCTTCCACACACACACACACACATACCTCTCCCACTAATAAAATAAGAATAAATAATAATAATGTATGGAATTTATATAGCGCTGAATCTTGTAAAGATACAAATCAAAGCGCCCAAAGCCCACTCCACCCCACCTTCCACACACCTCTCCCACCCCCCCCTTCCACACACACATCCACACACACACACACACACACACACACACACACACACACACACACACACACACTCCAACCCCACACCCTACCCACCTCCCCACCCCTACCCACCCCCTACCCCTCCATCCCACCCATCCCACGAATACTCACAGAACAGCGGACGTTGCAGAATCAGGTTGTCGCTCTCCAGCCCCCGGGTACCGTCCAGGATGCTGCTGCCGTCGGCAGCCGTGTCCAGCTTCTCGCAGGTCCACTCCTTGCAGCACTTGCCCGGCACGGGCAGCAGTCGCGGGTTGTGGCACGTGCTGTCCGAGGGCCGCTTGCTCTCCTGGGGGCACTTGCTGACGCAGCCGTAGAAGCCGTTCTGGCACGTGCACACCCGCGCGCAGTCGGGCTCGAACTGTTGGCCGTCCTTGTAGGTGATTCCGTCCACCAGGCACGGGTTGTGGACGCGAGCTGTTGGTTGGTGTAAGGGGGGGGGGGTGGGAGGGTGGGGTGGGGGGTGGTGGGGAGTGGGGGGTTGGGTGGGGGTGGGGGGTAGGTGGGGTGGGTGTGGGGGGTAGGGGGAGGAAGAAAGAAAGGAGAAGTGAGGGTGTTAAAGAATGAAGTTTTGTTGTTTGTTGTGTTGTTTTTTACAGACAGACATACACTTGTATACATTGGGTGTATGCACGTGCATGTGCACATAGTACACGTAAGTTCAATGCGCGTGTAGGGACACACGCACTACGCGCAGACACATGCACACTCACACATGCACGCACACACAACAATATTTTATACAAACGAACACATCATACACAACACACAAACACACAACACACACACACAACACACACACACACACCACACACCACTCACACACACACCCCCAACTCCCCCACAAACCCCATCCCACCCATAACCATACCCCCTTTCCTCTTCCCTCCCCCGACCCCTACCCACCACCCCCCACCCTTACCACCACCACCACCACCAACCCTACCCAACACCAACACCACCCAACCCTTAACCCTCCTTACCTTTACAGATCCCGGTTTCGTTTCCAGGTTCCTTGTGACAGAAGAGCTCCTTCTTGGGATCGCACTGTGCACGCGGGTTGCACAGGTCCCCCTGCTGTCGCGCGCACATGTAGCAGCAGCCGCAGCCGTCCTTGACCACCGCCACCCCGTCCCGGCAGTTCAGTTCCTGCACAGGGCACTGGCAGGGGTAGTGGCACCACACGGTGTCCTGGAACACGCAGTACAGAGAGTGCGGATTCAAGACTCATGGAAAGCGTAGAGGAAAGTGTGAATTCAAGATTCAAGTGTCGTGGAAAGCGTAGAGTAGAGAGTATGGATGCAAGACTCATGCGTCACGGAAAGCGTAGAGTATGGATTCAAGAGTCATGGAAAGCGTAGTGCGGAGTATGGATTCAAGATTAAAAAATCCTGGAAAGTGTACAGTATAGAGAGTGGATTCAAGCGTCATGAAAAGCGAAGAAAAGAGTGTAGAGTAGAGAGTATGGATGCAAGACTCATGTGTCACGGAAAGCGTAAGTTGTGAATTCAAGATTCAAGCGTCATGGAGAGTGTAGAGAAGAGTGTGAATTCAAGATTCAAGCGTCATGGAGAGTGTAGAGAAGAGTATGAATTCAAGATTCAAGCGTCATGGAGAGTGTAGAGAAGAGTGTGAATTCAAGATTCAAGCGTCATGGAGAGTGTAGAGAAGAGTGTGGATTCAAGATTCAAGATTCATGGAAAGCGTAGAGGAAAATGTGAATTCAAGATTCAAGTGTCATGGAAAGCGTAGAGTATGGATTCAAGATGCAAGTGTCCTGGAAAACGTACAGTATAGAGAGTGGATTCAAGCGTCATGGAAAGCGTAGAGAAAAGTGTGAATTCAAGATTCAAGTGATGTTAAAAGTGTAGAGAGTACGGATGCAAGACTGGATGTGTCACGGAAAGCGTAGAGTGTGAATTCAAGATGCAAGTGTCCTGGAAAGTGTACAGTATAGAGAGTGGATTCAAGCGTCATGGAAAGCGTAGAAAAGAGTATGAATTCAAGATTAAAGTGTCATGGAAACTGTAGAGTAGAGAGTATGGATGCAAGAATCATGTGTCACGGAAAGCGTAGAGTGTGGATTCAAACCAAGCACAGGAAAGTGAAAGGAAAGTGGAATTCCAAACCAAGCGTCGGAAATTTTAAGAAAGAGTTGAATTAAAATTTCAATGTCAGGGAAAGCTTAGAGTAGGGTTCAAATATAAAAATTCGGAAATGTACAATAGAAGGGGAAATTAAAGCGTCGGAAAGCTAGAGAAGATGTGGATTAAAGATTCAAGTGTCGAAAAAAGGAGAGTAAAGTATGGATCAAACCAGTGTCACGGAAAGTTAAGTATGGTTTTCAAGATTCAACGCAGGGAAAGCGAGGGGGAAGAGGATCAAGATTAAAAAACCCAAAAACGTACAATAGAGAGTGGATTCAAGCGTCATGGAAACGTGAGAAGAGTATGGATTCAATTTTTAAAGTGTGGGAAAAAGGAAAGCAAGAGTAGGGATGCAAACTCATGTTCATGAAAGCTGAGTAAATTAAAGACTCAAACGTCATGGAATGAGGAAGAGTGTAATTCAAGACTCAAGCGTCATGAAGGGTTAAAAAAAGTGTGAATTAAAGACTCAAGCGTCATGGAACGGTAGAGAAGAGTGTAAATTTAAAAATTTCCATTCCGGGAAAGCAAGAGTAGGTTTTAAAAATTTTAAAAGGTCCGGGAAAAGCACATTAAGATGGGGATTCAAGACTCAGTTCACGAAAGCTAGAGAAAATGTGATTTAAGATTAATTTTCGGAAAGCAAGAAAATGTCAAAATTTAAAAAGTCGTGGAAAGTGTAAGTAAAAAGTATGGTCAAGATTTATATCATGGACAGGTATGGGAATAGTTTAAAGTGCCCCGGGTTTCCTAAAAGCATGGGTAGAGTAGGATTAAAGATCATGTGTCGGGGAAAGCGTAAGAAGGTGTAATTCAAGATTCAAAATCCTGGAAACGTAGAGTATAGAGTATGGATTAAAGACCTAAGGGTGTCGGGGAAAGCTAGTGTAATTAAAATTTCAAGTGTCCTGGAAAATGCACAGTAGAGAGTGGGGTTCAAGACTCAGGTGTCACGAAGCATAGAGAAGAGTGTGGTTTTAAGATTCAAGTGTCCGGGAAAGCGTAAGTAGGTTAAAAGGAAATGGATCAAGATTCAAAATTCCTAGAAAGCGTAGAGGAGAAAAGGAAGTGGACAAGGCAAGGAAACAATAGAGTACAGAGTGTGAATTCAAGACTCAAGTGTCATGGAAAGCGTAGAGAAGAGTGTGGATTCAAGATTCAAGTGTCCTGGAAAGCGTAGAGTATGGATTTAAGACTCAAGTGTCCCGAAAAGCGTAGTGTAGAGTATGGATTCAGGTGTCCTGGAAAGCGTAGAGTAGTTTGAGTATGGATTCAAGATTCAAGTGTCCTAGAAAAAGTACAGTAGAGTATGGATTCAAGAGTCACGAAAAGCGTAGAGTATAGAGTATGGATTCAAGATTCAAATGTCCTGGAAAGCATAGAGTTAGAGTATGGAATCAAGAGTCATGGAAAGCGTAGTATAGAGTAGAAAGAGTATGGATTCAAGATTCAAGTGTCCTGGAAAGCGTGTAGTATTGAGTATGGGTTCAAGATTGAAGTGTCATGGAAAACGTAGTATAGAGTCGAAAGAGTATGGATTCATATTCAAGTGTCATGGAAAGCGTCGTATAAAATAGAGAGAGTATGGATTCAAGATTTAAGGTTGGATACGGGTCTACAAGGGGCCAAAATAAGGGCTTTGTTTTAGAATGATAAATTGCTAGATGCAAATATGGAGATTCCCCTGCGTGAATTTAATTGCGTAATTTATAGATTTTTAGCTATTACAAGTGATGCCCTTTCAATATCTGGTACAACTTTTAACTTGAGCTTGTAAACAAAATTTTTATTAGTTTTGACACCCCCCCCCCCCCCCCCCCCAGTAAATGCAAAAATCTATAAATTACTCATTTCCATCACTGTTGCCGTGGAAACATTCCAAAATGGCTGCCAAGACTAAATGTTTCAAACACCTAAGTGTTTTTATCTATAACAAGTACAAGAAACCTGTTTCTTCAGACATGTTTTACAACCTAAATTCTTTAAATTCACGCAGGGAAATCTCCATATTTGCATCTAGCCATTTCTTTTTTTTTAACCATTATTTTTACAACTTTTAGACCTGTGTCTACCCTTAAGTGTCATGAAGCACGTAGACTTTCGAAAGTTTAGGGTTAGTTAGAGGGTTGAAAAGGTTTGGTGGAGTGGAGGGGGTTTGGGGATTGTTTGGGTTTGGGGTTGTTGTTTTTTTAATAGATTTTTCATCCTTGTTCTCTCTCTCTCTCTCTCTCTCTCTCTCTCTCTCTTATATATATATATATATATATATATAATATATATATATATATATAATATGTGTATGGATTGATTTATATATATATATATAATATATATATATATATTATAATAGATTTTATAATTTATTAATGTGTGTGTGTGTGTGTGGTGGTGGTCTGTGGTGTGTGTGTGTGTCTGTGTGTTGTGTTGTGTGTTGTCTGTCTGTCTTCTCTCTTTCTCTCGTCTCTCTCTCTGCATCCTCTCCTCCTCTCTCTCTCTCTCTCTCTCCTCTCTGTCTCTCTGCCTCCTCTCTCTCTCTCTCTTCCAATATTCTCGAAATAAAAGAATAAACATAATCCGTTTTTCTCCCTCTCATTCTCTTCTCCACACTACTGTCCTCTTCTTTTCTTCTTCCCATCATCATCATCACCATCATCGTCATCATCATCATCATCTTCTTCTTCTTCTGCTTCTTCTTCCTCTTCTCTCTCTCTCTCTCTCTCTCTCTCTCTCTCTCCTCTCTCTCTCTCTCTCTCTCTCTCTCTCTCTCTCCCTTTCCTTCTCTCCTCCCTCACTCTCTCCCTTTCCTTCTCTCCCTCACCCCTCTCTATCTCTCTCTCCCTGTCTCCCTCTCTCTGTGCGTCTGTCTCTGTATCAGACCGTTCATCCCTCACCCTGGAAAGATGACACGTGCGGGGTGAAGTTTATCTTGCAGAAAGCCTTTCCCTGTTTGTTCAATGTTACACCGCCACTCAATCACAGATATATAAGGAATGGCAAACACTGCACTGAAGAAAGAAAGAAAGAACGAAAGAAAGAAAGAAAGAAAGAAAGAAAGAAAGAAAGAAAGAAAAGAAAGAAAGAAAGAAAGAAAGGGAGGAAGGAAGGAAGGAAGGAAGGAGAGAAAGGAAGGACAGAAAGAGTGAAAGAAAGAAACATTTTCTCAATGTTTTATACGCTGGAAAAGCAAAACAAATAAAAATATATATATATTAAAAGAAAGCATTTCGTAAAGAGAAAGACAGACAGACAGACAGACAGACAGACAGACAGACAGACAGACAGAAAGAAAGAAAGAAAGAAAGAAAGAAATGAAGGAGAGAAAGAAAGAAAGAGAAAGAAAGACGAAAGAAAGAAACATTTTTCTCAATGTTTTATTGCTGGAAAAGCAAAGAAATAAAAAAATATAAGAAAGCACTTACGGTAAAGAGAAAGAAAGACAGACAGACAGACTGACAGAGAGAAAGAAAGAAAGAAAGAAAGAATGAATGAATGAATGAATGAATGAATGAATGAATGAATGAAAGGGTTTAAAAAGAGGCATTTTCCTAAGTGTTTTCTTTACTGAAAAATAGCCTGTCTCCGCCGAGAAAGCACCTAGGACAAAGAAAGACAGACAGAACGAAAGAAAGAAAGAATGAAAACAACAAAAACAGAAAGAAAGAACGAACGCAAGAAAGAAGCAAAAAAGAAAAGAAAGAAATACTGAGATAAAAAGAAAATAAGAAAACGGAAGGAAGGAAAGAAAGAAAGAAAGAAAGAAAGAAAGAAAGAAAGCACGTGACAGAGAAAAGAAAGAAAGATAAACTGGCAGAAAAATAATCCTTTTTCTTAATGTTTTCTTTACTTTAAAAGCCCTTCTTGGCTGAAAAAAACATTAAAGGAAGGAAGAAAGAAAGAAAGAAAACCAATTTCAAATAAAAAACAAAGTAAGATAGAAAGAAAGGAATGAAGGAAGAGAGAACGAAAGAAAGAAAGTAAGAAAGAAAGGAAAAAGATAAGAGGAAAAAAATGTATTCTTTTTCTTAATGTTTTCTTAACTTTAAAAGCCCTTCTCGGCTGAAAAAAACAACACTGGAGGCAAATGCAAAAGAAAGAAAAAAAGAAAGAAAGACAGACAGACAGAAAGACAGACAGACAGACAGAAAGAAAGACAGAAAGACAGAAAAAAGAAGGATAGAAAAAAAAGAAAGACAGACAGAAAGACAGACAGAAAGAAAGACATAAAGAAAGACAGATAGACAGAAAGAAAGAAAGAAAGACACGTATGTGTTTCCTCTACATAAAAAACACCTTTCTTTGCTAAGAAAGTGCTGACGTCAAGATCAAAAAGAAAAAAAAGAAAGGAACACAGGAGGAAAGAAAGAAAGAAGAACAAGGATGAATCAGTAAATAAACTGACGAAAGGGGAACACCCAAAAGGAATAAAAAAATATATCTTTTTTAAAAAAAAGGAAAACGCAAAAAGAAAAATACAGAGACAGAAAAAAACCGAATGAATAAATAAACGAATGAATGAATAAAAAAGAGAAAAGAGAAGAAAACAAAGCAAAACAAAAAAAGGAAGAAAAAAAACGTTCTATACAAAAATGTGAATAAAAACACAAAAATGTTTTTGTGAAATATATCTTTTTTAAAAAATGAGGAAAAGGCATGGTTCTACCTATCCCTTCCCCTCAAAAGTTGCATGCGTGTGCGCGCGCGCACACAGACACAGATATCCTCTCTCTCTCTCTCTCTCTCTCTCTCTCTCTCTCTCTCTCTCTCTCTCTCTCTCTCTCTCTCTCTCTCTCTCTCTCTGTGTGTGTGTGTGTGTGTGTGTGTGTGTGTGTGTGTGTGTTGTGTGTGTGTGTGTGTGTGTGTCTGTCTTTCTGTCTGTCTGTCTGTCTGTCTGTGTGTACCTGTCATTGTGTGTGTGTGTCTGTCTGTCTGTCTCTCTCTCTCTCTCTCTCTCTCTCTCTCTCTCTCTCTCTCTCTCTCTCTCTCTCTCTCTCTCTCCTCTTTCTCTCACCACATACACACACACACACACACACACCTACAAACACAAACACACACGCACGCACACACACACACACAACCATACGCGCGCATACACACACGCGCACACACACACACAAACACACACATGCGCGCTCACACTGATACACGAGCACACACACACACACACACACACACACACACACACACACACACACACACACACACACACACACACACACCTGAACAAGCAAAAGGAAATTATATACCACCAACAACTGGCAAAAAAGAAAAACCACCAAAAAAACCCAAAACGGAAGCTAGCCAGCAATCCCACAATGCCATTCGCTGACCTGACAGTGGCGGGAAATCTGACCTTAGTCTGACATGAGCAAACATCACACCTAGACACCCAGACGGGTGCATGGTCTTTCTATTACACCCCCTTTAATTTTGACCCCCTGGATTTATATTTAGCATGGGATTATTAAGAAATAAATTGTTAGCTTGTAAGTGTAAAACTGTATATCTTTGGCATTTAAAATACACATACATAATGCGCGTGCGTGGCGTGCGCGCATACACAGAACCAAGCACCATGAAGATGTTTTTGGTTACGGTTTGGTTTTTAGTCACCTCCTTGTCTATATTCTTCCTTTTTTGTTCCCATTCTCTTGCCTTCTTTTCCACAAAACTAACAATTCTCTCTCCCACGCCAAGTCGCATCCACTGGTCCTGACTTGTCAGGGGCTGAACGGTAGCGCAACGCATTTTCGCTCATATGACAAGACAACAGTAGTAGCTGTCTGAGCGTTCGACGACGAAGATGAAAACAGTATTCGTCAGCCCGAACAACAACCGTTGATCTACCGCGTTTGTCATTCTTTAATAAACTGGCCTGAGTGTGACGCTCCGACCACTGAAGTACAACGTTTCACTGAACACAAACCACACACACACACACACACACACACACACACACACACACACACACACACACACACACACACACACACTCAACACCCACTCTGATATTATGGAAACAAAGATATTTTAAAACAAGATGAGTGCTTATTCCATTATCCTCGATATAAAAGAATAAATAATTTTTTTTTTTTAATTTAAAAATAAAACACCGTCACTATGCTGAGTGCATCGGTGGTCTAGAGGTAACGCACCTACCTAGAAAGCCAAAAGTGGGGTTAGTTCGATCCCTGTTTGCGCCCGAAACTTTTTCCCCTGTCCACTAAGACCGTGAAATGTGGTCTGGGTGCTAGTCTTTCGAATGAGACGATAAAGTGAAGCCCTGTGTGCAACTCGCATTCAGCGCACGTAAAAACAAAAACCAACCCAGGGGTTGTCTCTGGCAAAATTCTATAGATAAAATGCCACTCTGATATTATGGAAACAAAGATATTTTCAAACAAGATTTTTTTTAATGGATGGCAGCCTGAATTTCACGCAGGAAAATCTGCTGCGACTGAAAATGGTATTCAATTTAATTGAATTCATTTCACTCTGCTCAAAATCTCCGGGGGTTACAAATATCGGTGAGAGGGGGGAGGGGATATCCCAGTACCTCACACCGCGCCAAAGTCTTCTTCAGAAAGATGGCGATCGGAAGATGGACATAAGAAAATATTAGGTGCTGTCAGGAAAAGCGACGTCGAAATAGAGAACACCCTCGGAAAGAAAGAAAAAAATTCTAAGGAATCCGAGAGATGAAAGGAGGAAGGGAGGGAGGGTGGTGGTGGTGGTAGGGGAGTGGGGGGTGTAAGCAGGAATGGAACCAAAATAGATCCAAGAAAATTACGGTGGGAGGTTCGATAGTGCTGGCTGGTCAACGTCAGTAGAGGGACTACCCCCCTCCCTTCTTCCCCCCCACCCAAAAAAAAAAAAAATCCCACGAAAGAACAAATTTACAGAAATAGGTAGAATCTCAGCTGACATAAGCAAATAAAGAAGCCCAGCAAAGAGGACGAAGATCGGATGAGGTAAATACACCCATATGCGAGAAAAGGAAAAAAAAGGGAAAGAAGATGAAAAGGAAAACTAAAAAAAGGAAAAACGAAAGGGCTAAAAACGAAGAAACATGTTGGGATCAATCAACTTGAAATATCGTTTCCATTATTTCGGCTTTTCCAGATTACGACAGGAAAAACTGACGCAAACTTAAATGACGTAATACTACGGTTCTGTAAAATAAAATAAAAAGACAATATCAATACATATTACACAAATGTAAAATTAAAACTGCTACTGCTGCTGCTTGCTATTATTCCTTCTATTACTACTACTACTATTGCTACTGCTGTAATTACTACTACTACTACTACTATACTGCTGCTGCTGCTGCTGCTGCTGCTGCTGCTGCTGCTGCTCTAACTACTACTGTCCCTACTCTATGTACATCAACAACAACAACAACTACTACTACTACTACTACTACTACTACTACTACTACTACTACTACTGCTGCTGCTGCTGCTGCTGCTGCTGCTGCTGCTGCTGCTGCTCTGCTGCTGCTGCTAGCTGCTGCTGCTGGCTAACTACTACTAACTACCCTGGCTGCTGCAGCTGCTGCTGCTGCTGCGCTGCTGCGCTGCTGCTGCGCTACGAATACAGAAGAAGAAGAAGAAGAAGAAAGAAGAAGAAGAAGAAGAAGAAGAAGAAGAAGAAGAAGAAGAAGAAAGTTATGCAATTGCTGTGTTCCAGTTAATTGTTGTTTTATGTTTTGTAAACTTTGATCGTTCAGGCTGGAGAACCAGCGTGAATGAAGAAACACAAGCAAATAATAATAAAAACAAAACCCACATAAACAAGTAAGAAAGGAAAGAGAAAAGAAATAAGGAAAGAAAGAAAAGAGAGAGAAAACAACAGTAGGCCCACCTTGTGACTGATGACGAACTAAAGTTTAACATAGAAACCAAATGAAGACGCGGGAAGGGGGGGAGAGAGAGAGAGAGAGGGGGGGGGGGGGGGGGGAGAGGGGAGGAGAGAGAGGAGAGAGAGAGAGAGAGAGAGAGCAAGCGAGCGAGAGAGAGGGGGGGAGAGACAGACAGAGACAGAGAGAGAAAGAGACACACACACACAGACAGAGTGAGAGGGACAGAGACACAGACAGACATACAGACTGACTGGGAAACAGTTAACTGACTAGATATAATTAAGAGCCAATAAGAATGCTATTCGCAGACATTGATCTCGGAGGAACACAGCAGAGACAGACAGAAGGACAGACAGACAGACAGAAGGATAGTCAGACAGAGGGACAGACAGAGGGCAGACAGAGAGACACACAGAGGGACAGACAGAAAGACAGACAGAGAGACAGACAGAAGGACAGACAGAGAGACAGACAGAAGGACAAAGACAGAGTAGAAGGACAGACGGAGAGGCAGACAAAGACAGATGGACAGACGTAGACATAAAGATGCAGACTGAGAGACAGAGAGAGAGACAGACAGACAGAGACAGACAGAGATTGAGACAGAGATAGAGACACAGAGAGAGAGAGAAGAGAGAGAGAGAGAGAGAGAGGAGAGAGAGTCGGAGAGAGGGAGGGAGAGATACAAATTGACAGGTCCAAAGTTATTGAAAATCAATATTTAAAAAAAATAAATAAACAAACTACTAACAGAGAGACAGACAAAGGAGAGACATAGAGATATGCGTAACAATTGATTGGTCCAAGGTTATTGAAAATCGATGGGTAAAACACTAGAGACAGACAGACATACAGACAAGCAAACGGATGAACGGACAAAAGGGGAGAGAGACAGAGACAGAAAAAGTTGATAGGTCCAAAGTTATTGAAAATCGATGTTAAAAAGTCGCTAACAGACATTGCTCACAGACAGACAGACAAACAGACAGACAAACAAACAGGCAGACAGACAAACAGATCGACATATGACAAAAGGAGACAGACAGAGCCACGTGGCAATTGATAGGTTCAAGATTATTAAAAACCGATTTTAAAAAACACCCACTAACAGACAAACATAAGATGGACGAATTAACACAAAGGAGAGAGATAAAGAGAGAGAGAGAGAGAGAGAGAGAGAGAGAGAGAGAGAGAGAGAGAGAGAGAGAGAAGAGAGAGAGAGAGAGAGAGCTACGTGCCAATTTATAGGTCCAAAGTTATTGAACATCAATGAAAATATCGCTAACAGACAACGCTCACAGACAGATAAACAAACAAACAGACAAATGGATGGACAAAAGGAGAGAGACAGAGATAAGTAGCAACTGATTGGTTCAATCTTATCCAAAATTGATGAAAAATCGCTAACAGACGGACAGACAGACAGATGGACGAACAGACAAAAGGAGAGAGAGATACAGATACCTGCAAATGATTGATCCAATGTTATCGAAAATCGATGGAAAATCGCTAACAGACGCTGCTCACAGACACAGACACACAGACAGACAGACAGACAGATAGACGAACAGACAAAAGGAGAGAGACAGAGATGCGTGGCAAGTGATTGGTCCAAAATTATCGAAAAATCGATGAAAAATCGCTAACAGACGCTGCTCAAAGACAAACAGACAGGCACACACACACACACACACACACACACACACACACACACACACACACCACACACAGAGGCAGACAGACAGACAGACAGACAGATGGACATATGACAAAATGAGAGGGACAGACAAGAGATAGGAGGAAGCTGATAGGTCCAAGGTTATTGAAAATCGATGAAAGAAAAAAAAAAACACCTCTGCTAACAGACGTTGGTCTTTGGCCACTTGTCTAGAAGAAAGATCAGGCAGGACCAGTGAGGGGGTAGGTAGCTGAACCCCCTCCCCTTCAAGACAGTCCTGCTGGCGTAAAAGCTGTCCTGAACATTTCATGGTGACTAAATTGTACTGTGTTGCTTTTGTAGTGTCTGTCGTTGTAGTATAGTGGGGTGGGGTGGAGTGTGGTGGTGGTGGTGTGTGTGTGTGTGTGTGTGTTGTTGCTTCGATTTTACGTCTGTTCACTCAAAGTGATATTAGACGGTGTGTGTGTGTGTGTGTGTGTGTGTGTGTGTGTGTGTGTGTGTGTGTGTAGTGTAGTGTGTGTGTGTAGTGTAGTGTAGTGTAGTGTAGTGTAGTGTAGTGTAGTGTAGTGTAGTGTGTGTGTGTGTGTGTGTGTGTGTGTGTGGTGTGGTGTGGTGTGGTTTGGTGTGGTGTGGTGTGGTGTGGTGTGGTGTGGTGTGGTGTGTAGTGTAGTGCAGTGTAGTGTGGTGTGGTGTGGTGTTGTGTAATGTGTGTGCGTGCTTGCGTGTGTGTATGTGTGTGTGTGTGTGTAAAACTGCTATGCTAAGATGTGAAGATATTTGTGTAGATTTAAAGAGTTTAAAAAATTTTAAAACGTGTTAGGGAAAACAGAACTCTTGGATCTGTCATCAATCAAAAGTTGTAGGAGATTACTCCAAAATCCTAATTCTGGCAACCCTACTGAATCTGTTCCATGGTAACCGTTCCTCAAATTAAGTAAATGCTCGGAAAGCTGTATTAGACATGGCAACGTGTATGGAATTAATCAATTAATTAGTTTCCATCTGTGGATTTTCAGGTTTCAAGATTAATAAAATAATAATAATAATAATAATACAATGGAACTTACAATTATTTATCAAGAGAAATGCCTTCTTAATTTCTGATATTACAGTACACATGAACATGTCAAAACTATGTGATCAATCACAACCTCATCACCAAAAACAGAGTCTAAGAAGAAGAAAACTGTCTCATCAAAACCTGGGGGGGGGGAGGGGGGGGGGTTAGGGGAGGGTTTTAAAATCTGTGGGGGGGGGGGGGGGGGGGGGGGGAGAAAAAGAAAGCACCTTTCTTGTCATCCAAACCAGAGTCAAAGAGCAATACTGTCTCATTAAAATATCTCTCTTCTTCACCTTCACTTATTCCGTAGTCGCGTGGACCGTGGGGGCCCCAATGAAGATTTTACAACCAGCTTCCTCCACTCTCCGCGGTCCTCTGCTTTCCCTAGCAAACCGTTCCACTAAAGGCCAATCCACCACTCTCTGATGTTGTCTTCTTCCCATCGTTTTCTCTGTCTGCCTCTTCTTCGTCACCCTCCTTGTACTGTTCCCTATAGGACAAGTCTTGACCAGTCCAGATGTTCGTGTGACGTGCCCGTACCACTTTAGTTTGTGTTACTTCACTGAAGTCAGGAGCTCTTCATATCCTAAGGGGGTGGGGGTGGGGGTCAAATCTCGTGTGGGGGGGACAAAGAAAGAAAGAGAGCACCTACCTGGTGTGGGCAGAGGCTTAGTGTCTGGGAGGTGGTCTGACGATAAAAGACAAAGAGAGCTGACAAGTTTTCAGTATTTGTCTAGGAAGACACCTATCTCGAGTACTTAACTGACTGGTGTGGGCAGAGGCGCATTAAGGCATGTGCACGCACGCACGCGTACACACACACGCACATGTGCGCACTCACTCACGCACGCACAGACTCATGCACACACACCGCACCTACACACACACATGCAGACATGCACACACCGCGCGCGCGCGCACAAACACACACACTCACTCCCCTCCCCCCCTCTCTCTCTCTCTCTCTCTAAAACAATTTTTTTTTAAGTGTCCCGGAAGAACTTCACACCGCCAGAAAACTACTAACAGACGGTCAGTTTGTATCATGATAGTAATAATGATGATGATTCTCAGCGATATCACTAACTGTACCACCCATTGCTGAAGTCATATATCATACCACAGGGGGAAGGTTACTATAATTATTATTCAATCCTTCCTGGGTCGTTGCGTACTCCACTCTGCTGTGATTAATTGTCTTCTCTTTTTTTTTATCTCAAAGGTTGCCTGTCTGAATCACTAGGTAGAGAATAATAACAATAATATTTATTATTATTGTTATTATCATCACCATCATCATCACCATCATCATCATTATGGTAATAATAACAATTATAATAATAACAATAATGATATATGGGGTGGGGATTTTTTTTGTAAAATAGCGCTACATCTTATGTCTATTGCATTGTATTGTATTGTAGTGCATCGCATCATATCGCGGTCTATTGTATGCGCTGCATTGCATAGTACTACATAGTATTGTATTGTATAAATATTGTACCGTATTCCATGCAATATTGTATTGTCTGTATTGTATTGCGTTCCACTGCACTGTGTTGTATAGTTTCGTATATGTATTGTACTGTATTGTATGGAATATTGCATTGTATTGTATTGCGTTGCATTGCACTGTATTGTATAGTATGTTATTGTATACATATTGCACTGTATTGTATGGAGTATTGCATAGCACTGTATTATGCAAATATTGTACTGTATTGTATGGAGTATTGCATTGTATTGTGCAAATACTGTACTGTATTGTACGGAGTATTATATTGTATTGTATTAATATCGTACTGTATTGTATGGAGTATTGCATGGTATTGTACACATATTTACAGTATTTTATGGAGTACTGCATTGTATTTTATTATATTGTATTGTATACCCTTTCAGTTACGGAAGGAATCTCAGTGTAATATTTAGGTGGCTCTCCCCAGGGACAGCGCCTCACCACCCATGATTGTTCTTGTCCAAGTTGTGGTGTTTTTTCCTGTCTATATCCGTGGCTTATTTTCCTCTACAATAGATTTGCCAAGTACTGCTGTTACATGTGCTAAACGTGTATCACACACGCAATCTCAGTTCAAGGCCTCATTCGAAAGACTAGCACCCAGACCACCGTATAAGAGCTAGCGGATATGGGAAGATTCATTCAAGATTCAAAGAAAGAAGGTAGAAAAGTTCGGGTTCACAAAAGGATCGAACCCTCGACAATTTTCACTTTCTAGACAGCCACGTTATGTCTAGACCACCAATCCATTGGCGAGAACTAACTAACTCTCTCTCTCTCTCTCTCTCTCTCTCTCTCTCTCTCTCTCTCTCTCTCTCCTCTCTCTCTCTCTCTCTCTCTCTCTCTCTCTCTCTCACTACCCTCCACACACACACACACACACACACACACACACACACACACACACTTAACCTTCGATCTCTTCCTCTCACCACTACCATCCCACCCCCACCCCCAGCCAACCGATCCAATCCATGCCCACTCCCTTCCCCACCCACCCCCTTTCAACTCAATACCCGGGGGACAAAGCCGAAAATTAGCACCTCCTGCCCGCAGAAATACCAATAACCACGAGAGGAGAATGACGATAAGGCCACGTGGACTATGGCACAGTTGTGTGTATATTCTATACGAGCCTTGGCTTCAGTAGAGTCCTCTAGTTCACCAGTTGTAAATGGGTACCTGGCCTCTTTAGGGTCAGGGAAGGTAAAGCAGCGAGGGAGAGGACATGGGCGCCGCCCTCAATATGCTGGCCCCTAGAGAAGCCGAGGTCTCTGATGCCTCGGCCCCCAACGAGCGCATACGTTATGGGAACACCTTTACCTTTCTCCTTTTATATACACGTGTTTCAGGGGACAGGATAGCTCAGTGGTCAAAGCACTCGCCCTTCCCAAGGCAAGGTTAAGCAGCGTTGAGCGTTGGTTGCCTCTCGGACAGCTGACCGTTCGTGCGCCTTGGCTTCAGTACAGTCCACCCCAGCTCACCCAGCTGTAAAATGGGCACCTGCCCTCTTTAAGGGGCAGGGAAGGTAAAGCGGCGAGGAGGAGAAGATGGGTACCTCCTTCAAGACGATGGCCCCTAGAGAAGCTGAGGTCTCTGACTCCTCGCTCTCAAACGACTGTGTAGGTTACGGGTACACCTTAATCTATGGCTGGGTCATTAAGACCGTTTGACTTTCAACCCTGTGAATTCTTTAAGTCATGGGTTCAGATCTCGGCTACAGTGTTTTGTGATGATTTTTTTTTTTACGATCTTCTGGGTCGACTTAAAAGTGCAGACCTGCCAGTGCTTCAACTCCCTTCGTGAATATATACGCATGCAGAAGATTAGGCAAGCACGCTGTGGTTTAGGTCAGCGTTCGGCGGGTCGCAGAATCACGTACGTACCCAGCATGCACTCCTGTACCCGGAGAGGGCATGGGTTGGCACTGTGCCGGCATAATGACAAGTTGAGGAAGGTGTTTGTGCAGGTGGGGAGGGGAGGGGAAGACATGAATTGACATATGTTGACTTGACATACTTGGGCACTGCACTGAATGTTTTAGATAGTCTATCAGACACAGAGAGGCAGAGAGACAGAGAGACAGGCGAACAGACGAACGGACAGACAGAGAGAGAGAC
The DNA here is from genome assembly GCA_028751875.1 of Rapana venosa. Lineage (NCBI taxonomy): Eukaryota > Metazoa > Mollusca > Gastropoda > Neogastropoda > Muricidae > Rapana > Rapana venosa. Next base: position 24,332,590 of record CM054167.1, on the reverse strand, counting down.
AGCCAAGGGAAGGAGAGGGGGAGGGAAGGAGGTAGTGTTTGACGTCCACCATCTAATCATGATGGATGGTAGGACTACCTGAGGCCTGCTTAATAACAGTGGGTTGGAAAAGAGAGGAGAGAGAGAGAGAGAGGGAAGGGAGTGAGAGAAGAGCCGTTCACGTACTTAAAATGCACGTTTCCACATGCCTGCTGTGTTTTCTCTTTCGGCCAAAAGAGAAAAATACCCCCCGAGCATCTTGTTCATAACACAATGGGTATGGCATGCGTGTGGCATCTTTACAAGCTTTCTTAAAGATTGATTGAGCCAGTAACACCACCCACACAATGCGCGCGCGCGCGCACACACACACACACCCCAAATGCAGCATGCATGCATGCACACGCGGGGCGTGCAAGCTCACAAAAATTAAAAAATTGGGAAGGACTTCAAAAAAGGATAAACGGGGGTGTTGGTGTGTGTGTGGTGTGGGGCGTGGGGTTGCGGGCGGCGCAAAAGGGGGGGAAGGGGAAAAAGGGGAGAAGAAAAAGGGAGAGAGAGAGGGGAAAAAAAAGGAAAAAGGATTTTTAACCAAAGGGAACAAAGCAAAAAAAAAAACCCCAAAAAAACCCCCCCTAAAGCATCAAAAAAAAAAAAAAAGCAAACCCCCCCCCCTTTTCCCCCCCCAAAAACCCCATCAAAAAAAAAAAAAAAAAGGAAAAAACCCCCCCCCCCAAACCCCTTCCCCCCTTTTTTCCCCCCCCTTTTCCCCCTTAATTTTTCTCCTCCTCTTTTCCTCTCTCTCTCTCTCTCCTCCCCTTCTCTCTCTTTGTGTGTGTGTGTGTGTGAGAGAGAGAGAGAGAGAGAGGCGCTTGCCTGCATGCTTACGTGTATGCATGTGTTCCTATCAGCGTTCATGCATGCCCGCATGCATGCATGTGCGCACATGCACGCATGAAAGCGCGCCAACCTGCACACTCAGGCTGCAAAGAGAGGAAAGAACAACAAACCTCCCCCACCCCCCGGCCAAAAACCCTCAAACCACTCTACATCATAACCAACTTGTTGAGAATGACATGAAACGTGTTTGTCTTCACAAACTTTCAGAGAATGAGGGATTGATCGGGAAAACCCAAACAGAGCCCCCTTTTCCCTTTAGAGTTAAAAAAACCAACTACATCATAACCAACCTGTTGAGTATGACATGAAGTGTGTCGTCTCCACAACCTTTCAGAGAATGAGTGATCGATTGGGAAAACCCAAACAGGGCCCCCATGTGTTTTATAACGTCTTTGGTTTTTTTAAACATCAACAAGCGCTTTGATTTGTTTCTGCAAGATATAGCGCTATATAAATTCCATGTATTGTTGCTGTTGTTGTTGTTGCTGTTTTACCAGTACCATTATTATCATTGTTAACATCATTTTCATCATTATTACTCTTATTGTTTGTATTAACAACACAAAGTAACACAGAAAGACGATACGCAAACAGAAAGAAAAGGGTAGATTGATGGATAGGCAGACACTGACAGACAACAGAAAGACGGATCGACAAACACGCAGGCAAGTAAGTAGATAGGTTTGTGTGCTGGCAGGCGTACAGAAAAGGAGGGAGGAGAGAGAGAGGGGAGAAAAGACAGACAGACAGTTTATATAGACAGAGGGGACAGAGAGAACGTGAGAGACAGAAAATAAGAGAGAAAGGAGAGGCAGTAGGGGCTATAAACAACATAGAATGAAATAAAAACGCGCGCGCGCGTGCACACCACACATACACAAACTCCCACCATCAAACACACACACACTATCCCACCACACATCGTTTCAACACTACACCACCCCACATACCCCCCCCCCCCCCCCCTTCCCCCAAGGGAAAGAGGGGGTAACCCGGGCTAGGTTAAAACGATTTTTTTTCCCCCTTTACGAACAAAGAAATGTTTCCCGGAAGGGAGGGGGGGGGGGGGGGGGGGGGGGGGGGGAAATTTGGGAAGAAAGAAAGGGGGAGAGGGAGGGGGGGGAGGGGGGGGGGAAGGGAGAGAGAAGGGGGGAAAAGAGGGAGGAAGAAGGGAAAGGGGGGGGAGGAGGAAAGAGAGAAGAGAGGAAAGAAGAGGGAGAGGGGAGAGAGGGGAAGGAGGGGAGGAGGGAAGGAGAGGGAGAGGAGAGAAAGAAGGGGGAAAGGGAAAAAAAGAGAAGGGGGGAAAAGAGAGGGGAGAAAAGGGAGGATAGGGAGGGGAGGGAGAGGGTAAGGGAGGGGAGGGAGAGAAGGGGAGAGAGGAGGGAAAAGAGGGGCCCGACAGAGAACTGAGACTCTCTCTCTCTCTCTGTCTCTCTCTCTGAGGGAGGGACGACGTGACGGGACGAGAACTGAACGGGTGTGCTGTTAGTAAGCTGCTGCAAATTTTTGCATTTTAGCTTCAAATGTCAGTTATGGCCTTCCAGCTATTGTAATAACAACTTATAACGCCCTGCTGATCGACAACGTCGTATCGAGTTGGAAAGTCGCGGGGGAGAGCGGCAGTGTGGTGTTCGTCTTGCGAATGAAGCCAGCTGACAAGCCAGTGTCAACAGAAATGGCGGACCGGTGCTGAACCGTAACTCCCGTGTTCAGTACTATCGCAAGAAAACCCCCTTGTCAAGACGTCGCGATGTTCAAAGAAGTAGACAACACCAAGAAAGACAGGCAACGTCGCCAATGTGACAATAACAGTGTCTTGGAAGAGCCGGTCTTGTGTAACATTGACTCCCTGCTCGATGTGGAAACAGAAGGAAAACAAACAGTGTGTACACAGAACTATGTGTCAGCAGTGAATTGAATGCCTCAGCCACACC
>CM054167.1:24317277-24322277 GCA_028751875.1 Rapana venosa | reverse complement strand
TTGTAATTTTCAAGTATAACAAGTTTAATTTAAAATCGCAGTTTTGCCCCGTTCCTCAGCTAGAGCTCAAAACTTTACCAATGGTGACATTTTGCATTTGTAAAGTCTACATCCATTTCTTTTCTTTGATAACATATAAGCCATTGATTCATAAGTTAACTTATTTGGATTCCTCTTTCTTTTCATTATTCGGTTATCTATTTTTCACTTACCTTCAAATAATCATTCCATATGAGTTTCTTAATCTAACAACCCCATCCCCAAAAGGTATTTTAAAACATCAACAACAACAACGAACAATACACACACGCGGGCGCACACACACACACACACACACACACACACACACACACACAACACACACACACACACACACACACACAACATACACAGCGCGAGCGATAGAGACAGACAGACATACAGACAAAGACAGAGAGAGAGACAGCGACAGAGAGAGAGAGGGGGGGGGGGACAATGACAATGACAAATTCTTTTATTTCGAGGATAATGAATAAGCACACATGTGCTTTTTTACATCCAGTCCCCGCCCGTTAGGGATACATCTTAATAATAATAACCCAATACTTATACAGTCTCACAATAAAAACAAGTGGAAATAACCCTTTTCAAAACAGCTCCCCCCCAACAACCCTCCCCCCCCCCCCCAAAGCAAAGCAATTAAAAGAAAATCCTAAAAATACCCCACCACCCTACCCCCACCCCCAAAAAAACCGTAACCAAAACAAACAAACAAACAAAAGAGAAGAAAAAACCAAACCAACAAAAGATGATAAAAAAGAGAAAAACAGACAAACAACAACAACAAGAACAAGAACAACAACAAAGCCAAGAAAAAATAACACAACCAAACTTAATAAGTCATAAAGATAAACATCTACACATTGTCAAATGGTACACATACTTGTTATACATATTATAAGATATTGAAATAGGGAACTCATTAAAACTTAAGTACGGAGGAAAGCCCAATAAAATATTGAAAAAAAAAAAAAATGAACCCTTTAAAAACAGGATATACTATGCCTAAAAGGGCAGGCGAAAAAAGGGTTTGAGGGGAGAGAGGACAGGGGCCCAGAGAGACCCGAGTGGTTTTTTGTGTATTTCAGAGTAAACCCAATATAAAAACCCCAAAAACATATCCCACCCCCACAAAAAACCCTCATTTTAGATTATACGGGTTTAAAATTTAATGTCATGTTTAAAAAAAAAATTTAACCCCCAATCATCCCACACAAAAAAAAACAAAAAAAAAACCAAGAAGAAATTTAAAAATATACAGCCGTTGAGGGAGAAAAAATGGTGGGTGAGGGGGGAGTGAGGTGGGGGGGGTTTAAAAGGTGTGGTGTGTGTGTGTGTGTGGGGGGTGTGGTGTGTGTGTGTGTTTTGTGTGTGTGTTTTGTTTTTGTGTGTTGTGTGTGGGGGTGTGGGGTTTTTGTTTGGCGGGTGGTGGGGTTTTTGGGGTGGGGGGGGGGTGTTTAAAGGGATAATACAAAATATGTTTTCTCACATAACACGATCAACACAAACACTTTTTAATTATGCCCCTTTGAAAAATTAAATTGCCCATGGTAATAAAATAAGTGAATCCCCAAATCCCTTCAAAAATAAAGGGGGAAAAACCCAAATTTAAAGTAAAAAAAGAAACTACAAAATTGTAAGTTTTAAAAAACAAAATATTTTTTTCCAGGAAAAATGAAAAAGGGTATTCAGTTTTTTTTTAAACATCCGGGCCCCCCCCCAATGGGGTAAATTTTAAAATTGCACTCATTAAACCCTTTATTTTCCAAGCAGAAGAAGAAAAAGGAAAAAAAAATTTTTTTTAAAAAAAAAAGAAGAAAAAAGAAAAAAAAAACAAAAAAACATACAAACAAAAAAAAAACCCCCGGACGAGAAAAAGGACAAAAACAAAACCCCAAAACCCCCCCCCCCCACACCCCCAACAAAAAAGACAAAACAACAACCCAACCGCAACAAAAACACCCCCCAAAATTAAACCCAAAAAAAAAAACAAGAAAAAACAACAACAAAAAAACAAACAAATGAAAAAAACCCCAAAAGCCCCCAAAAAAACCCCAAAAAAAACAAACAAACAAAAACAATTTAAAAAAAAAAAAAAAAATAGCACCTTCCCCCCTTCACCCCTCACAAAACACACAAAACACACACACACACACCAACAAAACAACACACACCTTTCATACAAAAAAACCCAAAAAAAAAAGCAAAAAACCCCAAATTTAAATTCCCAAACAAGAAGAAAGTAACAACCACAGAAATTTAACAAAACAGAGGAGAGAGAGAGAGGCAGAGAGAGAGAGGAAGAGGGGAGGGGAGAGGGGGAGGGGAGAGGGGAAAAGAGAGAGGGGGAGAGAGAGAGAGAGAGAGAGAGAGAAAGGGCCAAACTTTTTAGATAAAAAAAAATTTGAACACCTTCATATTTGTAGAATAGTAAAACATATTTTGTTCACGGGTAAAAAGATAAAAAAAAAGGGAAAAGATTCACTGGAGTCAAGTACAACAACAAGTAAAAAATAATATTAAAAATGGGAAAGTATGAAAATGCCCTTTATTGGGAATACACAAAAAATAGAAGGAGAGAGAGAGAGAGAGGAGAGGGAGAGAGAAAAGAGAGTAAAGAAGAGAAAGAGGGGAAGAGAAGAGAGAGAGAGAGAGAGAGAGAATAAATTTAAAATTGATATCGGTTTTTGGGCCCACAATACACAAGAAGAAAAGAGAGGGGAGGGGAGGAGAGAGAGAGAAGAGAGAGGAGTGTGTGTGTGTTTGTGTGTGTGTTGGGGTTTTTGGGTGTGTGTGTGTGTGTTTTTTTGGTTTTTTTTTGTGTGTGTGTGGGGTCAGAAAAAGGTACTAAATATATAATTTCAAACATTACACGATCCCCTTTGAACTTTTTTTTGGTTTAAATTTTGGGAAAAAAATATGTTTGTTTAAAAAAATAATAATAAAAAAAAAAATTAATTAAAAATATACTAAAAATTTAAAATAAAAAATAAAAACCTCAATACCCAACTCCACCCAATAAAAAAAAGGAAGAAAAGAAAGAAAGAAAAACAAAAAAAAAACAAAAACCACCCCAGATTATAAGGTCATAGTGAGGGAGGAGAGAAGAGGAGAAAAGAGAGAAAAAAAAAGAGAGAGGAGAGAGAGAGAGGGAGGGGAGGAGAGGGGAAAGGAGGTGTTTTGTGTTTCAGTGATAACTCAAAAAATATAAAATTTTTCAAGCAGTGCACATAAATTGGTAAAACACCAATTTTGAAAAACTCTGCAGATTATAGTCAAGATAATGAAAAAAAACTCAATACCCTTTAAAACCATAAAAAATAAAAATGGGAAAAGAGGAAAAAAAAAAAGGGGGGGGGGGGTAAAACCCTTTAAATTTTGGGTCAGGGAGAGAAAAGAGAGAGAGGAGAGAGAGGGGAGAGATTTGGTGTTTTGTGTGGTGTTTTGGGGTTGGGGGGTGTGTGTGTGTGTGTGTGTGTTTTGTGTGTTTGGTGGTGTGTGTGTGTGTGTTGGTGTGTGTGGGGTTTTTTGTGTGGTCCCGTGTTTCAAGGAAAAATACTAAATATATAATTCTCGAGACAGCACAGGATCACCATCAATATTCTTTTCGAATATACTCGTACAAATTGAACGCCATGAAAAAGAAAAGCCAACGTCAATACACTCAAACAATAAGGAGAAAAAATCGCTAAAGTCATAAAATGAACATCTATACAATAGTAAGTAAGAGAGAGAGATGGGGGGGGGGGGGGGGGAAAGAAAGATGAGGTGGCGAGTGGGGTGTGTGTGTGTGTGGTGTGTGTGTGGGTGTTGGTGTGTTTGGTGTGTGAGTGTGTGGTTGTGGTTAAAGATTATGCTTTTGTTTGTAAACAAACAAAACAAAAAAGGGGAGAGGAGAGGGAAGAAAGAGATAAGAGAGAGAGAGAGAGGGGAGGGGGAGAGAGGAGAGAGAAGAGAGAGATGAGAAGAGAGAGAGAACTTGGAACTCGGAAATTATGTACCGTGCCATTGCCATTCAGGGAGAGAGAGAGAGAGAAGAGGAGAGAGAGGAGAGGAGGAGAGAGGGAGTGGAGGTAGGGGAGGGAAGAGAGGAGAGAGAGGAGAGAGACGAGAGAGACAAACCCCCAATTTTCCCTTTTTAAAGCAGGCATTACACCATCTTCCAAAAACCTTGTGTGGAAAAAGGGGGAGAGTCACGACATTTTGCGGGAGTGGACTGGTAATGACGAGTTTCGGGAAGTGTGAAGACATGGAGATGGAATGTTCGGGGTTTTTCTGATTTTTCTGTTTCTGAAATATCTCGTTAAGGGGTTTGCGGGTGTGGGTGGTGGTTTATTTGTATGTTTTCTTTCATTTTTTTTTTTTTCTTTCTTTTTTTAAAGCCAAATCATGAGCATTTCCCAGAGTAAGTGGACTGCGATTTTGGTGATTGGATTTTGAGAGTGGGGGAGAGGAAGGGGGAGAGAGAGAGGGGGGGGGGGTAGGGCGAGAAAGAGAGAGAGGAGAAAGGAGACGACGACAGGGGGAGAGGAGGGGATAGAGAGGGGAAGTAGAGGGAAAAGGGGAAAAGGGATATATAGATATACACACACACACACAAGCAAGCAAGCACACACACACACACCCACACACACCACACACACACCACACACACACACAACACACACACACACAACATACACACACACACAACCACCACACACAAACTACAACCACCATCACCACCCACCCACAACCAGCATCAATATAGCTTTCATGTTTCATAGCTTTCATCTTACTGCATGCATCTTTATGATAATAATATATCTAAATAACTGGAAGCAAGACTGGTTGTTGGGGTTTTTTTAAGAAAAAAAAACTTGAATGATTTACGAAACAGCATCCTCATTTACAACATCTTGAACAAGAAATATTTTTTAAGGGATGACAGGAAATTAATGTGGAATAGGGGGATGGGGGGT
>CM054167.1:24244777-24312277 GCA_028751875.1 Rapana venosa | reverse complement strand
GCATGTGTATGTATACATGACTTATGCCTCTTGGTTCCTTGGGGAACATAGGGCTGCAACAACACCCCTCCAACGAACTCGGTTTGGGGAGATCCTCTTCAGCTCGGCCCATGACATTCCGGCTGCCTTCGTTTCTTCGTCAACACTTCTGCGCCAGGTCTGCTTTGGTCGGTATGTATACATACTCGAAGGGAATTAAGGCACTGGCATGTCTGCACTTGAAGTTGATCTGGGATATCGTAAAAAAATCCCCACCCTTAATTCACCAGACGCCGAGATTCGAACCCACTTCACGGACCCATGGGATCGAAGTCGAAAGGTTATAACCACTCGGCCATAACGTCCGTCTTTTGATAAATGACATCCAGTCTGATGCTTCATGTATAGCGGTTATAGGGAGATGGAGAAAGGGCCCAGAGACGGAGAAGGGGGGTGGTGGGGGGGGGGGGGGGGGGGAGAGATATCATGAGAGACAGGCAGACAGCCAGAAAGAAATCAAGAACTACTAGACAGAGAGATTACGGTATTGCGGGGGGGGGGGGGGGGGGGGTGGAGATATGGAGGGATATGAGGTAGAATAAGAAAAAAGAAGACAGGAAGGAAGGAAGGAAGGAAGGAAGGAAGGAAGAAAGAAAGAAGAGAAAAAGAAAGGAAGGAAGGAAGAAAGAAGCAAAGAAAGAAAGGAAGGAAGGAAGGAAGAAAGAAAGCAAGAAGAAGCAAGAAAGAAGAAGAAAGTAGGCTAGCAAGAAAGAAAGAAAGAAAAGAAAAGAAAGAAAGGAAGGAAAGAAAGAAAGAAAGAAAGAAAGAAAGAGTTAGTCATAAAATATGTGAGATTAAAAATGACAAACCAGACACTAAAAGGAAGAAAGTGGCTTAAGCAATTCTCATTCAACTTCATTTTCTTCGTCCTTTCTACGTCCTAGCTTGTGCTCTCTCTGTATCTCCTCTGTTGCTCTGTCTCTGTCTGTCTGTCTGTCTGTCTGTCTGTCTGTCTGTCTGTCTGTCTGTCTGTCTGTCTGTCTGTCTCTCTCTCTCTCTCTCTCTCTCTCTCTCTCTTCTCTCTCTCTCTCTCTCTCTCTCTCTCTCTCTCTCCTCTCATCGATTTTCGGAAGAGTAAGGCCATTGTGGTACCGGTGGGAACGGATGACAATTTACAAAACTGCATACACACGGGGACTTGATGAAAAAAGCACATGTGCTTATTCCACTATCCTCGAAATAATATACTTTAAAAATTGAATAACTTCCAGGTAGTGGGATAGCCTAGTTGTTAGATCATTGCACTCGTGATCTGACGGCCCGGAATCGAGCCATCACTGAGGCACCCGTTCAAGGGTTTGTGATTTTTTTCCCCAGGTGTTAATATCAGCACCGACTACACTCCCCTGAAAGTCCTCTGGATGAGACTATGCACCGAGGTCCAATGTGCGACCACTCACAGAAAATCGTGCGCACACGTTAAAACCCCGTTCCTCCTTTTGGAAAAGTAGGCCACTACGTTCGGATAGGAACAGATGGCACTTCTGTTTTTAAACGCATGCACACTGATGTCATGTTTAGACCTCATCGCCGAAGTCAGAATATAGCTGCCTTAAGTTAATGTTGGGCATAAACGGTCGCATGCACAAAAATCTTACCATTGGTGAACACCAGAGCTCTAGCTGAGGAAAACAAAACAACAACAAAACACAAAACTTCAATCCCACCCCATCCCCCTCCTGCAAACTCCATGTGATTGCAACAGACACCATGATCAGTATGGCCACTATCATTTTCCCAACTGCGTCCATCTCTGTGATCACAGCAGCACGAAAGATCACGTCACACTTTTCATAAGTGGAATTCAGCCCAACCCCTTTCCGATTAAAGGGGCACCACTCTGATCCATCAGGCAGAGTGATCTACCCTCTTTTAATGGCGGCAGGAAATTATGGTTCAAGGGGAGGACATCTGCAGACAGGGAGTGCACGGACGCTCGAGCCATCTTCTGGGGTTGTTTACATGATAAATTCAGTTGACCTAATCAGAAATTAAATGCGAAAGAGAGACATACAGAGAGGAAGATAGAGACACAAAGACACAGAGAGAGAGGAGACAGACAGACATACAGAGTGGATACATACAGACACAGAAGCATAGACAATAAATAATTTTGCTACCTTCAACATCCCTACCACCCCTCTCTTTCCTACCTCCTCCATCCCTTCCCCATCCAATTCTTCCTCCCCCTCCCCTTCACTCTTCCACCATCCCCCCCTCCCCCCAACAACCTCTTAGTGATCACAATAGATAACATGATCGTCTGTGGCCTGCTCGCTATCACTTTCCATTAGCTTTCATCTTTCAGATCACACCAGCAGGAAGAAACACACATTCATCACTGGTGCAGTTCTGGCCAGGCTCTGTCTGATTAAAGGGGTGCAACTCAAAAGAGTAACATAGAGTGGCCTACCTTTGTTTAATGGCGGTAGGGGAAAAAAATGTGTTCAGGTTAAACACTACCTTTAATGTTTGCTACTTTTCCTTCTGTTTTCCTATTATCACTCTTGCATTTCGTTAGACTGCACGTACTAAGGCATCCACAGAAAAATAATTAACTGACTTTTTGTTAAAAGACTAGCCTCTGATTCAAATCTCATGTGATTTTGCACAAATTTTGATAGGTTTGAACATTTAAGGACTGAAACGTTTCTATTTTTCAGCAAACACTGTAACCCCCTCCCTCCCGGTACTTTGTCATCTGCTAGCTGCCTCACCACAATACGCCTATGCAGGGTCAACACTGTGAAAACACAAGCAGTTCTCATTCGATTTGATTTCTTTTGGCATATAAATGCTAGAAGACTCATATAGGCATTGCGTGTTGTACTCAATTCATGCTTTGATGTTACGTTGTCCTGAACATTTTAAAAAAAAATTAAACCATTTGATGATCATTTCCAACCTTCTCATGAATACCTGGTATTGACTCTATGTCCTCAATCCCAAACACAAGAACACAGTGCATATTTTCATACTTCAAAAAAATTCTGTGAAAATCAGATTTTTTTTTCCTGGATACCACTCTTTAGATGTTACTACATGACTCGGAAGCTAAAGGTGAAGTGTAACCTTCAATGGAAGGAAAGTTTCCATGCAGGGAATGAAGGAGGGGGGGGGGGGGCAGTTCAGGTCATCTTTTAGAAAGTTTCTCAATTTTGAAAAGTCTTTTAACTTTCTTTTAAGAGTCGTCATTAAGTTTGTTACCTCTTAAGGTTGTATTGGAAAAGGAGGAAAGGAGAGAGAAAGAGAGAGAGAGAGAAAGAGAGAGAGAGAGAGAGAGAGAGAGAGAGAGAGAGAGACAGACAGACAGACAGACAGACAGAGACATACAGACATACAGAGAGAGACACAGAGAGAAAAGGAGAGGTGAAATGAACGGGGTGAGAAAGATAGAGAGACCGGACGACAGACAGACAGACAGACAGACAGAGACAGAGATATGTAGACAGATAGAGAATGAATAAAGAAAATGAATACTGCATAAATAAGTGAACAGTAGAAGAATAAGACGCCTGTACATGCACAATATGAAGAGATGAAGACAAAGACAGAACAACAAAATACAAAGAGAGATAGAGGGACAGCGAAACAAAAAGTCTAAACACTGAGGAATAGATCTCTCTCTCCCTCCCTCCCTCCACCCCCCCCCTCTCTCTCTCTCTCTCTCTCTCCCAACCCTACTCCCCTTTTCTTCCCCATTCCTCCACATCCACCCCTCCCCTCCATCCCTCCCACCCCACCCACCCCACTTCACCACCCCTTCCCCAAGCACAACACACAAACTCCAAAATAAAATGATGCAAACAGATAAACATGATCAACATGACCCCCTATCATTTTTTCTAGCCAGCTTCCTCACATCCCTGTGATCATCACAGCGGCAGAGAGGAGCTGCATTCATCACCAGTGGAGTTTTGCCTTCCTAGGGTCCCTGTCTGATTAAAGGGGCACCACTCCTAGAGCTTGTTGGGCAGAGTGGTGTACCTTCCTTCAATGGCGGCAGAACAGTGTATCGCTACCTCAAGAGGAGTAAAGAAAGGAAAAGAAAAAAAGTGTGATAGAAAAAAAATGCAAGAAAGTTGAAGCCATCTTCTATAAGGGTTGTTTGCACTCGATTCAGTTGATTACATGAGAGGGAGGGAGGGACAGAGAGACAGAGACAGAGAGACGAGGCAGAGAGCGACAGGTGGGAGGAAAGGAGACAGAGGCAGAGAAGGAGAAAGAAAGACACACACACACATAGGGAGGGAGGGGAGAGAGAGAGAGAGAGTGAGTGAGAGAGAGAAGAAACATACAGATAGACAGACCGACAGACAGACAGACAGACAGACAGATAGATAGATAGATAGATAGATAAATAGATAGATAGATAGATAGATAGATAGAAGACAGATAGACAGAGACAGAAAGTGTCAGACAGACACACAGACACACACATACACACACACGGGGGATGGGAGAGAAACAAGAGACACAGAGAGAGACAGACACATTGAAAACACAGCAGGAGAGAACACGAGAAACAGAGAGGGGGAACAGACTGACGAGGCAGAGAGGGCAAGAGAGAGACAGACACACAGACAGACAGGCAGACCAACTGACAGACAGACAGAAATAGAGGCAGAAATAACAAATCAAAAATCAAGATATACAGAGAAAGAGACACACAGGGGAGAGACACTGAGACTCAAAGAGAGACGTACAGTGAGCAGAAGCTACAGAGAGAGACACGTTCGGACAGAAACAGAGAGACAAACAGACAAAGACAGACAGAGCACAGATTCCTGTTTCTTGCACATATCTCTCCAACTCAAAAAGAAGACAGGACAGCGATCATTCTTTTGATCAGGTCTGCAAGAGAAACACTTGTTAGCAGACGACTTCAGGATAGATCCCGTCTGATCAAAGGGAGACAACTGCACACCCTCAGGCGGAGTGGTCTCCCCAGAGAGCGCAGTCAAGGAAATAAATTATCACCGGAAGAGAGAAAACTTTCAGGGAATACTGGTCTTCCCCCCAGAACCCCCCCCCCCCCCCCCCTACCTCTCAAGAATTGCCGTTCCTGGGTGTTCTTTTAAATAAGGATTTCTTGTCTGTTGCTGAAGGGCGTTGGTTAAGGAAGAACAGAGAGACAGACAGATAAACAGACAGACAAACAGACAGGTGGACAGATAGATAGACGGACAGGCAAAGAGACAAACTGACAGTTAATTGATGTTCTGGGGATAAAGCACCCATCTTAGAAAATGGGTTGCATTATGCCCTTTGGTCCTGTTAATAAATGTCACACCAGTTTGCTGCTTCTGGGAGAAAAAAGATTGTCCAAACAAACAGAGGGACAGACAGACAGACAGACAGACAGATAAGCACAGGCAGACACAGACAGTTGCAGATCTACAAATAGGCAGAGACAAACAGATTTTTTTTATATCCAGGATAATGGAATAAGCACTTATTGTTTTTTTACATACAGTACCCGTATCAATGCGGATTTGTAAATTCTGTCATCTGTTCCCACTAGCACACAATGGCCTACTCTTTCGAAAGCTGTTTCGATTAAGAGAGAGAGAGACAGACAGAAGACAGACAGACAGAGATACAGAAAGATAGTCAAACAGATATGACATATAGTTGCTACAGGAGAGACAGACAGACAGAGGCAGAGAGAGAGAGAGACAGAGATAGATACATAAAAGAAAGACAGTGACAGAAAGAAAGACACAGAGAGAGACAGACAGACAGACAGACAGACAGAGAGAGAGAGAGAGAGAGAGAGAGAGAGAGAGAGAGAGATAGAGAGAGAGAAGGAAACAGAAAGAGATAATGAGCGAGATGGAGAATAATAAAAGGGAGACAGATATAAATTGAGAGCAGCACACACACACACACACACACACACACACACACACACCACACACACACACACACACACACACACACATAGGCAAGAGTCAGAGAATATAAGAGATCTACAGCAACAGAGAGAGGGGGGAGGGAGAAAAATGTGAAGAACAATTGATAGCAATATACAGAAAGACAGACAGAAACAAACTCAGACAGAGCACAGAATCCCTTCTCTCTCTCTCTCTCTCTCTCTCTCTCTCTCTCTCTCTCTCTCTCTCTCAGAACTCAGAGTTCTCTCTCTCTCTCTCTCTCCAAAAGAAGACAGGACAGCGATCATTCCTTTGATCAGGTCTGCAAGAGAAACACTTGTCAGCAGACGACTTCAGGATAGCTCTCGTCTGATCAAAGGGAGACAACTGCACGCCCTCAGGCAGAGTGGTCTCCCCAGAGAGCCAGCCAAGGAAATAAATTACCATCGGAAGAGGGGGAAACTTTCAGGGGAAACAGGGTTGGGTTGGGTTGTTTTTTTCCCCTCAAGAATTGCCGTTCATGAATGTTCTTTTAAATAAGGAGTGCCAGCCTGTTGCTGAAGGGCATTGGGAGAACAGACAGATGTATGAAAAGATATGCAGACAGACAGACAGACAGACAGACAGATAGACACATAGATAGACAGGCAGACAGACAGACAGATAGATAGACAGACAGGTAGAGAGATAGAAGATAGATAGATAGATAGATAGATAGATAGATAGATAGACAGACAGACAGAGATATAGACAAATAGATAGACAGACGGATAGATAGATAGATAGATAGATAGATAGACAGACAGACAGACAGACAGAGATATAGACAGACAGATAGACAGACAGATAAATAGACAGACAGACAGACAGATAGATAGACAGACAGACGGAGATACAGATAGACAGACAAACAGATATATAGATAGGTAGACAGACAGACAGACAGACAGACAGACAGATAGATAGATAGATAGATAGATAGATAGATAGATAGATAGATAGATAGATAGATAGATAGATAGATAGATAGATAGATAAGTCCTTCGGTCGAACGCATCCAGAACATCTTGAGCACACGTTAAATCCTGTTCCGCTTTTCGGAAGAGTAGGCCATTGTGTGCCGGTGGACACAGATGACAGAATTTACAAAACCGCATACACACGGGGACTGGATGTAAAAAAGCACATGAGTGCTTATTCCATTATCCTCGATATAAAACAATAGATAAATTTTTTTAAAAATACACAGAAGATAACAGACAGACAGATAGATATTGATAGATACAGAAAGGAAACAGACAGACAGACGACAGACAGAATAGATAGATAGATAGATAGATAGATAGAAGTAGATAGATAGATAGATAGATAGAAGATAGATAGGAAGAAGATAGATAGAAATAGTTAATAGATAGATAGCAACGACACTAGGCAGAAAGTCAGTTAATTGGTGATCCAGAGGCAACGCACCTTCCAGAAAATGGGATGCCTTATGCATCGGGTCTTTAAAAATACGAACACCCTATCCGCTGCTTTGGGAAAGGACTGACAGACAGACAGACAGATAGACTGACAGGTAGACAGAGACACACAGAAAGACAGCAGACTGACATACAGACAGATAGACTGACTAACAGACAGAGACAGGCAGAAAGACTGACAGGTAGACAGACTGACTGACAGACAGAGAGAGACAGACATGCAGAAAGACTGACAGGTAGACAGACTGACTGACAGACAGAGAGAGACAGACATGCAGAAAGACTGACAAGCAGACAGACAGAATGACTGACATACATACAGACTGACTGACTGAGACAGACAGGCAGAAAGACTGATAGGTACACAGACAGATTGATGGACAGGCAGGCAGGCAGGAAGACAGACAATGTGGGCAGGGGGACAGACAGTAAAGTGATACAGAGGGGGGAAAATCTCAGAACAAAGAAAAGGAAAAGGATGAAACGAGAGGTTTAGAGAGAGGGGAGGGGGTTGAGAGAGAGAAGGGGGAGGGAGGGAATGAGTACGAGAGATGTGGGAGAGGGAGGAAGGAGAGAAAGTCAGATAGTTACAGTGGGTGGGGAAGAAAGGGAGAGTGAGTCAAAGAAATACAGTGGGTGGGGGAGGGAAAGAGAGAGAGTCAAATGAGCAGTGGGTGGGTGAGAGAGGAAAAGAGACAGAGAGTGGGGGAGGGAGAGACAGAGCGACAATAGGCAGGGAAGGGAGGGAGAGACAGAGTCATATCGGCAGAGAGACCGTGACTTTTGGAAGGAGGAGAGAAAGGGGAGGGGTGGGGGAGAGAGAGGGACAGAGACAGTGGGTGGGGGAGGAGAGGAGAGACAGAAAGACGGAGACAGAGACAGAGAGTAACAGACAGAAAAAGCGACAGAGCGAAATTGATAGAAAAGAGAGAAAGGGTTGAAGAAACACTGAGGGGTAAAAAGAGAAAAAGACAGACAGACAGCGATGCAATAGGAAAAGGTGGCGGAGAGGGAGAAACCTACAAACAGAAAGACAGTGACAGATAGAGACACACACATGGTGAGAGAGAGAGAGAGAGAGAGAGAGAGAGAGAGAGAGAGAGAGAGGGAGGGAGGAGGAGAGAGAGAGGAGAGAGAGAGAGAGGGAGGGAGAGAGAGAGAGAGAGAGAGAGAGAGGGAGGAGAGAGAGATGAGAGAGAGAGAGAGAGAGAGTGTGTGTGTGTGTGTGTGTGTGTGTGTGTGTGTGTGTGTGTGTGTGTGTGTGTGTGTTGTGTGTGTGTGTGTGTGGGCAGAGAGAGAGGGGGGAGGGAGGGGAGAGAGAGAGAGAGGGGGGAAGGAGAGACAGACAGACAGACAGCGACAGAGAGAAAGAGAGACGGGGAGAGAGGAACACAGAGAGAGAAAGAGAGAGAGAGAGAGAGAGGAGGAGAGAGAGAGAGGGGGAGGGAGAGACAGACAGACAGAGATAAATTTGTTCTTTTATTTAGAGGATTATGGAATAAGCAGTCATGTGCTTGTTTACATTCAGTTCCCGTGTGTATGCGGTTGTGTAGAGAGAGAGACAGACAGACAGACAGACAGAGGCAGACAGAGAGAGACAGAGAGTTCTAGTTCCAATAAAATCTGTGCCTAAAGCATCAGAAGAGAAAAAGTCTGGTGGTGTTTGCAGAACGTTGTCAATGAAGCACGAGGATGGTTTTTATCCTCTTTTTTTTTCACGTGTCACATCATGTCATCAGGTCTTTTCGTTATTGTCATCCCAGTCCATAGCTTCAAGGAAAAGACAGACAGACAGACAGACAGGCGGACATACATACATACATACATACATGCATACATACATACACATGCATGCATACATACATACATACATACATACATACATACATACATACATACATACATACTTACTTACTTACTTACATACGTACGTACGTACAAATCTAGGTACGTATAGACAGACAGACAGACAGACAGACTTACTTACTTACTTACATACATACATACAGACAGACAGACAGACAGACAGGCAGGCAGATACTCCCTGAGGGACAGAAAGATAAAACCAGACACAGGGAATGCGGAGAGAATAAGAAACACATAGCGAGGGACTGAGAGACACAGAAACGGGGGGGGGGGGGGGGGGGGGGGGAGGGGGGGGGGGGGAGGGAGAGGAGAGAGAGAGAGAGAGAGAGAGAGAGAGAAGGACAGACAGACAGACAGACAGACAGACAGACAGACAGAGAGAAACAAAGAAACTCACAGACAGAGAAAACACATACAAACAAACTCTCTTCTCTCTCTCTCTCTCTCTCTCTCTCTCTCTCTCTCTCTCTCTCTCTCTCTCTCTCCCCTCACATACACACCCACACACACACACACACCTACGGTGCAACAGCCGGAGACGCGAGACAGACTCTTAGGTACAGACAAGATATTTGCCTACAGCATTAACACACACTGGGGAAAATAAAAAGTCTAGCGATGTTTGCCGAAGGTTTCAATGAAGCACACACACACAACGCCCACTTTGTTCCTGTGTCACATAGAAATCCATCAGGTCTTTTCATTAATATATCAGCCTAGCCCATGGCTAAACACACAACACACACACACACACACACACAGAGGCAGGCAAGCAGGTAGGCAGGCAGGCAGGCAGGCAGGCAGAGGGAACAAAAACAAATGAACAAAATGTTAACTTTCTGAAGACTAAGCATACGAGAAAGAGCGAGAGAGAGATACAGAGACAGACAGACAGACGGACAGAAAGAGAGACAAAGAGAAACAGGGAGAGAGAGCGTCAGACAGAGACAGACAGAGAGATAGAGAGGAGGGTGGTAGTGAGAGAAAGAAAAGGGAGACACAGAAGAGAAACAGACTGAAGCAGAAAGAGAGGAAAGTCTGGCAGTGTTTGCAGGATGTTTCAATGAAGCTCCAGATGTCTTTTTTGCTTCTTTGTTTGTCTATTTTGTTTTCAAGGGTCGCATCATGCCACCAGCATCAAGTCTTTTCATTATTGTCAGCCCTGTTCGCAGCCTCAGGGAAATTTGGCAGGCAGGCAGACAGGCAGACAGGCAGGCAGGAAGGCATGCAGGCAGATGGACAGACAGAAAATGCGGCAGAGTGATAGAATAACAAGAAAAGGGGGCAAGAAGGGAGTGAAAAAACAATGAAAGGTAGAGATACAGAGAGTTCCAAGGACAAACTGACAGACAGACATGCATTTGGCTGGGAAAAGAGGAGAGAGAGAGAGAGATACAGAGAGAGATACACAGAGAGAGAGAGACAGACAGACAGACAGAGACAGAGAGGAGAGGGAGAGAGAGAGAATTCGGATTCGGATTTAAGGGGCCTTGGCCTCTAAATAAATAAACAATCCGAATCCGGAGAGAGAGAGAGAGAGAGAGAGAGAGAGAGAGAGAGAGAGAGAGAGGAGAGAGAGAGGAGAGGTGAGAGGATAGGGAAGAGTGAGAGAGAGAGAGAGAGAGACGAGAGAGAGAGAGAGAGAGAGAGAGAGAGAGAGAAAGAAACAGAGAGAAGGGGAATGACAATGACAAGCTACCGAGCGAGCGAGGGCAAGCGAGAGAGAAAGAGAGAGAGAAGAGAGAGAGAGAGAGAGAGAGACGAGGAGAGAGAGAGAGAGAGAGAGCAGAGAGACAGAGACAGAAGAGGCAGCAGAGAGAGAGAGAGAAAAAAAGAGAGACAGTGAGACAAGCATACAGAGAGAACAGAGCAGAGAGAGAAAGAGACACAGAGAGAGCAGACAGAAGAAAGAGACTAGCAGAAAGAGAGAAAGAGAGACAGAAAGAGAAAGAGAGACAGAAAGAGAAAGAGAGAGAGAGAGGAGAGAGAGAGTGAGAGAGAGAGAGAGGAGAGAGAGAGAGAGAGAAATTCTGGTTCCAGACACGATCGTAGCCTAAAGCACTATGGGACAAAATAAAATAATTAAAAAATGAAAAAAACAGTCTGGTGATGTTTGCAGAACGTTTCAATGAAGGAAGCGAAGGCAGTCATCTTTCTCATGGGTCAGCTTCATGTCACCAGGTCTTCCATTTATTGTCACCCTCCACCACCACCACCCCTCCCTGTTTGTGGCTTCGGGGAACGGTTTGACAGGCAGACAGACAGGCACCAGGCAAACAGACAGAGAGAGAGACAGACAGACAGACAGACAGACAGACACGCACACACACACTCACGCACACCACACACACACACACACGCACGCACGCACGCGCGCGCACGCGCGCGTGCGCACACACACACACACACACGTACGTCAAAAACAAAGTTACAATAACATATGGGGAAAATAAAACTGAAATGATCTTGATCTCAAAAGAAATTTCGCAACTCTACATTCACTTCCATCGTTCATGTCTTTGAAAGGCACCGACACTACTGTCTCCAAATATTGCATCATAATAATAATAATAATAATGAGGAGGAGGAGGAGGAAGAAGAAGAAGAAGAAGAAGAAGAAGAAGAAGAAAAGAAGAAGAGTCCATTTCTGTCAAGGCTGCCTTTTATTGATTGACTGTGTAAGATTAGATTGAATGCATGCGCTTTGATTTGTCTTTGCAAGATATAGCGCTATATAAGTTCCATTTATTATTATTATTATTATTATTATATAAATGAGTACATTAAAATAAATAAATAAATAAATAGATGAAACTAGAAGTTACCATTTTACCATACTCTCAGCTTTCAGAAGCTTCCCTAGCTGCTATCTTCGAACAGCATAGAACGAGTTCCATCCGACACCTCCTCACGGCTAAAGCCTTAGCGCTAAAACCTTGGTTCGTGCTTTCCTTCTCTCTCGACTTGGTTACTGCAAGGCTCTGTTGTCTGCATCTCTAAAGCGACTCGTTGACAATCTTCAGAAAATACAAAACCATGTTGCTCGTCTTTTTTCTCTCTCTCTCTCTCTCTCTCTCTCTCTCTCTCTCTCTCTCTCTCTCTCTCTCTCTCTCTCTCTCTCTCTCTCTGCTTAAATTTAAGCCTCTCTCTCCTCCTCCCTCCCTCCCTCCCTCTGGTTGAAAAACTTCAGAAAATACAAAATACAAACCCATGTGCTGGTCTTATGTGTGTACGTGTGTATATGTGCGTGCTTTTAAGCCTGTCTGTCTGTTTGCCTGCCTGCCTGCCTGCCTGCCTGCCTGCCTGCCTGTCTGTCTGTCTGCTGTCTGTCTGTCTGTCTGTCTGTCTCTCTTCTCTCTCTCTCTCTCTCTCTCTCTCTCTCTCTCTCTCTCTCTCTCTCTCTCTCGTAGTAGAGATTTTTCCCTTGTTTTGTTGATAGTCCCTAATCAGGGCAAGGACCGGATGAAAAAAAGTATGTATATGCTTGTTCTGCTACCCTTTAAAAATAAAGATTACTTAATTCTTCCTTCCTTCATTCTCTCTCTCTCTCTCTCTCTCTCTCTCTCTCTCTCTCTCTCTCTCTCTCCCTCCTCCCTCCCTCCTCTCCTCCTCTCTTTTCCTTCTTGCCCATTTCTCTCTCCCCCTCTACCTCTCTCTTCCCTCTCCCTTCCTCTGTTTGTCACTCTGTCCTCGACTTCTGTCTGTCTGTCTGTCTTGTCTCTGTCTGTCTCTCCCTTTCTTCTCTCTCTCTCTCTCCCTCTACTGCTCTCTCTGTCTCTTCCCCTCCATCTCTCTCTGTCTCTCTCCCTCTACCCCCCCCTCTCTCTCTCTCATTCTTTTTCTCTCTCTACCCTCACCCCCTCTCTCTTTCTCTCCCCCCCCCCTCTCTCTCTCTCTCTCTCTTTCTCTACCCTCCCCTCTCTCCCTCTTTTGCCTTCCCATTTCTCTCTCCCCTCTATCTCTCTCTCTTCCCTCTCCCTTCCTCTCTGTCTGTCACTCTGTCCTTCTGACTCTGTTTCTGTCTGTCTTTCTGTCTCTGTTTGTCTGTCTGTCTGTTTCTCTGTCGTCTCGTCTTCTCTCTCTCTCTCTCTCTCTCTCTCTCTCTCTCTCTCTCCACTGCTCTCTCTGTCTCTTCCCCTCCATCTCTCTCTGTCTCTCTCCCTCTACCCCCCCCCCCCACCCCCCTTCTCTCTTTCTCTCTCTACCCTCCCCTTCTCTCTGTCCCTCTCCCTCTACCACCCACCCCTCTCTCTCTCTCTACCCTCACCCTCTCTCCCTCTTTTTCCTTCCCCTTTCTCTCTTCCCCCTCTATCTCTCTTTCCCATCACCTCACCCTTCTTCTCTGTCACTGTCTATCTGTCTGTCTGTTCTGTCTGTCTGTCTGCTGCTGCCTGCCTGCCTGTCGTCTGTCTGTCTGTCTGTCTGTCTGTCTGTCTGTCTCTCTCTCTCTCTCTCTCTCTCTCTTTCTTCTCTCTCTCTCTCTTCCTCTCTGTTTCTCCACCCAAGCGGACTCTTCATTCTGTAGACAAGAGAACGGGCCGGAGCAGCCTGAAGGGAGGTAAACACAGGTCTCTGTAATTCACTTCACTCCCCTGAACTCTTCTGGTGGCGGTATCAATGGCCTTTAGGGCATGGTACAGAGAGAGAGAGAGAGCGAGAGAGAGAGACAGAGACAGACACAGAGAGACAGAGAGTGAGAGACAGTGACAGAGTGAGAGAGACAGACACAGAGAGAGACACATAGAGAGACAGAGACACAGAGAGAGGCAGAGAAAGACACAGACAGACAGAAAGACATAAACGGAAAGACATCCATTAACAGAAAAAGACAGAGACAGAGAAACAGAGAGATACGAAGAGAGTTGGTATCATACACAATGAAGGATACGCGGAGGTGGAAGGAGGACGCTTGACACAGACAGACAGACAAACGGAGAGACAGACAGACAGAGAGAGAGAGAGCGAGAGAGAAAGAGAGGGGGGAGAACTCTGAACTGGTTTAATGGTACATCGGCCTTAGGCCACAATACACCAGGTGAGGGGGGGGGGGGGGAGGGGGGCAGGGGTGTGAGTGTAATGAAAAATGGAAGCATAGGATAAACTTCACACATACTATAGCAATGAAAAATGAAAGCATGGGATAATTTTCACACATATTATAGCAATGAAAAATGAAAGCATGGGATAATGGGAAAGAAAGGGGGGAGAGAGAGAGAGAGAGAGAGGGAAGAGAGAGGGGGAGAGAGAGCAGGGAGGGAGAGGAGAGAGAGGGAGAGGAGAGAGAGGGGGAGAAGAGGAGGAGGGGAAGAGAGAGAGGAGAGAGAGAGGAAGAGAGAGAGAGAGAGAGAGAAGGGAGAGAGAGAGGATGAGAGAGAGAGAAGAGAGAGAGAGAGAGAGAGAGAGAGAGAGAGATTATTTATTATTTTATTTCGAGGATAATGGAATAAGCACTCATGTGCTTTTTTTACATCCAGAGAGAAAAAACCATTGAACATACAGAGAGCAGAAATCAACAGTAAAACAGAAAAGTGTGTCGACAGACCGACAAACATAGAGACCGACAGACAGACATAAAACATACACAGAGAATAGGGGAAGAGGAGAGGAGTGGAGTGGAGGGGTGTGTGTGGAGAATCAACTAGAAAAGAGGGAAGCAGCAGGATCAGATGAAAACAAGAGGGAAAAAATCTCCGAAAAGTTCAAGAAAAATACGAAACTGAAATGGAACGGTTTTTCCCCTTGTTGTGAGCGGTTGCTAGGCCAAAACAAGAACAAGAAAAAGGAACGGGGAAAAAACTATGCAATAAGAACTTTTATTAAATAGAAAGGAGGAAAACACAGCATACACGCAGAAAAGATTAGAAAGAAGAAGAAGAAGAAGAAGAAGAAGAAAACAACAACAACAAGAACAACAAGAACAACAAGAACAAAAGAAGAACAAGAACAAGAAAAGAACAAGAACAAGAAGACAACAAGAGCAAGAAGAAGAAGAACAACAACAAAGCAAAAACAATACTAAACAACAGCAACAAGAAGAGCAGCTATTCAGAACACCTTTTACGTAAATTTTACAACTAGAAAGTTGACGACAACAATAACAAAAATAAACTACGTAACGTCCAATACTGATTGAATGTGCATGATGACACCTCTCTAACATTCGAGCAAAAATAAACCCCAAAAGCATGATATAGCAAGCGCCATAAAACAGAATAGGTAGTGTAACATTGCAATACACACAACAGCCATTGACAAACCCAGCCAATCTTGCAATCTGCGATATAGACTAGAACAACACTCTCATCAGCATCCACTTGAGCATTAAGAAACCCTGACATTCTGTAAACAGTCATCAAACACTTTTAGCGTAATGAGTGGGCTGTGTTGTGGGTGCTTTCACACACCCACATCGGCCGAGAGATTGTAGTATTCTTCTACGTCTAACGCTCAGACAGAAACTATATTGTTCTCTGTCATACGAGCGAAAATGCGTAGTGTTTGCGCTGCCGTTAAGCGCCTGACAAGTCAGACCCAGCACATCCAACCTCGGTTTGGGAGAGTATTGTTATCTTTTCAGTCGTTCTGGGGGGGGTGGGGGGGGAGTGGCAGGAGAATGGACCAAGAAGGCAGAAAATAGAGAAAAATCAAAGACAGACAAAGATCAGAGACAGAATCACACTTCAAAACAAAATGAACCTCACCTTCACCTTGTTATCTTTAGACAATGGGCATAATATATCAGCTGCACATTTACTTTTAAAGCGATATGCATGGTTCCTAAATTCTGAAATACCAAACCAAAATTTACTTGTAATTACTCCTAGACAATGTCTATTCGAGAGAGAGAGAGAGAGAGAGAGAGAGAGAGAGAGAGAGAGAGAGAGAGAGAGAGAGAGAGACAGACAGACAGACAGACAGACAGACAGACAGCAGAGAGCCAAAGAGTCAAACAGACAGGCAGGCAGGCAGACAGACAGACATACAGATAGACAGACAGACGCACAAAAAAGCAGATAGACAAACACACAAACAGACAACATATACCAGGGTAAACAAAACAAAAAACACACCAAAAAAACAAAATCGCCAACCAAAAACACAACAATTTGCACTAACGCCAAAACAATACCAAGCAAGATAGATTGAGGAAGCAAGCAGCACAGAGAATGATTGAGATCAATCATGTCAGAGATAGCACGCTCGTGACTGATGACAAGAAAACAACAACAACAAAAACAAGATGGCAAAGCCACGCTAATATTTTTCCTGCTCTTGAGACACCCACCTGAAATGCAGATGGTTATCTAGGGTCCACAGAGGTCAGAGGTGGGATAATCTTTTTCTTGGCAAGATTTTATGCGGAATAAGAATGTGTTGCTGTAAGACATTTGTCTTTCAGATCGTTCTTTCATTACTTTCCCTCCATCTCAACTCCTCCCTCCCCCTCCCCCAGCAAAGAACATACATACACACACACACGCACGGACACACACACATACACACATACATACTACACACCGACACCACGGACACATACACTACATACATACATACATACATACATACATACATACAACACCACACACATACTACATACATACACATACATACATACATACATACATACATACATACATACAACATACACAAAAACACACTACATACACACACACACCACACAACACACACACAACACACACACACACAACACACAAACACAAACACACACAAAAACACAACACAAACACACAACACACACAACACACACAACAACACACACATACATATATATACACACACACACACAACACACCACACACACACACACACACACACACACACACACACACAACACACACACAACACACACACCACACAAACACACCCACACACACACACCACACCACAACACACACACACACCACAACACACACACACACACAACACAACACACACACCACATGCCCTTACGAGCGCTCAGAGATGACAAAACACACGCTTTTCGTTTCCTCCTTTTTGTTTACTTTTTAAACCGACAGAAAATAAAAACCAGGAATTACCGAGCGGATTGAAAGTAAGCCATAACAGAACAAAAGTAAACAACACAAAAGAAGAAGAAAAAATAGCAAAAGCAAAAACAAAAGTAATGCAAAACAAACTAAAACAAAACAAACAAAGGGCAGACAAAATTTAAAACACTGGAACAGATGCAGAATGGGGAAAAAATAAAAGAAGAAGAAGAAAATCCCACTCTGGAAAGGAATCTGAGAAAATATTTGGATAGCCGATTTCTCTTTCTTTCTCACTATCTGTCAGTTTGAATGTCTCTGCCTCTGTCTGTCTGCCTCTGTCTGTCTGTCTGTCTGTCTGTCTGTCTGTCTGTCTGTCTGTCTGTCCGTCTGTCTGTCTGCTGTCTCTCTCTCTCTTCTTTCCCTCTCTCCAACCCCCTTCCCTTCCCACTTCACCTACCTCTTTTTATCTGTCTCTGTTTTTCCTTCTCCCCTCCCATTCTGTCTGTCTGTCTGTCTGTCTGCCTGCCTGCCTGCTGCCTGCTGCCTGCCTGCCTGCCTCTCTCTCTCTTCTCTCTCTCTCTCTCTATCTCTCTCTCTCTTCTCTCTCTCTCTCTCTCTTCTTTCCCCTCTCTCCAACCCCCTTCCCTTCCCACTTCACCTACCTCTTTTTATCTGCCTCTGCTTTTCCTTCTCCCCTCCCATTCTGTCTGTCTGCCTGTCTGTCTGCCTCTCTCTCCCCCTCTCTCTCTCTCTCTCTCTCTCTCTCTCTCTCTCTCTCTCTCTCTCTCTCTCTCTCTCTATCTGTGTCTCTCTCTCGTCCCCCCTCTTTTTTTCACCTACGGCCCCTTCCATCTCCTCTCTCCCTCTCTCTCTATATTCTTCCCTCTCTCTGTCCTCTCACTCCCTACACCTCTTCCTCCCCCCCCCTCCCCCCCCGCCCTTCCCGTTCCTCTCTTCTCCCTCCCCCAACCCAACCCGCCCTCCACCCCCGCTTCCAAATCCCTCTTCCTCAAAGGATATACAATGGTACGTCTTTCTCCTTTACAAACTCAATCTCTGTCCATATCCTGAGATATTTGTGAACAAAAAGATGGGATGTTGTCTGGCCTAAGGCTGATGTCAAATGACCCGATTTTGACTGTCGTCTGTTCGTGTGTTTTGTTGTTGTTGTTGGGGTGGGGGGGGGGGGGAGGGGGGTTTGGGGGGAGGGAAGGGGGAGAAAGTGATAGGTGGATAGTGTGAAAGAGGATGGGGGAGAGAAGAGGGGGAGGTGGTGCAGTTGTGTGGAGGGTGGTGGTGGTGGTGGGTGGAGGATGAATGTATGGGGTTGGTGGGTGAATGTTGGAGAGTGCCTGTGTGTGTGCGGGCGTGCGTGTGTGTTGTGTATGTGTCTGTCTGTCTGTGTTTACTAAAATATGCTTTCATTTTCCTTTTAGATACATACGAGTATACTGTTCGTTTATTTGTTAAAATATTGTTATGTTGTGAAAGATTATGTTAGATTGTTTATTTACTTCATCCATGACAAATTCTTAGCATAATAGCCATGGCTGCCTATGTGACGAGGTGCTGGAAAACAAGACAGTAGACATACAAAAGTAATCTAGTGCGTAGCTTACCGACTCAGAAAGATACCAGGTATTATGAGTGAGATAAAAAATCATATTCTAAGTGACCTCCGGAGTTTGTTAAGCTGGGGAACGCTCATCTTCATCATCATCATCAGCAGCAGCAGCAGCAGCAGCAGCAGCAGCAGCAGCAGCAGCAGCAGCAGCAGCAGCAACAACAACAACAACAACAACAACAACAACAACAACATTGGACATAATATACTTGTTCGCTACTTAAGACAGATGCACTTTCACTCTTTAAAAACAGGATCTCTTATTTTTCGCCTTTTGGATAAAAATTCTCTTCTCTCCTTTGAATGAAATTCTCCCGTTCGCCTGAGCAAATAACCCTTTATTTCGCTGGAGATAAATACTCTTTTGGGCAGGTGTATCTTAAGGCCCACGTGGGGACGGGACAGCTCAGCGGTCAGAGAACTCGTTTTCCCCAAGGCAGGGATAATTAAGCGGCATTGAGCGTGGTTACCAAGTGGATGGGTGACAGTTTGTGCGCCTTGGCTTCAGTACAACCCCCCACCCCCCGTACAGTTCACCCAGCTGTAAATGGGTACCTGCCTTCTTTAGGGACAGGGAAGGTAAAGCAGCGAAGGAGAGAGGAGATGGGCGCCGCCCTCAATATGCTGGTCCCTGGAGAAACTGAGGTCTCTGACATCTCGCTCACCCCAACGACCGCATAGGTTATGGGACACCATTTAATCTTTGGGTAGAAACTTCTTTTAAAGGGATATTTCTCCTCTTATGTGGACAGGCATTCCTGTGGACAGTTACGTACATTTTTGTGTGTTTGTTTTTCTATAGAGAAGCGCCGTTGGACATATACTCTCCTTCGTTCTGTTAGGTAGATCTAGATAATCCTACCCGTTGTTGTTGTTGTTCGTCTTGTGCTGTGTCGTATGGTGTTTGTTGTTGTAGAGCGTGTGGTGTGTGGGAGGGGAGAAAAGTGGGGGGTGTTTTGATGTGGTTGGTTTTTGGGTGGTTTTTTCTTTTGTTTTGTTGTTGATGGTGTTGTTGTTATGGTTTATTTTGTTTTCGTTTAGTTAGGTTTTTTAAAAGTTGGGGGTTTTTGTAGTTGTAGTGGTTTGTTTTGGTTTTTTTCATTCCTCGGCTAGAGCTCCAATTTTCACCTAGCGTGATATTTTGAGTATGCGACCGTTTGCCTACCGTTGCTGGCCTACTCTTCCGAAAGGCAAAACAGGTTTCAACATGTGCACAAGTTTGGTTTTCTGCGTGCGTTCGTACACGGAACCTCAGTTTACATAGCCTCATCCAAAAGACTAGCACCCAGATGGCTTATTGTAGTTCATTGGATAGGACAGAAGCCTGACTTTGAAAGAGGTTTGAATCTGAAACCTACTAAAAGAAATTATATCCACACAGAAATCTTCCCAAACAAATAATCTTCTTCTTCTTCGTCGTTGAACGCTCAGATAGCAACTATTATTGCCTGTCATATAAGCGAAAATGTGCTGCACTGCCGTTAAGCGCCTGACAAGTCAGGCCCAGCACATCCGACTTCGGCGGCGAGAGGAGATAACTGTTATATCTTAAGTCTTTCTGGGGGGAAAAGGCAAGAGAATGGCCCAAAAAGGCAGTAAATAGACAGGAAGAAAAGTTAACAAGGCAGAAGCAAAAAGAGGGATAGAAAAGAGGGAATTCTTAGCACAGAATTGCAGAAGGTGGGGGTGCTATTTATATTGACAGGCCCCCTGGCATCCCCACGGGAACAAGCACTCGTGTGCTTTTTTTTTTTTTTTAATCAAGTGCATGCGTTTTGTAAATTTTGTCATCCGTTCCCACCGGCACACAATGACCTACTCCCTATGAACAATGGGTTTGGGTAGGAGGTTTTCATGCGGGAGGCTGGTAAGCCATAAAGGATACCCAATGAAGAGATTGGGTTAGGGTGGGGGTGTTTTCATGTGGGAAACTGGTAAATGATGAAGGGTACCCAGTGAAGAGATTGGTTTAGGGAGGAGGGGGGGATGTCATGTAATGGGGAGGGGGGGGGGGCTGTAAATGATGAAAAAAAAAAACGGTAGCCAGTTGAGGAGAATGGGCTAGGGGTAGAGGGCGGGGTGTTTTCTTGTGGGAGGCTGGTAAACGATGAGGGGTAGCCAGTGATGAGAATGAGGTAGGGTGAAAGCGTATGTGTGGTTGCCCATAATTATATGAGATTGTGTTAGTCCGCCCCCCCCCCCCCCCCCCCGAAATCTGCATAATTTTATTTGTGTCATGTTTGTAAGCGCTTAGAGCTTCTTCTTTTTTTAAAGAGAGATCAGGCGCACTAAGCGCTTGGATTTGTCTGCTTTACAAGATTCAGCGCAATATAAATGCGACACATTATCATTATTATTACTATTATTATCATCATTATGTGTTGTAGTTATCATCATCATCATTATTAAATATCTTTACTTACAAACTCTTCTGGCACTTTCTCTGGATACTTACTAAATCGGGTTAAGGGATGAAAGGAGGTGGGGGGGGGGAAGCGGGTGTAGCCGAGGGGAGGGAGGACTCGAAAGGGAGGAGGGATGGAAATCCCAAAACTGGGACTAACAAGTGTTCAAAGGGTCATACTGGTACTGGATAAAGATGTCCAAACTCAGGGTGTCTATCCGTGTTTGTCTCCTGGATAGTTTGTTGTGACTGACTAGCCTCTCTGTCTCTTGTCTCTCTGTTTTTCTGTCTCTCTCTCTCTCTGTCTTATATATATTATATATATATATTATTTTATCTATATCTGTCTCCCCTTAATCTATCTATCTATCTCTCTATCTGTCTATAGGTCTGTCTATATGTCTATCTATCCTATCTATCTTATCTATCTATCTATCTATCTATCTGTCTATCTAATCTAATCTCATCTCATCTATCAATCTTTCGATATGGCAAAGATCTGCAGCAAAAGGAAGGTTGCGTGCTGTGAAGTTTAGATGAATGATAAACCGTGTCTCTGTTTGAGTAGGTGTGGGTTTACCTTAAGTAAACAAAAGTTATCAGGTGTGTGGTCTGTTTGGGGTTTTTTCTTTCTCTACGTGTTGTGAGTTTTGGCGCCTGATTTGTCAGTTTTAGAGAGACTTTTGCTTGTTTCTGGTCAGTTGTTGTTGTTGTTGTTTCTCTTCTCCTATTTGTGTTTTGTTTATCTAGTTGTTTTTGTTTCGTTTCGTCACGTTTTGCGTTTTACCAATTCTAAAATGCATCATTTTTCTCTCTCTATCTCTGAAACTCTTCTCTCTCTTCATTTCTTCTCTTCTCACTTTTTCTCTTCTCTTCTCTCTCTCTTTGGGGCTTTTTGGGGGCTTGGTGTTGTGTGTTTTTTCTGAGTTAATATGTGGTTATTGGGTTTTAGTTATTATCATGCTGTATCCTGGGGGTGGGGACTGGATGGCCAAAAAATAAGCACAGGGAGCTTAAATTTATTATCCTCGACATAAAAGAATTTAATTTGATTTTTTCTTTCTATCTTTCTTCTTCTTCTTGTTTTTTTGTTCTTCTTCTTCGTCTTCTCATTTTCTTCGTCTTCTTATTCCTCCTCTCTCTCTCTCTCTCTCTTCTCCTCTCTCTCTCTCTCTCTCTCTCTCTCTCTCTCTCTTCTCTCTCTCTTCTATCTTCTTTTCTATCTGGCAAAGACCTACATGAAAGGAGGTTTGCATGCTGTGAAGTTTAGTGAAAGTATAAACGTATTGTTTCTGTTTGAGGAGGTGTCGGTTTACCTGGAAAAAAAGTTAGTTATCAGGAGTTGGTCCCCCCCTCCCCCCCCCTCCCCCCCCCCCCCCCCCCTCCCCCCCCCCCCCCCCCTCCCCCCCCCCACCTCCGATCCCCACCCCTACCCCCTTTTCTCTACGTGTTGTGATCTAGGCTGGTGATTTGTCAGTTCTATAGCGGCTTTACGCTTTGCTTTGCTTGTATGTTTCTTGTCAGTTTTCCCTCCTTCTTCTTGAATGTTTGTTTCATTTGGTTGGTTGGTTTTTATTTTCGTTCCTCGGCTAGAGAGAGAGAGAGAGAGAGATGAGAGAGGAGAGAGAGAGAGAGAGAGAGAGAGAGAGAGAGAGAAGAGAGAGAGAGAGAGAAGAGAGAGACAGACAGACAGACAGGACAGACAGACAGAGAGAAGAGACAGACAGACAGATACAGAGAGAGAAAGAGACAGACAGACCGATAGACACAGAGAGACAGAGACAATGAGAGAGAGAATTCCGAAACTCTCTCTCTCTCTCTCTCTCTCTCCTCTCTCTCTCTCTCTCTCTCTCTCTCTCTCTCTCTCTCCTGTGAATGGGCTTGAAAGCTTACCAGAATAAATCAGTCATTCTTTCCCCTCTCTCTGTCTCATCTATCGATCTATTGATCTATCTATCCATCCATCCATCCATCCACCCATCCAATCCATCATCATCCATCCATCCTCCATCTCCTCTCTCCTCTCTCTCTCTCTCTCTCTCTCTCTCTCTCTCTCTTATCTATCTATCTATCTATTATCTATCTATTATCTATCTATCTATCTATTCTATTCTTCTTCTTCTTCTTCTTCTTCTTCTTCTTCTTCGCAATTCTTCTTCTTCCACATATTCTACTTCTTTTCTTTT
Source organism: Rapana venosa (assembly GCA_028751875.1). Taxonomy (NCBI): domain Eukaryota; kingdom Metazoa; phylum Mollusca; class Gastropoda; order Neogastropoda; family Muricidae; genus Rapana; species Rapana venosa. The sequence continues at coordinate 24,288,789 of CM054167.1, read as the reverse complement.
CTCCTACTTCTTCTCTGTATATTTTTTATCTTCATTGATCTTCCTAGATCCCGTCTTTCCTTACTTTCGTACTGTTCTCTTTCTCTTCTGCTTCTCTTTCTGTGTTTCCTTCCTCCCTTGCCCCCCACCCCCACCCCACCCCCCTTTTTTTCCCTTCTGCCTCTCTTTCTCTGACTCTTTCCTTCTTTCTGTGTGATCCTCAGCTTGTCCCTTTTAACACAGGAACATGAACACAAACACATACACACACACGCGCGCACACACACACACCACACACACGCACGCGCACACACACACGCACGCACGCACATGCACACACATTTTAGAAATCGATAACCGAATTACAGCCACACAACATGTTGGAAAACAGAAGGGGAGGGGGGCACAAGAAAGAAAGGGAAGAAGCGGTAACAGCAGAAGCAGGAAGAAAAAATGAGAAGAAAGAGAAAGAAGAGAAAGAGAGAGAGAGAGAGAGAGAGAGAGAGAGAGAGAGAGAGAGAGGAAATGAGAGAGAGAGAGAGAGAGAGAGAGGAAAGAGGAGGAGGAAGAAAAAGACGAACAAGGAGTTGAAGGACGACTAGAAGATGGAAAACAAGAAGAAAGAATGAGGACAACAGCAACAGCATCGATAACAACAAGAACAGAATTGTTGTTTTGTTGTTGTTATTATCATCATCATAATCATCATTATTTTTATATCATTATCATCATAATCATCATTATTTCTATATTGTCATTATCATCATCAACATCATCATCATCATCATAATCATCATCATTATTATCGTTATTATTATTATTATCATTAATATTATTTTCATTTTTTCTATTATTACTATTATCATCATCAACATCATCATCTTCATTTTTTCTATTATTACAATTATAATCATCATCATCATCATCATTATTATTGTTGTTGTTGTCACTGTTGTTGAAGTTAGTAGGAGGAGGAGGAGTGTTAATCAAACTCCAAAAACCAGATAAGAAGAGATTGAAGACGAACAAAAGATACTATGTACAATTCAGAACTGTTAGGGGGGTTGGGGGGGGGGGGGGGGTGGAGGGAGAAAAGAGAGAGAGAGAGAGAGAGAGAGAGAGAGAGAGAGAGAGAAAGATGGGATGGGGGGGGGGGGTGTACTGCTGAAAGCACGAGTACATCTGTGGCTATGATGAAGGTTAAAAAAAAAATAGAACAAAATTTCTTCGGTCGATGCAACAAGTGCTTTCGTTTTATTCTTAACTATTAAAAATGAAAGGAAGCAGGCAGAAAAGAAGGAACAAAGGGAAAGGGGAAAAAAACCAAGAAAGACAGACGGTAGTGAAGTAGCCAATCATAAACAAGTGACTAACCTTTCCTAAACGAACAGGTTTGTACTTGTCTTATTTTATGTGTGTTAATGAAATATGATCATGTAAAACAGCAACTGGTTTTTTTCTTTAATGACTGAGGACTTGACATACACGAATGTCTTCAAATTAGTACCGTAAATCTCAGTAGATCAGAACAAAGAAAGACATATAAACTAAGAAAAACGATAGAAAGAAAGACAGAAACAAAAAAGCACAAAAAGAAATGGAAATAGAGAGAGAAGACTAGGAGACGGTGGAAGAAGAGCAGACAATACAGACAAGACAGTGAGGCAGAAACATAGACCAAAAATGAAAAAAAAAATGCAGATGAACAACAAAACAAAACAGAACATAAGAATAAACGAAAAAAGACAGGGGGAAACAACCCGGCAAAACAAAACATTAAAAAGGAGAAATAGAAATAAAGTAACAGGTGAAGACATGAAAAGATCAACCAACAGAACAAAAATCTTAAATGAGAGAAACAAAAAAGAAACAAAGAAGAAAGAAACACAAAAGAAAGAAAAAGAAAAAGAAAAGAAATAAAGAAAGAAAAGAAAGAAAACAAGAAAAGAAATAAAGAAATGAAAAGAAAAGAAAAAGAAAACAAGAAAAGAAAAAAAGAAATGAAAAGAAAGAAAAAGAGAAGAATCGAAAGAAAGAAAACAAAAGAAAAGAAGAAAAGAAAACGGAACAGAACAGAAAAGAAAAAAAGAAACAAACACACAAGAAAAAAAGAAAGAACGTCAGAAAAGAAAAAAAAAGAAAGGAAATGAAACAGAAAAAGAAAGAAAGCAGATGAAAGAAAGAAGCACAAAAGAAAAGAAAACAAATGCAAAAGAAAGAAAGGAAAGAAAAAGAAAACAAAAAGAATGGAGTAAAAACAAAGAAAGAAAACAAACACAAAAGAAAGAAAGGAGTATAAACAAAGAAAGAAAACGAGCACAACAGAAAGAAAGAAAAGAACAGAAGAAAAAAAGGAAGACATTTAAAAAACAGAAACAAAGAAAGGAAAAAAAAAACAAAAGAAATAAAAGAAACAAGAAGAACAGAAAGAAAGAACAGAAACTATTTTTTAAAAGAAGAAAGAAATGAAGAACAAAAATAAAAACATTCGAAAGAAAGAAGAAGAAAAAAAGGAAAAATTAAAGAAAGAAAGACAAACGAAGAAAGAAAGAAAAGAAAGAAAGAAAGAAAAGAAAGAAAACAGAAGATAGAAAGAAAGAAAAGAAAGAAAGAACAAAAACCATTTTTTAAAGAAAGAAAGAAAGAAAAGCAAAGAAAAGAAAGGAAAAAAGAAAAAGAAACAAAAGCCCTTCTAACACCCACTCCAGACCTCATCACCCTTCTTCCTTTCTGCCTTCGTGGCTAATACGTCGCAGATCCGCGCCAAGCAGCGAGCCTCTTCCGGCACGAGCACGTCATTTCCGGAATGGGGCCTGATGGTCTCGTTAGCGTTGTCGGAGCGGAAACCCATCACATGCACCTGCTAAAACCCAAAGGCTTGTGGGATACGCGCGCGAGCAGCCGATTGAGCCGTAAGATGAACTTCTAATGCTTCTTTTGCTTGCTCGGGTAGGTCATTATTGGCAGGTACTGTTTGAAAAGCCAAGGACAGTAGGGTAGCTAGCAGCTTGTCTCACAGAGTTCATAGATCTTCGGGGTCTCCATTTTCTGTCTTCCTTTCGGGGAGGGACAGGGAGAGAGAGAGAGAGGGGGAGAGAGGGGGGGGGGGGAGAGATATATATATATATAGTAAGAGAGAGAGGAGGGATCTCATTTCCTGTCTTCCTTTTGGGGTAGGGAGGGAGAGAGAGAGAGAGAGACGGAGGGGGGGGGGGGGGGGTCATAGATCTTGGGTCTCTATTTTTTCTGTCTTCCTTTTGGAGAGGGGGGGAGAGAGAGAGAGAGAGAGAGAGAGAGATGAGAGAGAGAGAGAGAGAGAGAGAGAGAGAGAGGTCATAGATCTTGGGTCTCCATTTCTGACTTCCTTTTGGAGAGGGGGGGGGAAGAGAGAGAGAGAGAGAGATGAGGAGAGAGAGAGAGAGAGTAAGAGAGAGAGAGAGAGAGAGAGAGTAAGAGAGAGAGAGAGAGAGAGAGAGAGTAGAGAGAGAGAGAGAGAGAGAGAGATGAGGAGTGGAGAAGGGTGTTGTCTTAAGGACAGTTTTGGACAGGGCACAAAAAAACAAAAACGGCGATTTCTTTTTGATAATTTGTGGATATTTGGAGCAGGCAAAATTGCAAGATTGCGATCTCAACGTCTGGTGTTATGTCTGATACGTTTGCTTTAAAGAAGAGATATGTCTGAAGACTGATGTCTTTGAAAAGAGAGTCTCTATGTAAGGTTACACACAGGAGACCATCTTCATCACAACCGGTATTCCCACCTCTTTGGGAACTCTGAGCTAGAGGAAAATTATCCCCACTTTTTACAATATCCTTTTATTCTATACCTTTTTATTCATTCATCAATTTCTATTAAAAATTTATTTTTTTTTTTTTAGGGATGTTCTTTTGTTAGTGTTGAGTTTTAAATGTCCGTTGTTGTAGCATAGGTGGGGTCAGTTTGGTTGGGGTAGTGTGTTGTGTGTGTGTAATGTGTGTGGGTCTTCTTTCTCAATTTATTCCTATTCTGTGTCTGATGTCTTTCTGTCAGTCTGTCTGTCTGTCTGTCTATTCTGTGTCTGGACTGTCTGGTCTGTCTGTCTGTATGTCTGTCTGTCTGTCTGTCTGTCTCTCCTTCTCTCTCTCTCTCTCTCTCTCTCTCTCTCTCTCTCTCTCTCTCTCTGTCTGTCTGTATAAACGTGCTCTCAAACGGGTCCTTCTAAAAATGACAGATTATTAGAAGTGACTTATACTCAATAAATATTTCTCCCCTTACACCAAGATTAAAATATAACAAAGGACGTCATGATTGTTCAAGATCATGACAGGACTGTTCCTCATACTGAAAAAGACAAAATCCCCCTAAAACCAGTCAGAAATACTAAAAAGGCTAGTTGTCCCAATTATGAATAAACTTATTTTCAAAATCTAGTTACTTTTTCAGGTCCCTCTGCTGTGGAAACCTCCTTCATGATTCTGTTAAATACATCAATCATTAACATCTACAAACTCAATTATCAAATCACTTGATACTTCAACAATAACAGACCACGTCCATAGCCTTAAAAACATGGTTGCATATCCTCCTTACTATCTGCCTTTCCTATTCTTTCTATCTGCCCTCGCCTTTCCCTTCCCTAGTCTGTTGACCCATTGTTCCTCTCTCTCTCTCTCTCTCTCTCTCTCTCTCTCTCTCTCTCTCTATCTCCTCTCCTCTCTCTCTCTCTCTTCTCTTTCTCTCTCTCTCTACCTTTCAAATGTTAACTGTTGGTTGTATAAGTGAGTTTACCAAAGAGAACAGCTCTTTTTTTTAATTACACTATAGTTATTAAGGAAATATTATCTTCATAACAATAATATGTGTTAATCTGTACGGAGTATATCTAAAGAGTGTTGACGTGGATGATGTGGTTTTGGGGAATTTATTTAAGTGGGTTTTTTTCTATGTCGTTTTATTTTGTTTTGTTTACAAACAAAAAGCATTATCTTTAAACACAACACACACCTCAACACACCTCAACACAACAAACACACACACACCACCCACACTCACCCCTCTCTCTCTCTTTCCCACTCTCTTCATTTCTTCGCAGCCCCTCACCCCCCACCCCCATTATCTCTCACTCTACTTACGGTAGTAAAAATATTTCCTTCTATTGTATGAGTGTATTGGCATTGGGCTTTTTTTTAATATTTTTTTTAATGGACGTTCTATTTGTACGAGTATATTCGAAAAGAATTAATGATTACTTGCTTGGTGGTTCTGTGCTGTCTTCAGAATTATATATTTAGTATTATCCTTGAAACACCTCTTCTCTCTCTCTCTCTCTCTCTCTCTCTCTCTCTCTCTCTCTCTCTCTCTTCTCTATCTCGTCTCTCTCTCTCTCTCTCTGACCTTATAGATTTTGACTCTTATCCCCTTTTCTCTTCTTCTTGTTTTATTGTGTGAGTTATACGGGTATTGAGTTTTATTTCATTATCATGACATATAATTTGCATGAGTATTAATCATAATAATTTTATTTTGACGGTGATGTGCATCTTTTTTGAGAATTGTATATTCACTGTTATCCCTGAAACACAACACAAATCTCTCCTCTCTCTCTCTCTCTCTCTCTCTCTCTTCTCTCTCTCTCTCTCTCTATCTCTCCGCTCGCTCGCTCTCTCTTTCCCCATTATGACCATTATAGATATTGGCTGGGTTTTTTCCCCTTTCTTTTCTTCCTTGTTTTTTATTGTGTGAGAGTATGGGTATTGAGTTTATTTGATTATCATGACATATATTTTGGTATGAGTTAATCAAAATAAGTGATGAAGGTGATCGTGTTACTTGTATGTGAACGTAAGTTTAGTACCATCTCTGAACACACACACCACACACACCACACAACACCACACACACACACACACACACTCTCTCTCTCTCTCTCTCTCTCTCTTATCTCTCTCTCTCTCTCTCTCTCTCTCTACTCTCTCTCTCTCTCTCTCCTTCTTTTGTTGTGGTGTAATCTAATGTAAGGGACACATTCATGTCTCTATTTTCAATATTTTTTTGGGCTTGTTGGACTGTTCTTGAGCTCAGTTGAATGTCATATTTCAATATTTAGTATTTGTGTATCAACTATGTGTACTATTCTAACATATGAAGGCGTTTTCAATTTTTATGATCTATAAGTTTGGCCTTCTCTCTAGTTGATTTGTTTGTGTGGGGGGGGGGGGTTGTTTGTTTTGTTTTTTGGTGTATGTAAATTCCATATATTATCATTATTAATATGTGTGTGTTATGGGGGGGGGGTGGGGCGGTGTTGGGGTTTGTGTGTGTGAGGGGGGTTTTTCTTTTCTTTTTTTCTTTCTTCTTTTTGTCTCTTTTTTTGTTTGTTGTTGACTTTTTCTTGTTTCTTGTTTGTTTGTTGTTGTTGGGAGGGGGGGTTTTTGTTGTTGGGTTTGGGTTGTTTGTTTTTTTATTTGTGTTTTTTGTTTTGTTGTTGTTTTTTGTCTCTATGGGTTTTGTGTGTGTGTGTTGTTTTCTCCTTTAAAAATGTATTTTTCCCCTTTGCTTTACTGCTTTGAAAGAATGAGTATTTGGGTTCATTGATTATTAGTGAACCTACGGTCGGGAGCTGGATGTATAAAAAAAGCACATAAGTACTTATTCCTTATACTGGTTAAAAAAAAAGGTCTCTCTTACTTACAATGTGTAGATGTTCTTTTTATGACTTTATTGGGGGTTTTTCTCCATCTTTATTGTGTGAGTATATGGGTATTGCACTTACTTTATCATTATTAATATTCAATTTGTAATAGTATAATTTTTTAAAGTGTTGATGGTATCGTGTCTATGTGAGTATTATATATTAGTATTATCCCTAAAAACACACACACCACAACACACACACACACACACACCACACACACACACACACACACAAACACACACACACTTAAAACAATTCTCTCTGGTCATTGACTGTCTAGGTTTAGATTTGTTCTTTTGTTTTGTTTCTTGTTTTTTTTATGTGAATGTATGGGTATCGGGTTTATTTCATTTGTCATGACATATAGTTTCGATCGAGTGATAAATCAAAAAATGAGTTGATGGTGATCGTGTTCAGTTTGGGGAATCTATATATTGGGATATTATCTGAAATACACGACACACACTTCTGTCTCTCTGTCTCTGTTACTCATCTTTTATCTTTTTGCTTTTTGTTTATAGTGTATCCTGACGAAGTATTCATATTTTTTATTTTGTCAATACTTTATTGGGCTTGTCCGACTGTACTTAAGTTTTAATGAGTGTCCTATTTCAATATCTTATTGCTATATGTAACAAGTATATGTACCATGTTGACAATGTGTGGATGTTTTTCTTTTATGATTCTTATTAAGTGTTGGTTGTGTTATTTTTCTTGGTTTTGTTGTTGTTTGTTTTTCTCTTCTTGTTTTGTTTTCTCTTCTTTTTTTTCCTTTTTCCTTTTTTGTTGATTTGTTTTTTCCTTCTCCTTGTTTGTTTGGTTTCTGTTTGGTTTGGTTGGGGTTTTGGGGGGGTGGGTGGGTGATGGGGGGTGTTTTAAGGTGTGTTTTTTGGGGGTTTTTTTTTGGGGGGGGCTTTTTTAAAAAAGGGTTTTTCCCCCTTTTTTCTAATTTTGGAGTGTATAAGTGTTGGGGTTATTTTTTAAGAGTATCCTACGGGCGGGGAGGGATTTTAAAAAACCCCAATAGTGTTTATTCATTTCCTCGAAATAAAAGAATTTGTCTTGTTCTCTCTTCTCTCTCTCTCTCCTCTTCTTCTCTCTCTTCTTCTCTCTCTCTCTCTCTCTCTTTCCCTTTTACTTTTCAAAAAAATCTTGCCTTTTTCCGGTTCAAGTAAAAAATTTCACATTTATTCCTTTTTAAAAGTAAAATCAAGTCGATCGGGTTTTGGGGGGGGGGTTTTGTTTTCAAACGGTACTTAAATGTGTTTTGCTGTTGTTGGTCTTTTCCGGTTAACAGTTAGTGTCATCCCCATATTGAACCCCTTCTCATACATACTGAGTCAAAACCAAAGTTTCTAGTTGTGATGCAGAAAAATGCAGGGGTAAATTAAAATTTTGTTTGCTTTGCGGTTGTTTTTATTTCTTTTACCATGCCCCCCCAAATGATTGAGCGCTAATTTCACTTTGGTGAAAGACGTTCAATTTTAAAAAAAAACAAACAACCCACGTGATCTGCGATTTCATTAAAGGGAAAATTTTCTGATCGGTATATGGCTGCCCATAAATTTGACGAGGGTTTTGAAAAAAAACCCGGTGATACAACCTTCTTATCCGTGTGTATCAAGTTCAATTTATTCCCAGCTGTGTGGACTTAGAATGAGTTTTGGGGGGACTTGGAAGTGTTAAGCCTGGAAAGCCAAAAACCCCAAAAACAACAGCAACCGCTTGGGCATTCTGGCAAGAAAAGGAAAAAAACCCGATCAAATTATATTTACTCACAAAAGTTTAAAAGTACAGTAAAAAACACTCACTTAATACACATACGTTCATTCACCACAACAGTTAAAGTGTCAAAATACAAAATTGAGAAGACAACAAAGAATTTTTATAATATTACAACCGATGACAACTGTATGTCAGTTCCATAATTACTTTTTTTCATTTCCCACTCCTGTGTTGAAAAGAAAGATTTATTTTCATTTTCAATTGACAAGCCTTCTCGACATGCAATCCTTTATTTTCAAAAACAAGTTTCCCATTCATAAAATTGGGGTTTGATAGAAGCGTAGAAAGAAGGTGGAGAAAAGGTTTAGGAGGGGTAGAAGGGTGGGGCAGATGTGAAATTTGGAAGACTGATATGACAGACAAGAGTCGACAAACAGCCAGACAGACAAATATATGGACAGACAACAAACAGAAACAGGGATAACACCTTACACTACCCTGTCTTGTTTCAATTTTAACAATATGAATATATTTGCACAAAGAGAGAGACAGGGACAGAGAGAAAGACAGAGTGAGAGACAGATAGAGACAGACAGACAGACAATTACATAGAATAACAAACATAGCTTCAAAAATACAAAGCTGACTGACAGAAACCTGTTTACACTGCAGGCAAACCCGCCTTGACCTCAAATGGGCCAATGTTCATACCTCATTCTCAACACTTAAAATGAAAGTTACCACCCGACATCCCCGTCTCATACATGCAGGCGCCACAAATGATCATTCATCGCCATGGCAACTGGCAAATTTTATCGCTTCGTCTGTATGTAGGAGCTTTTAACGAGGTGCTTTGCTGAAAGATGGGTGAAGGAATGTGGATTAAAGTTATCGACGGATATGTATGGGATCGGGGGTTAGAGGTAACGCTCCTGCTAGAAAGCCAGAATGTTTAGGTTTGGTCCTGTTTGTGCCCAAAACTTTACCCCACCCCCCTTTTGCTAGACAAATGAGCGGTGGTCTGGGTGCTAGTCCTTGGATGAAGCAATAAATGAGGTTTTCCGCGCAACACACTTTTTTGGGGCGGGGTAATATAACCCACAGCAACAAGAGAGGTGTTCCCTTTCAAAATTCTGTAGAAAAAAAATCCGCTCTGGTAAGGAACAAATACAATGCAGACAAAGGGAAAAATTTAAATAAAACAATTTGGGTGGTGTTGCTCTCGTGGCGACGCGCTCCCCAGGGAGAGCAGCCCGAATTTCAGGCATAGGGAAAACTTCTGTGACTTCAAGTCATGGTAGGGTTTCTACTTTTTGAGGAAAGGTTTACGATGTTTCAGTTTTAAGCGTTTTTATGAAAAGGTTGTTCTGTACAAAAACAGGATTTCAAACCGTTTTTTGTTTTTCTTCCCCCCTTTTTTTCTCTTCTTTTTTAATGTCGTCACCCTTCTACTTGTTGCCTTGATCATTGCAATCGTCTCTTTTCTTTTTATATGGCCTTCCTCTTTGTTCTTTTTCTTCTTCTAAAGGAGGTAAAGGAGTCCATTTAAACCCATTTAAAGGGCGTAGGGGGAGCGAGGCGTCAGAGACCTCACTTCTCTAGGGCCAGCATTTCTGGGGCGGCGCCCATCTCCTCTCCCTCGTGCTTTAAATTCCCTGACCCTAAGAGGGCAGGTACCCCTTTACAGCTGGGTGAACTGGGGAACTGTACTGAAGCCAAGGCGCGCAAACGGTCACCCATCCAACTGGTAACCACGCTCGACGCTGCTTAACTTGGCTGGGGGAAAGCGAGTGCTCCGACCACTGAGCTATCCCGTCCCCCGTCTTCTTCTACATCCTCATTATCCTACTACGTGGCCTTGTTCTTGTGGCTCTCCCCGGGTGTAGCAGTCCGAATTTCATGCAGAGAAATCTGCCGTGACTCAAATAGTGGTATAAATAAATACTTCTTTTTGTTTAAAAGGTAAAAAGACAAACAAACCAACAATACACCGCAAAGGTGCCTTTGTGGTCATTGGGGAGTGAGATGTCGAGACCTCAGCTTCTCCAGGGACCCGCAAATTGAGGGACGGCGCCCATTCCTCCTCATGCTTTACCTTCCCCGACCCTAAAGAGGCAGGTACTCATTTACAGCTGGGTGAAATGGGTAAAATTATATTGAACCCAAAACGCACAAACGGTCGCCCTCCACTTGGTTAACTTACCTTAATGCTTTTTTGCTTCAGCTTGGGGGTAATGGCAGTGCTCTGACCACTGAGCTATCCCGCCCCCTATAATTTTTGTTTAGTATCACTCACACAGCCTGGGATCTATCAATATGTAGCAGAGCGGAGGATAAAAAAAGTTCCTATCTCTGCAAAAGTGTCAGAGCCACAAAGCATGATCTCAAACAGCCAGGACTGGGGCCTATGTGAAGCGGCTACAGACATTTTTTCATTTCCGTAAAGGCAGAAGTACATGTTGGGAGAAGTCGGAGCTACCACCCAAGGAAAAAGAGACTCGCCAATTTCCTGCTGCCTCCATTTCTGGCAACACGGGCATTTTCACTCTTGTTCCTTCTGCAAGGGAGGTTTAATTACCCCCCCCCCCCCCCCCCCCCCTCTAATCACAAATTAATTATTCACAATGCTTTCATCACTATAATCAGTTTCTTTACCATCATCATCTCATTACCACCATCATTAACGCTGGCATCGCCCCTTTTCAAGATATGCGCCAACATTCAGACAAGAAATTTACTAACAGGGACGATTTCATTTAACCTCATATTACTTTTCACCGAGTGAATCCAATTTTCTGCAAATCAGCACCTCGGGCCAACCCTCCACAAATGCCTTTCTTGCAGCATATCAGGATTCATTCCTCAGGTTATATACCTCACAGCGTACTTTTAACCTCAAGAACGATTAAGGGGGGATTAGGCTGGGTTTTCCCGCAAAAGACGGGTTTAACGTCCCCAACGTCTGCGGTAGATATCTACTCTAGTACTCTAGGCTCAGTTCTTCGAGAAGAGAATGGCAGAAAGGAGGGGCAGGCCCGGAATTTTATATGTCTGACGATGTGGACAAGAACCGGAAAAGGTTGACCTTTCTGTGACCCCTGCACATTGAGCATGTTGGGGATGTTGACCCCGGTCAGTGCTGCTGGTCAGTGCTACTGGTCACGTCTGCCAGAGGGGGGTCTTGACTGCTTCAGTGGTCTGTTTTGTGTGTCTGGCTTTTTCTTGTTTGTCTCTCTGTCTGTCTGCCTGTGTCTCTGTCTCTCACTCCACACACACATTTTATATATATAGGTCAGGCCAAAGGCATGGTCCTTACTCAATTATTCCCCAAATGCTGCCTTCAAAGTTTTATATTGTAGTGAATATTTTTTTTCGAATCTTAGACAAAAATCATTTCTATGATGAGAATGAAGCTGTAACTGGTTACCTGCACCTTGATTTTCCTCCCTATATTTTGTTAATTTTTATATATATATATATTATATTATATATATATATTATATATATATATATATAAATTTGGTGCGTCTCCATAGCGCTTTTTTCTCTCTCTTCTCTTCTCTCTCTCTCTCTCTCTCTCTCTCTCCTTTTTCTCTCTCTCTCTCTCTCTCTCTTCATCTACCTGCCTGCCTGCCCCTCGCTCTTTGTCTGTGTATGGGGGGGGAGAAGAATTGACAGACAGATATTCAAACAGATAGACAGACAAACAGATAGACAGACAAACAGATAGATAGATAGATAGATAGATAGATAGATAGGTAGATAGATAGATAGATAGATAGATAGATAGATAGATAGATAGATAGATAGATAGATAGATAGATAGATAGATAGATAGATTCTCTCTGTTTACTGCGCTAGGAATTCCCTCTTTTCTATTCCTCTCTTTGTTTCTGCCTCAGTCCTCTTCTTTCTGTCATCTCCTTCTTTGTCTATTTTCTACCTTTTTGCTCCACTCTCCTGCCTTTTTTCTCACAAAGTTATAAAAAGATAACAACTCTCTCCGAAGCCGAAGTCGGATGTGCTGGGCCTGACTTGTCAGGTGCTTTTTAACAGCAGCGCAGCGCATTTTGACATATGACAGACAAACACTAGTAGTTGCTGTCTGAGCGTTCGGGAAGGGAAAAAGAAGAAGAAGAAAAAAGAAGAAAGAAAGAAGAAGGAAGAAGAAAAAGAAGAAGAAGGGGAGAAAAGAAGAAGGAAGAGGAAGAGGAGGGGAGGAGGGAGGAGGAGGAGGAGGAAGGGGAAAAAGAAGAATTGAGGGGAGGAGGAGGAGGAGGAGGAGGAGGAGGAGGAGGAGGAGCAGAAGAAGAAGAAGAAGAAGAAAGAAGAAGAACAAGAACAAGAACAAGAAGGACTGTTTCTGAGGACACAAGCCAATGTTTGCTTTCCCCGCGTGTTCACTTTGGTTGAAGGGAATGTCTTAGTGCTCTTTCGCCAGTAAAGGTTTCACCATCGATCAGTGTGTAAACTCCACTTTTCTCGTCTTTCCCTTTTCCCCATTATAAAATGGGAGTAAGGAGGAATAGAAATAAAAAAAGAAGGGGAGAATGTGGATGAAGAAAGAGTATAAATGGAGGGAGGGAGGAAGGATAGAGGGTGGAGAGACAGAGAGAGGGGGGGTAGGAGGGTGAGAAAGAGTGAGGGGGAAGGGAGGTACAGAGCGTGCAATAATGGCAAGAAACACAGAGAAAGAGAGCAGATAGAGATAGGGCAGAGAGAGGGGGAGGCAGAGACCGCAAAAAGATAGAGAAAAAGAGGTGGAATAGCAACCAAAAAAAATTAATAATTATACAGACAGTAAAACAGAGAGATAGAGGGATAGACACTGTGTGGCGAGTAAGTGAGTCAGTAAATGAGTAAAACTGAGTAAATGACAAACCCAAAAGCAGGCTCAGAGAAACAGACGGCTAAACTGAAACAGGGATAAAAACGAGAATGGTGTTTTAAAAAATATGGTGAAAAATAGGAGGGAGGAAGGAATGGGGGTGGGGTTTTACTTTTTTTTTGTATGTGTGAATCCTAACATATTTACAGACAGAGAAACACAGACGGAACGAAACAGATGCAGACAGAAGGAGACGGAAAAAGAAAAAAAAGGGGAAAAAAGGACTGTCTCAAAGACAGAGATCAAACACAAACCGATAGACAGAGACAGAGAACTCTGAACTCTGAACTCTGAACAGTTTTATTATTTTCTTTGGCCTTAGGCCACAATACACGGAGTTTGGGGAAAGAGGAAAACCAATATATTGGTATGCAAATTTTGATCACACATGGAAAACAACCGATCCTTTGAGGCTCTTTATCTCGAACAAGGTTAGCATTTGATACCATTCATGTCATACTGCATCAATACTTTAGACAGTAGACATCAAAATCAGTATCAGTCAAAATGCAACATTACAATTCAGGATCGGGATATACTGTGAATACAAAGCCTTAACACACCCATCATTAACTGATATTTTGACACAGCAATTCTTTTTCCCTTTTTTGATAGAATGAAAAATATATCTGGATAGATAATGACTACGTTCTCTATTTGATGTTATAAGTAAAACTGACAAGGGTTATTAATACAGTTAGTCAAAAACTTATCCCTTAGATCTGAGTAACATTGGACATCGAAAAAAAAATGGGCTTCGTTTCGACTTTTGTTTTACAAATGGGACAGAACTTTTCTTAATCATTTAATACTGTATCTATGGACTTTTTTCATAAGAGACACAGAGAGAGACAGAGAGAGGGAGACAGGGCACAGAAGAAGAGAAGGGGTAAAAAGAGGAGGGAAACAGAATTGCGTCGTAACAAGGATCAACGAGACACCTACGAAAAACAGAAGACCAAACAGGAAAGTGTTTACCTTTCAGAAAAAAAACCCATCGCCAATCTCAGCTGCCAATTTTTGGTGCCCCATTTTCAACACTTTTCATTAAACAACATCCCTGGCAGGTGGCCTCTGGCTGTGAATAAAATGGCATTCACAGTGTGCACGTGCTACCTGACGATCACAGATACTGGGGGCAACTGGTAAAGATAAATGCACAGATGATGATGATGATGATGATGATGATGATGATGATGATGATGATGATGTGCTTTTAACCCTGCGTGATGAACAAAGTAATTGATACTGTTTATTGATATAGCGGGGCATGATTCTTATTATTCATCAATTATATGATATAGCCTACAGCACGGGAACTTGAGAGAGATGGGCTCCACCAAGTTAACTTGTTCAAGATACCACTACCTGAAACTGTCACTGCCATTTTCCATCCAACAACTTGTCAAGGAGATAAGGGGAAAGTCATGTTAAAAAAATATTGTTACAAGTATAATCGTCGTCATCATCATCATCATCATCATCACGATAATCATCATCATACTCTTCTTCATCGTCACCATCATCATAATCATCATCAGTTTTATCATATTGCCATTTTTAGTTGTTAAGATCATCAATATCAATGTAAAGAAAGCTTATGAGCTTCAAATTCAGTTTAGACCTTTTTCATCCGACTGAATTCGATTTCTTTGTGAGTTGGTAGCTCTCGACTAACCCTTCACAAAAATCAACGACTTACCATCCACAAAAACACCCATTAACCCTCCACAAAAACACATATTAAACACCGACTAACCCTCCACAAAAAACACCAACTAACCCGCCACAAAAAACACTGACTTACCCTCCATAGAAACACCCCCCCACAAAACCTCCACAAAAACCCCCACAAACCCTCCACAAAAAACCCCTAACAAAAAATAACGCCAAAACCCCCCACAAAAAACCCCCACAACCTCCACAAAAACATGACAACCCCTCCACAAAAAACCCCAAACTAACCCCCCCAAAAGAAAACACCGATTTAAACCTCCAAAAAAAAACCACAAACAAACCCCCCACAAAAAACCGATTCCCCCTTCACAAAAAAACCGACTAACCTCCCAAAAAAACACCCCAAACCCTCCAAAAAAAAAAACATGACCAACCCTTAAAACAAAAAAAAAACCCATCTAACCCCCCACAAAGAACCCCGACTTAACCTCCAAAAAAAAACCAAACAAAATAAACCCTCCACAAAAAAAACCCATCAATAACCCTGAGAAAACCCCACTGACAAACCCTCCACAAAAAAAACCCCGCCCAAAAAAACCCGAAAAAACCCTCCAAAAAAATAAACGCAAACTACCTCCTTTAAAAAAACACCGACCAACCCTCCCAAAAACCCGACAAACCCTCCACAAAAAAACACACCGATAACCCTCCACCAAAAAACCCCGATAACCCTCCAAAAAAAAACCACCGTTACCCCCAAAAAAAAAAACACCGACTTACCCTCCCCACAAAAAACCCCGTAACCCCCAAAAAAAAAACCACCGACTTCCCCCCAAAAAAAACCCGCCAAACCCTCCCCCCAAAAAAAAAACCCCAAACCCTCCAAAAAAAGCCCATCTTCTTTGCAGCAAAAAAAGGGATTACGCCCTCGGGTTTGTACCGACCACAAGCCATTTTCCCCCCATCAAGGGGGTTACATGGGGGGACTTCGTGGTTTCCGCACAGCGGTTTTAGTAAAACGTTGCGGTGTCTCAAAAACCCCCTCGGGTCAGTGTTAGCGGGAAGAATAAAAGATGCCCCCCGGGATCATGCTCTTTGAAAAGACGGTCAACCCCCGCAAATCTTTATGTGATCTCAGAACGTTAATATGTTTGGGGGTGCTAGGCCTGCTGGTGTTCCCCGTCTGAATGTTGGGGTGGTGGTGGGTGGTTGGTGGTGGTGGTGGTTGGTGGTGGTGGTGGTGGGTTAGTCTTGAATGAGTTTTTTTGTGTCTGTCTGTTGCCCTGTAAAGTCTTTTTTCGCCCTCCCTTTTTCTTGGTTTGTGTGTGTGTGTGTGTGTGTGTGTGGTGTGTGGTGTGTGGTGTTGTGTGTGTTTTTGTGTGTGTGTGTGTGTGTGTGTGTAAGTGAAGAGAGAAAATGGTGGTTTTTTTAAGTGGGCGTGCTTTGGTGCGTTTTTTTGGTGGCGCGCGTGTGTGTGTATGTGTGTGTGCGCGCGCTTTAGTCTGGTCTAGTCGTGCTTGCTGTTATGTGACCCCAAGTGTGTGATGAATGAGTTTTTCCATTCAAAAAAGGGGAGTATGTGAACATGAACATCTATATTTATTAAAAAGGGGGAGTTTTTATTTTAAAAAGTACTAAGGAAAGTGGGTCTTGCGCCCTCCCCTCGCCTCACGGTTTAGGGGGGACCCCTTTACTTTTACTCCCCTAAGAATCTAATACTGTTGGCAGCTTTAAATCCCAACTGAAAAACGAAAAAAATCAAAATTAATGCTTGTATGGCCCGTCATGCTCATGATGGAATTGGACACCAAAAAAAGATGAAAAAACCAAAAAAATCGAAGAAGCTAAAGTGTGCGTTTTTTGAACGTGTTGGGTCTAAGAAAAAAGAACAAATGAAAATATTACAAACTGGCACAAAAAGAACATTAATTTAAATGAAGGAAAAATTACGATATGTGTCCCTTTGCAAAAAAACCAAGATGCAGGCCATGCGCTACGAAACAAAGAAAACGGCCCCTTTGAAGACTGTTTTTCAAGGGCAAGCCGAGACAAAAAGAAAAAAAGGCAGCCCCCAGCTTCTCTCTTTTGGCAACATCACGAATTCTGGGGCCCTGAGAACCCATGAAGTCGCGGGCCAGCGAAGACGGAACAAAACGGAGAAGGGGGGTCATGTCGGTGTCATTGGTTGCGGGGCCAACGCCGTCCCGGTGATCCGACGGGTTTGAAAAGGTGGACTAATAAGAAATACGACGATTTTCAAGATTCATAAAAATAGAAAGAATCACACTGTGTGTCCTTCAAAGATTTGTGTTATCTAAGCCGTGCTATTTTGTCCCTCCCTCCGCGCTTTAAAAGAACCAAAAACGAAAGATAGTTTTCCCCGTCCCCAGGGCAAAAAATCTTTCCGTGGCCGTGCAGTGGGTTGGGCGCGCTACGTCTAATTTTCAGTCAAGGACTTTCTGCTTTGTCCATAAAAATTTATAAAAATTTTGGCAGCCTTAAGATGGTTTTTTCGTTGTCTAAAAAAATCCACAGTCTGCTGCCCGGTCGTCCAGCAGTCTGTTTTTTCGTGTCTGTCGTTTGTAATCTCTGTTGATTCTTTTCTCTGTATCTCTCTCTCTTCTTCTCCTCTCTTTCTCTCTCTCCTCTCTCTTCTCTTTTTCCAGGGCATTTTCTGTCCGTTTTTCCCATCTTTTCCCCACTCATTCTCTCTGTGTCTGCTTTTCAAGCTGCCCGTTGCTGCATCCCCGTTTGTCAGTCTTCTCTCTCTTCTTTTTTCTTCTCTCTCTCTCTCTCTCTCTCCTTCTCTCTCTCTTTCCTCTCTCTTCTCTCTTGACCAGGGCTTTTTCTGTCCGTTTTTTCCATCCCTTTCTTCCCCTCATTCTCTCGTGTCTGCTTTTAAATGCCCTGCCGTCTGGCTGCATCCCCGTTTGTCAGTCTCCTCTCTCCTCTCTTCTCTCTCTCTCTCTTCTCTCTCCTCTTCTCTCTCTTCCTTTTCTCTCTCTCTCTTTCCAAGTATGTTCTGTTTTCACAAAATTCTAATCTTTTTGGGGGGATTCCTCTGTTCATTCCCCCGGTTCTTTTTTGTTTTTTTTCTGTGTGTTGTATCCCTTTCCTCCCCTCTCTTTATCCCCCCCCCCCCCCCAACCGCTCCCCCTTTTTTCTTCCTGTTCTTCCTTCTTTTCCCAGTACCCCCTTCACCCAAATTTTCTGAAAAGGGAAGAAGATGGCCCTTTAAAACTGGGTTTGCAACTGAAGTTGAATTGTCTGTTGTTAAGCGATGGGTGAATTTTTCACCCAAAAATTTGGGAAAAATTTTTTTAAAAAGAAATAATGTTTTTCATGTCTTTAGAAAGCTGTCGTGGGTACAACATTTTGATTAAATTTGTTTTTTGTATGTTGATAAGTTTTTGAACGAAATGCTTTTTTTGGGGGGGGTTTTATGTTGTTTTTTGGGGTTGGTTTGGGATTGTTGGTCTTTCTTTTTATTTTTTTTTTGGGGGGGGGGGCGGGGGGTGACAATGTTTAAAATGGTGTAGGTTTTCTTCTGTTGGGGGGTTTGGGGGGGGGGAGGGGAGATGTTGATTTTTTTCCTTTGACATTGATAACATGTGCTTTGTATTTTGTATACCCCATTAAGTCACGGCAGATTTATCTGTGTGAAATTCGGGTTTTTCCCCAGGGGAGGGTCCCCAAAAGAGAGTGCCCCTTTTCCGCGTGTATTTCTTCCTTTTCGGGTTTTTTTTCTAAGAATTTTCCCAGGACGATCTTTGTTGCTGTGGGTTCATTTATGTGCGTAATGTGTGTTGCACAGGGCTCGGTTTAGGTCTCCCCCGAAAGACTAGCACGAGACCACCCCCCACGGTTTGGGGGATGGGAGAAATTTGGGCACAAACAGGGATTGAACCCTGATTCTCGCTTTCTAGGCGGTGGGTTACTTGCCACCGTCTATTCTGAAAAATGTTTCCAATAAAACACACTGGGGGAAAAACCCAAAATTTTTGGGGGAGAAATAAAATTAATCAACGTTTAACATCTGCCTCGCTTCAACGCACCCGGTTTTTATCTGGAAAAGGGGTCAGACAGTAAAAATTGTTGTTATTGTGCAAAAAAACGTATTACGCTGCTGTTAAGCGGCTTTGTGAAAGTCGGCCAGCAAACCCGACTTCGGTGTGGGAGAGAATGGTAATCTTCAAGGCCTTTTGGGAGGGGAAAAAAAACAAAAAAATGGCCCAAAAAGGGCAGGAAAAAGCCCAAAAAAAAAAGGAAGTGACAGGAAAAAAAAAGGAAAAAACAAAGAAGGGATAAAAAAGAGTGTTTCCTGACAGAAGGTGGGATGCTGTTTATACTGACAGTTCCCGGCTCCCCCGGGGGGATCACTTTTCTCCAGCCCCGTCTGTACTCTATCTACCCCGTTGCCCCAGAGCGGGGGGGGGACCTAAAAAGCCGTGATGCTGTGATCCCCCCAATTGAAATTTTCTTTTCACCCCGAAGCTTGCCAAGGGACGGGGTTTAAATTGAAATGTTATTGAAAAGGGGCCCGAAAATTGGGCGGGGGATTTGGGTGAGTATGGTTGTCTGAAAATTTTTGTAAACAGGGCTTTGTGTGT
Source organism: Rapana venosa (assembly GCA_028751875.1). NCBI lineage: Eukaryota > Metazoa > Mollusca > Gastropoda > Neogastropoda > Muricidae > Rapana > Rapana venosa. The sequence continues at coordinate 24,269,236 of CM054167.1, read as the reverse complement.
CTGTCTTCCTATGCGTGTGACCCGTGTCTGTCTTTTATGTTGTCCCCTGTCAGTATGCTTTTCTTCTCTTTTTTTCCCTTTTCGTCTGATTTATCGATGTTCTCCTCTTCTCTCTGTCTCTCTCTGTCTCTGTTCTCTCCTCTCTCTTCTCTTCTCTCTTTTTTTCTACGCCTTTTCCCCCGCCCCAAAACATGCTTTTTTGTAGCCCAAGGTTGAAGTAAAATAAACTTTTCGTGTTCCTCTCTTCTCCACCCCCCCCCCCCCCCCCCCCCACCTTTCTTTTTCTCTTCTCTCCGTCCCTCCCTCTCCCCTCACCTTCCCTCCTTTTACTTTCTTTTTGGGAAAACCCGAAAAAACCCCAATAAAATTTGAATGCAAAGAGGGAAAGGAAAGGAGTTTTCCGTTTTAAATTGAACTCCGCAAGCGAAGGGTTAAGATTTGAATTCCTCTTAACCGTAAGTGAGAAGATTGGGGGGGAAAAAAAAAAAAAAAAAACGTTTGGTGTGTTGCAGAAACGACACAAATTTAAGTGTGAATATTGATGAATGCATTGTGCGTTGTTAGGGTCTGAAAAATTGAAGGTATCGTTGTAATTGAATTTATAATGCGATGATTTTGGATCGGATTTTATTCAGGTATGCCCCCTTTTATGCAAATGTGTTTTTGGGATGCGTGGTATACACGCGCACACTGCGCATGTATGCACACAACATAACACAAAAAACACAAACAAAGAGATTTGAGATTGAAGCAGACTGAGAAAGCAGACAGGTACAGAGAAAAAAAGAGAGAGAGAGAAAGAGAGAGAGAGAGGGGGGGGAAGAGGGGGGAGAGACGAGAGGGAGAGAGAGGGAGAGGGGGAAGGAGAGGAGCTATAATAATGGGAAAGAAAAAGGAGACAAGGAACAAGGGAAAAGAGGTGAGGGGCAACAAACATTTTGTAGGGGCGAAGACGAAAAAAACAGAGGAGAGAGGAAAGAGGGGCAGCGAAAAAAAAGGGGAGAGAGGTACGAGGGATAGCAGGGCGAGAGACAGAGACGAAAAGAGGGAGACAGGACAGACAGGAGGGAGAGAGAAGTGAGAAAAATGAAAAGACAGAGAAATCGACTGGGGACAGATTTAAAACATAACGGAAAGTCAGAGACGAGGCACAGAGAGAAAAGATTTGAAATAGGGAGGGCCCGATCAGAGACAGAAGTCAGAGAGGAAAAAATTCAGAAATAAGAGACAGAGCACAAGATCAGAGACGGGACACAAGACTCAGAGAAAAAGTACACAGAGAAATTTTTTTTTTTAAAAAAAAGGGGAAGACAGATAGGACGACCGGCAGAATGGGGACAACAGACAAAGAGACCCCCGTACAAAATGAAACGACATATGACACCCAGTCCACCCACACCGCAGACGTACCGCGGCAATGACCAGGGCTTTGGGAACATCCCCCCTCACGGGAAAGTTTTCCCCCCCGGGTACAGAAGGTCCCACCCCTTTTACCGATTTTGGTCAAAAAATGGCTCTAGCAGCGCTGTCTTCTTCCATCTTTCCAGATATGGGCCTAGGGTTCCGCCGTTAACTCCTGAAAACAGGCCCGCGCATCGACTTCGCGGGAGGGTTTGTTATTTATAAATAAAATTTTGATTGATGCAACTAGTGCGGTTTTTTTGGGTTTTAAATTGGGGATTTTCAAGAAAAAGGGGGGGGGGACGGTTAAGCGCTCACATGCCCAAAAAAAGTAAAAACCCCGGGTCTTTGGTTTAATTCAGCCTTTCCCTTTCTTCCAGTTTGATGAGAAAAACGAACGAATGAGAAGAAGAAGAAAAAGAGAAGAGAAGAAGAAGAAGAGAAGAAGAAAATAAAGAAGAAAAAAGGGGAGAAGAAATTTCAACAAATGATTCGATCGGATGGTGCCCAAAGTGTACAAGAAGAAAAAGAAAAGAAGAGAAGAAGAAAGAAAAAAGAGAAGAAAAGAAAAGAGAAGAAGAAAAGAACGCAACAACAAAAACAACAATACGCTGTATTTAAAAAAAATCGTGATAAAATGGGATTGTATCGTCTGACACCACACGCAAACCACACACACCACCCCCCACCCCAACACACACACACACACACACTGGGGAATTTTAGACGCAGTATTTTTCATAAGTAGCAACCAGAAATGAATATGGGATACCCCTCTCTCCCCTTCTCTCTCTCTCTCTCTTCTTCCTTCTCTCTCTCTCTCTCTCTCTCTCTCTCTCACACACCACACACACACAAAACCCCACCAAAACACAAAAACACCACACACACAGGGAGGGAAAGACGCAGAAGGGCGAAGGACAGACGACGACGACAGACGAGAACCCCTAAAATTTCCCGACAAATATCATTCCCTTTCCAGTGTTTCAGAAAAACCCATTAAAAGCTCCTACTACAGAGTACTGAGACTCTCGCCCGTTCCAGGGGGAATGTCCTTGTGGCTCCTGCTGTATGTGGTGGATGTCGGGGGTACGTCTTTTTTTTTCTGCCCCTTTAAGTGTTTAGAATGAGGTATGAAAACAGCAGTAGGGCTTTGGGGGGTTTGCCTGCAGTGTAACGGTTTCTGTCAGTCATCTTTGTTTGTTTTAAGCTTTTTTTTGGGTTTTTGTTTTTTTGTGTGTTTGTGTGGTGTGTGTGTTGTGTTTTGTGTGTGTGTGTGGGGTGTGTGTGTGTGTGTGTTGTGTTGTGTGGAATGTGTGTGGTGTGTGTGTCGGAGTGTGAGTGAGTGTGTGTTGTGTTTGGTGTGTGTGTCTGTGTGTTGTGGTGTCTTTGGGTTTTTAGTGTGTTTGGTGTTTGTTGGTTTTTTGGGGTGTGGTTTACTGATGTTGTGTTTGTATTCCCCTTTTTTGCTCTCCTTTTTTAACAAAAGACAATAATGAACCAGGCAAACGGAGACAAAAAAAACACAGGTTTCGGCATAGATGTACGCAACAGCAGAATACAGGCACACAAACACACACACACACACACACACACACACCACACACCACACACACAAGGGAAAAAAAACCCAAAATGACAAAAAAACCCCCAAAATGTGGTTCATGTTTAAAAAAAAACCTATTAAAAACTCGGTGCCCCAAATTTTTTTTTCTTTTGGGGGGGATATTTATTAAGACTAAACGGCAGGTCGCTTGTGGGTTTTTAACAAACGGTTTTAATGCCAACCACGCCGTTACGGTGATGGAAACACCTGCAATGGGGGATGCGAGTTTTGTTATCCCTTCCTGAACTGCTGGCCAAGCGAAAATATACTGGGGGTTTTAAGAGGCAGTCCAATTTCAATATTTTATCACTCATGGATGCCCCCGTCTGCTGCCATTTTCTTGTTATTTCCAAAAGAAAGGAATAGAAAAAAATCTGCGTTTTTAAATCGGGTTTTTTTAGCTAGGTCTGATTTTTTTTTTTTTAAAAGATACTGCATTGCATTCAACGTCCAAATTCGATTTTGTATGGGAAATGTACATTTTCTGTCGGTTCTTTTTTTTTTATGGATTCAGGAAGGAGGGGGAGGGAGAGAGAGGAGAGAGAGAGGAGGAATGGGAGAAGAGAGGAGAGGAGGAGAGAGAGGAGGGGACAGCGAGAGGAGAGAGAGAGAAGAGCCAGAGAGAGATAGAGGAGAGAGAGAGAGACGGCAGACAGAGGAGAGAGAGAGAGAGGAGAGAGAGGAGAGAGAAGAGAGAGGAGAGAGGGAAAAAGAGGGAGGAACGGGAGGAAAGTCAAACCAAAAACAAAAACAGATAAGAATGAAAAATGGGAGAAAGTAAGGGTACATATAGAAGAGAGAGAGAGAGACGGGAGCCAGACAGAGAAAAACAGACAGAGCCAGAGGAAACAGACAGAGAGAAAACAGAGAGAGAGAGGATTATCTGATTTTGTGATGTGGGAAGAGGTATTGCAAAAAAAAAGACAGAGACGACACAGAGAAGCAGATAGATGGGGGCGAGAGGGGAAGGGAGAGATCAGAGAGAGAGGAGAGAGAGGAGGAGAGAAGAGAGGAGGGGAGAGGGGAGAAGGATGGAGGTGAAGAGAGAAGAGGGGGAAAGAGAGAGAGAGAGAGAACTCCCAATCGAACTCGAATAATGATTTATTCACAAAAAGGCCATTGGCCCATTGAAGGGGGTTCCCGAACTGTTTTGTTTTTTGTTTAAAAAAAAAAAAAACAAAAAACACAACACCCACCTCAAGACAAATGTTTCGAAACAAAGCGCTACAATTTTTCACTTAGGATAACATTATCCCCTTTATTTGAAAGTAAAAAATATAAAGTGGGTGCCCAAAACCTCAGGAGCTTTTGCAGGGTAAAAGACTAAATGAATTAGGCTGTCTATCATTTTAACAGGGGTATTCGCCAACCCTAAAAAATGGACAGCAAACACAAATGTATTCATCCTTTTGGTGTTTGCTTACATAAGGGGCTAGCAGCCTGAGGTCGTCCCCTTGTTCTCTGTATCTGAATTTAATGAACTTTTATATCTATACACCAAGTCGGAATTTTGTTTAATTCTTTTCAAATGTTTTTCCCTTCAGTTTTAGTTAATTTTTGAATCATGCGAACTTATATATTGTCTGACATTTGAAATTTTTCCTGTTTGTATATGATCACTCCATTGCGCCATCGGCAGTCAACTTCTTTGCTGAAGCGTTTTTAAACTCCTAATTTTCCGCTCCTTGATTGGCCAAAAAATAAAACCCCCGTTCCAAAAACGGGTTTCGTTTTGTGTTGCCCGTTGTTTTTCCCTTTAAATCTAGATCAAAGATCTTGAGGATTTAAAAGGTAGCCTGCCCCTTTCTTTGCAGAATCTTAACCCAAATATTAAAATGCACTTACGCAGCTTTAAACAGAGAGGGGGAAATATTAGTTTCATTAAAAAAGATCATTAGGTGTAGTCTATCTAAAAAAAAACTGCTTTAAAAGCAAAGAGGGCATGATTCAAAATGAGTTCGCTGCACCAAGCCCCAAATTTTGAACCTAAAACAAGTGGGGGGGGATTTGGCTCAAATATTTAATAAACAGTAAAAGGTTTTTATTAATTTTTCGTGTTTTTTAAACAAAAAATCAAGCTTCGTTTACCTGATTGCCAGATCTTTAATGCAGTTGTGAACTAAGCTTAGTAGAAAAACGATTCCAAATATTAAACTTACACGGGGCAGATATTTCCATTGACAACTTTTTTCAGAGCACAAAATACCCCCTTTTTCTGAATAAAGTTTATCTTACTCGATTACCTTTAAAGACATGTTGTTGCAGCATTGTTTAAGCTTTTAAAATGTTTTTGTAACCCCTCAACGTTTCAGAAGCATTTTTAAATCCAGCAAGCAAAGAATAAAAAACTTGAGAATTTGGGGGGAAAAAGTGGCCCAGTTTTCCAAATTTTTGATGAGCTCTGGTAACCTTGAAAAAACAAAAAAACAAAAGGGGCTACTTTACACCCCTGTTTAAACCGGGGGTACAGTTTTTAGTCATTTCCTTTTATTTCCCCACATCTTTTTTCGCTTCTTCATTCTGATACAGGCCCCAAAACATCGTAAAAGTTTCCCCCTTCACACCATTTTTCAGGGAATTTGGGCCAAACAATTTCCCTGTTTAACAAAATCAAAGCCAAAGTAAAATTTCATAGAGCAAAGGGTTTGGCAACTGTTTCGTAAAAGCAAGAAGAAACATTATCTATGGGGGGGAACCCTCTTTTTTAAAACCAGCTTGGTGCTCTCGTAATTTATTCTTCAAAAAACCCATTCCTGTCTATTTTAATTAGTATATATATCTTAACTTAGTTGTAGAAAATTTTCCCCGGTGTTTTGGGGGATAAAAACCCACCCTTTTTTGCAATGTTAAATTATAGATTCAGCCCGTTATTAAAAAGCCACACAAAACTTTTTTTGAATAGTTTTGAAGGAAAAGCACAAATTTTCCCCCATATTTTAGCTTTTCACCAATGTTTTGTCGGGACCGGCTGTTTTCTCAGTCTTAATTTCTAAGGCCCCCTAAATTTCTTTTAGATATGGGACGATCAAAATCTCCTCTTTCCCACACGTCAACACAGTAATCATGGGTTGGCTAATGAGTTTTCTCCAACAGGTTTTAAAATGTTGACCATTTAAATGATTTTCATTTTTTGGTACTTTTTCAAATGACGCCTTTTAAACACTTTTCAACGGGTTTGAGGAGATAGATGACTAAATTCGCAATAAGGTTTTTTTAACTTTTCTTTTTTTCGTTAGCAGCATTTATTTCCCCTTTTTTTTGGGGACCGTACACTTTTTGCCCTCATTTCTTAAATGTTTTTCGGAAGTTTCAGAAGTTTTCTGCCCTTTATTTTCATACTTTTCATTATTTCAAACCAAGTATCATTGATGGACCTTTTATTGATTGTTGTTTCTTCAACAATCAGCCGGTTTTATGAAACCTTTTTAAACAAATCAAAACCTTTTAATTTTCTCATCAATCTCGAAAGGCAAAAAAAAAATTTCAACATGTTCACACCTGGGTTTTCTTTTAAATGAGGTTTGTTTTCTCCCATACAAACTTTTCCATAACAGGGCTTCTGCCACCTCTGATTATAATGGATTAAATAATTAAAGAAGGTGATGGGAAAACAAAGCTCAGAACAAACAAACAACATGAGTCAAAATTGAGAGACAAATCATCTGACTTAAAAAAAAATCTTAACACCACCCCTCTCAGAGATGTATGTTGCGGCCTTTTTGGGTCCCATTACATGCCATTTAGAATTTGTAAACTAAGAGCGTGCCATATTCAATGTAATTTACCATTTTTTGATAAACATCTTTTGAATTACGTTGGCGGGGGAACATACTTTTACTTGGCATCTGAATAAAGTATTTTTCCCTGCTGAAAAAGAAAAGTTTGAGGTCTCTTTTAAGTCCCCCAATAGTTTTTTCTACTTCATCCATGCACCACACTTTTTACAAACATTTTCCCAAACTGCTTTTCCTTTATCATTGCAAAATGTTAAAAGGGGGGAAAACCTTCAGGTGGGATTACCCAGAAAAGAAAAAACATTTCTTGCTGTCAAACAGAGATTTGTCACAAGAAAAATGAAAAATTTAGGATAAGGAACATCTAAACAATTCACAAAGGCGATAACTCACCCTTATTAAACAAACTAAACCCAAAGATCGCTCCCTTGTGGTTTAACTTTTTTGCTGACTTACAAAAGGCCTGAAACCCAGTAAAACTTGGGCTGGACATTTTCCAGGAAACCGTTTCTGTCAGTTTAAAGTCAAAGCTACGACATAAGATACAAAATCTCTTCACAATTTTTTTTGACAAAAATCCATTTACTTCCAAACAAAATAAAAAAGTTTTATTTGTTTTATCTGTTTTCCCACTTTCCCATTGATCCACAGCCTAGACGACATTTTAAAAATTAATTGACATGACAAACAGGCATTTATGTTTCAACAGGGTTAAGAAGGCTCTTTTAAAAGTCCCTACAAACTCATGGTGCTTTTTTTTTGCTGTGGGTCAAATCGATGTCTTTGTTTGCCCTGTTTGTGGTGAAGGTCACCCTCCGATCAACCCTGACTTGGAAAGCCCTTTACATGGTGTCTAAGAGGCTGAGTCCCGGGTGTCTTTTTACTTTTCCCTCCCCCCCCTGTAAATTGAGCTATGGCAGGATGATTGTTTGGGCGGCCCAACAAGCTATCCCCTTCTTGAAGATCTTTAAAGGGTCATCCTTTCGCTTTATGATCAAATATCAAAGACCATTCTACTTTTTTTTTCCCCTGCCCTAGCACCTTCAAGTTGGGGTCAGATTGTCCTAATATCTTAACAGTTTTGGGAAAAAATCTCGTCTAAAAAAAACCCTTTGAACCTTTAAAACGATTTTTAGCCTTCAATTCTAAGCTTATCTTGATAAAAAACAAACCTGGCAATAAGGGAGATTTGGGGTTTAGAATTTATCCGTGCACCTACAAAATTAACATCGCTAATCCTTTTTTTTCTGAAAGAAGATTTTTCACGAACATTTCCAATGAGCTCGTCTCGTTATTTTTCTTTTCCATGCCAGAATTTTTATGTTTTTCGTCTTGACCGGCCTTCTGATCGTCTGCTTTCTTTTAGTTTTTTCCCCTCTGTCCATTAGTTTTGTATTTGATTTTTTTAACGCAACATTTTCGCCCTAAGTTGTTCACATCTTTCTGATACCACACATTTCCTCCTTTAGGGATCAAAAACCCGTTGTCAACAAATGTATCTGTTCTTCATTCTCCGTTTTTGCCCTTTAATTGGTTTCCCACTTTCTCCAACTTGGTCGTCATTGGTAATGTCACTCAGGAGCCACTGTAGGGGAAATCCTGTCTACGTGTAGGTTGTAGGTTGCGGCGGTCCATCGCACTGGCTTTAGTTTTCCCTGCACTTTTTCCCGCTATGGTGCTTCACCACCAGCACACTGTCAAGGGTTTTTCCTCAATTTTCGTCCTTGGCCTGCGGATTTGGGGAGGGGGCCAGGGTTGGCTCCACATCACCACCGAAGCAAAAAAGGCCCCCCCCCGAAAAGATATGAGGGGCAGTCCTACAAGCACCCCTTCGCCTGCTTTTTAGCGTCAGGATGGAGGTCCGAATGGCGATTTAAATTCGCCCGTTTCATGAAGCAGGGGAAAACTGCCGCAAATGTCCCACGACGCCCATACAAATGCGGGGGTTTCCCCTCCTCCTTATCTAATGTAAAAAACAATGAAAAACTAAGGCCACTTAAAACTAGCTACAATACCAAAAATCTGGCAATTTCGTACTCTTCCCTTCCTTACATGATCGGCCCCGAGGAGAGAGAGAGAGAGAGAGTGAGAGAGAGAGGAAATCAGGACAGACGAGGGAGAGAGAGGAGACAAGACAGGACAGGTCAGAAGAGGGGGAGGAGAGAGGGAGAGAAAGAGATTACAGACAAACATGCCCCGCAGAAAAAACAGACGAGTAGGAAAAAGCCCAAAAAAAAAATGGAAAAGAATTAGGGGGGAAAATATAGAAATACAGTTCACAAGAAACCGTACATGACAGAAGGGTACAAAACCAGACGCATGAATTGCATACTACAAACAAAAATCAAAAACCAAAAAAAAATATGAAAAAAAAAAAAAAAAATTTTTTCCGGGGGAACAGCCTATAAAATTCAAACGCCCTTTTTTTCATTTTTTAACACACAAACGCGATGTTGAGGCTTTAAAAAAACTGATTAAAGCCAGCTCAAAAGCAGGGGGAAAACGGGTTTTTTTTCCCTGGAATGGGGATTTTTGGGGGGTTTAGTTTTGTTGTTGTTTTTTTGTCCCCTATTTTGCAAATGGGGCAAAAGATAATTAAATAATGGTTTTTTGAGACAGTAAATTCCAATATTTTTTTAAGTGTAAAACTCAAAAGAAAAATTTGAAAAATGTTCAAATGTAAACCCCAAGGCTGGGAAGTTTAACGATTTCACCAAAACCTTTTTTCTAATTATTCAGTGTTTCTTCTGTTATAGTGAGAAAAAAATGCTGGGTGGGGGGGGGGATTCGTCAAACAAAGGGTTTCTTTTTTCGTCATCATGTTTTCTCCTTTCCCCCCTTTCTCCTCCTAGTTCTCTTCTTTTCCCACTTTCCCCAGCGCCCTTTGTTTCCCCTCGCCTTCCCTTTTTCTGTTTTCCCTTTTCCCCCTTTTTCCCCCCTTTTTTTTTCTTCACTCATCATTATTACTATCCCTTCTTCTTCTCCCCAGAATTTTCCCTTTTTGAACCTTTTTTTCCCCGGCTTCTTTATCACAATTACCCGTAAAAAGTCTTGCCCTGGGAAGTTCATAGCAATTTTCTGCTTCTTACCCCCGGGGTTCATATCTTGGGGGGGGTTTTTTTGGTTGTGGGGGGGGGGTTTTTTTTTGCTTTTATCAAGGTTCCGTTCAAAGGAAACCCCCCCTCATGAGCTGAACGCTTTTCCTGCAATGGGTCTTCGGGATTGGGCTTGGGCCAACTCTCCCCAAAAAAAAAACCACTTTTAAGCAATGGGGAGTTAAGGCCCCGAGGGATTACAACACAGACCGCCACACCCAAGGGGGGTTCCCGGGGACTCGCCGCCCCCCAGACAGGGTTTCAGAACGCCTGCAGGGTCGAGAACCCAGCTCATTTCGGACAAGAAAGGCAGTGAAAAGAAAATCCAGGATGTACCAGCAGCTTCAAGGGCCCCTTTTGGCAGTGGATCGTTTTTGGGGGTTTTTTTTGTGCATGTAAGGACGGGGTTTGGGTTTCTTTTCCGTGGGAAAATCCGAAAGTGTGTTTTAAAAACCAGTTTTTTTTGAGAATTGGGGTTAGGGGGTTCGAAGGGCATTCCTTTTGGGAAAATTTTCCCCTCCCCCGCCGGGGTGGGGGGCGCCCCCCCCCGTTGTTGTCTGCGGGTTTTTCCCCTTTCCCCCCCTTTTCTTTTTCCCGTCCTTTTTTCCCCCCTGCATGCCAAAGGGGGTTGCCCGATCTATCAAAACCTGTAGAAGGGGCCTATTTTCTTTCTCTTTCCTTCGCCCTTTTTAAAAAGTTTTTGGCCAAAGGCTGATGATGTAAATTAACCCCTTTTGAAGTTCCGTTCCCTTCCCCTCTTTCCCCCTTCTCCCCGCCCTTTTCCCCCCCATTTTCCTATGGTTTCCTTTATACCCCAAAAATTCCCTTTCCCCCCCTCCTCCCCCCTCCTTCCCCCCCCCCCCTTTCCCTTTTCCTCCCTCTCTCTTTTCCTCCTTCTCTCTCTCTGATTGTTCTTCAACCTTCTTTTTTTCCGGACGTCTTTCCTCCTTTTGGCCTCCTCCGGTTTTTGGGAGTTACCGCCCTTGCTTCCATTTGGGTTTGCAGTTGTGCCCCTTGAGTTCTTTTTCCCCCTGTCCGCGGGAAACTTCGATTTTCGGGCGGTTTTTAAAGGCCCGTGTTGTAAAAACGTGCAAAAATTTTTACTTCCAGTATTTCGAGATACGCAAAAGGGTTGGTTGTTGCTGGTTTTTTTGGTTTTTTGTTGTTTTTTGGGGTTGTTGTTGTTGTTGTTGCTGCTGCTGCTGCTGGCTTTGAGGTGGTGGGTTTGTGGGGGGTGGGGTGGGGGGTGGGGTGGTGGGTGGTTTGGTTTGGTGATGGTGGGGTGGTGATGGTGGTGATTGTGTGATGTGAGTGAGGGCCGACGACCGACGAGACTTTTTTTTCTTTCCCGGCCAAGCCCCGGGGTTTTCCCCAGTTAAAAATGTTTGCGTATGAAACCTTTTTCGCCCCCCCTTAAACCGCTTCAAACCCAGTAATGTGGATGAGACGACGACGACACGACAACGACGTGAGGGAGGAGGAGGAGACAACGAAAAACGACGATGATGAAGACGATGATGATTAACGACGAGACATTTTTTTTGGGGGGGAAAGTGAAATGAAAGGCCCGTTATCCCCTTTTGCTTCCCCGCGAGCGATTTCGATACCTTCATTTCCGATTTAAAATCCACACCACGCAGCCATAGACCAACGCTTCCCTTGGGACCCCCAAAAGCCCCGAAAAGGACAGTCGACGATAAGTGTCCTAGGTCATTCCCTGAGGGACCCACCCACTGCTTCGCCATTTGAAGGGTGTTCGTGATGCCTTCTCTGTAAAACGGGGGAGGGGTGATCATCATGTTTCTGAAAATGCGATATTTTTTTTGAATCGCAGGGTTCCCACATTTTTGGGGGTGGGTGGGGGGAAGGGGGGGGGTTTTAGAGGAAGGGGGGGGGGCAAAGTTCGTTTGTTGGCCTTTTTATTCTGTGAAATATCGCGAAGAATCTTTGTCTTTTGTGTTTGTGAGTGTGGGTGTCTCTCTCTCTTTCCACACACACACCACTAGATAGTAATAGATAATAGTGATGATAGATAGATGATGAAGTAGATGTAGATGTAATGATTGATAGATAATTTGTTTCTTCCTTTCTTGAAAATCTCCTCTCCTTCCCCCTTCTTTTTCCCTTTTCTCCACACACACACACACCCCACACAACACCACACACCACACCACACACACCACTTCTCCTTTTTCTTTCTGTTTTCGGGTTTTTCCTTCTCCCTGCCCCCCTCTCTCTCCCTTCTCTTCTCTCTCTCTCCTCTCTCCCTCCCTTCTTCTTCTCCTCTCTTCTCTCTCTCTTCTCATGAAAAACGCTTGAAGAACAAGCAGGTTTCGAGAAAAATTTTTTGTACTCTGTCTTTTTTCACCCTATACTCTATTGTTTAAAAAAACTTGCAATCAAATAAAAAAAAATATTGTTGCATTTGGCGATTTTTTGTAAGGCTTCGATTCTGTTTTAAAGTAATTTTATGGATGTTTTGCGAAAAATGGAATAAACGGTAAATTTATATGGCCTAAAAAGTTATATAAATCTTTAGTGTGTACGCGCAGGGGTTGATTATTGGAATATTTCGAATGTCCAAAAGGCGTGAACAGGGTGTATATTAAACCACAATTATTTTCTTTTTTTGTAAACGAAATTGCCGTTTAATTAAAAAAAAAAAAAAAATATTATTCGTTTATCTCAGAGGAATGGAGGTATTTTTACTACTATTTGCCAGAATGTTTTTTGTCTGACAGGTACTAGGTTTACAAAACCAACTAATATATTAAAGGAAGAGGGAATCGCATTTTTTGAAACTTTCGTCCCCAAACTTTCTCAAAATTGTAATATGGAGAAAACGGGTATCCTTAAAAACAAAATTTTTCGGTTAAGGATAAGACTGGCTAAAAAACTGAAAATTCCAGGGTATTTTTAAGTTTCGTTTATTAAGTTTTACTTGTTTACGGGTTTTGGGGAAGAAAAAGGCCAACAATTAAAGTTTTTTCAAAATTTTTTAATCGGGGTTGTCTCGGAAATAGTAGCGAGCAGGGTTTATTTCAAATTTTAAAAAGACAACTCATTTGTTTCATTTAAAAAAAAAATTTGGCACTGGACAGGGAAAGTAAAGAAAATACGGGTTTTTTTCGTTTAAGATGTTTTTTCAAGCGGAAAAGTATCTTCGATAGCACGACAAATGGCATCAAAAATTTTATCGTTTTTCGACTAAGAACACCGGCTTCAAGCAAAAAAATGGTTTCAATAGACGTCCACCGTTCCATCCCCATGTGGGGGTATATTCTTGTATGAAGTGCATTTCCTGTTTCTGAAAATCATACTTTTTCCTACGTGAAAACTTTTTGGGGGTGTTCCAATCTAGAAACTTCCAAAGGCAAGATTTTTCTATCTTATCGCCCCGTGATGATTTTGGATCAAATGGGTTGAAAAAATTTTTTGCGAAGCACTGAAATTAAGACTTCCCGCTAAGCCCCCCCAATTGTTTAAAATTTGTGATAAATAAAGAACATTTTAATTATGAAACTCCAGCTTTTTGTGAAAAACCAAAAAGAAACTTTTAAATTTACGCTTTTTTGTCTCCACAAAGAATATTTTTAAAAAATTTCACATACGTCAAAGATGGTCAAATAAGCATTTAAAAAGTTCTTTTCATTATTTTAGTTATTGCTTATTGGTTCCTATTGTTCATCCTTGTTTACTTTGTTTTCATTTTAAAAACGAGTTTACGTCAGAGTTTAAAGTCGTTCCGTTATAAGACTCTTTTTTTTGGTTTTTTGGTTTTCTTATGTTAAATGCATCATGTGATTTTTTTTTGTATTTTTTTGTATTTAAAAAAAAGAAAGCGGTTTAAACCCCCTTGTCAATAGGCCCCCCTTTGGGAAAATGCAATAAATTGGTCAAAGCGAAAAAGCGTCTCTTTTTTCCCCTCCCTCTCTCCCCTCGCCTTTGGCACCCTGGCCCTTCCCCCTCCCTGGCAGAGTCATTTTGGCATCACAAAAGAGTGGGAGGAAAACAAAACAAAAAATAAACAGACAGAACGAAAAAAACACAGACAAAAACAAGACAAAAAATATTAATAAAAAAATTAAAATCCCCTTTTTTCTTTTTCTTGGACGGGGTTTTAGCCCCTCCTTTTGCAGATTTTTTTCCCCTTTGGGGGGAGGGCGGGGGGGGGGGGGAAGGGGGTTGTTTTTTTTTTGGCTTGGGTTTTTTGGGGGCCGTGGGGGCTTTTTTTTTTAAAACCCCAAAATTTTTTTGGTTTGGTTCAGTTGGGGGGTTTTTAAAAAACCCGTTTTTATTTTCCCCGCTTTTAAAGACGGGCCGGGAAACCCTTTATTGTTTTTTTTCCCCCCCTTTTTCCCCTTGCATTTTAACCAAAGGGGTTTTCCCCCCCCCCCCCCCCCCCCCAAACCACCCCCAAACAACCCCCTTACCCCCTCTTTTCTTTTTCCCTCCTTTTTAAAAGATTTTTTTGTGCTTTGCGGGGGGGATTTTTTTTTGTTTTTTGGCATTTCTTTTTGTTTAAAATAGGGGGGGCTCCTCATTTCAAATTTGTTTCCTTTTGGGGGGGTTTTTTTTTCCCCCCTTCCTTTCCTTCCCGCCTCCCACCTCCCTCTTTACATAATTTTCCCAACATTTTCTTTCTATTTCCCATCTTCTTCTTTCCTTTTGGGACAATAAAGAAATGGAAATCGTTACCATCACTTCATCACTAAAACACCCCTCTTCATCATATCTATCATCTCATGTAGTCTTTTACGCACTGAAAAATTTTTTAAATTGGGCATCATATAAAGAATCGGCGGGGTTTTTTAAAAAAAATTCTAAAAATAAAACGAACAAATTCACAAACACTCTTCTCTCCTTCTCTCTTCCCTCTCTTTTTCCTCTTTTTCTCCTCTCTCCTTTTCTCTCCTGCCGTTCCCGCCGCGGCCCCGCACACTCACAGTTGCAAAAACCACCACCCCACACACACACAAACCACAAATAAACAAACAAACACACACAGTACCACACAAACACACTCACTACACACACACACAACCACCTCACACACAACAACACACACACACACATACACACAAAAACACACTGGAAAGCAAACACCAGCCAACAGAGAGGCCCTCATTTCAGTCGGGTCCCCAGCGCTTATGGCCATTCATAAAGACCCGCCACTGGGACGCTGGATGAGAAAGAACGAACCCACCAGCCTTATACATCATTCATTTACCACGCTGTTTATTTCTTCATTTTCCCTTTACTTTTATGTCCTACGCTCAAGAAGGTAAAGGCTTTCGAAGATAAAGGGAAAAACAGGGGGAAAAACAAATGGGAAAAAAAACCCCAGAAAAAAAACAAATAAACAAAAAAAAAACGAAACAAACAGCCCCCAAAAAAGTACCGGTGGATGCGTTGACTGACACCCCTCCTTAGTTTTTTTCCCCATGGGTAAATTTGAGGTGCCCATCAAAACTATCCCCCATCCCCAGAAAAATTGTTTGCTTCGTTCCTGAAGAAATAAGGATGGAAGGCGGAAGGAAGAAAAGAATGAAAGAGGGAGGGAGGGAGGGAGGGGGGGAAGGGAGAAAGGAACAAAAGAAGGAAAGAAAAGGAAGGGAGGAGGAATGGGAAATTGAACGAAGGAAAGAAAGGAGGACGGAAGTAAGGAAGGAAGCAAGGGGGGGGGGGGGAAGAAAGGAGAATAGAAAGAAGGAAGGAAGGGAAGACGGCAGGAAGGCAGAAAGGAGAGAAGGAAGGATGGACAGGAATAAGGAAGGAAGGTGGCAGGATGGTTAAGACGTTCGCCTGCCAACAAGTAAACCGTGAGGTTCTGGGTTCAATTCCCAGCCTCGCCCTTTCTTCCCAGTTTGACAAAAACATCGAACTGAATGCCAAAGTCCTTCGGATGAGACTATAAACCGAGGCCCGTGTTCGAACGCATGCAGAACATCTTGCGCACACGTTAAATCTTGTTCCGCTTTTCGGAAGAGTAGGCCATTGTGTGCCGGTGACAGATGACAAAATTTTAAAAACCGCATACACACGCATAATTTTTTTTTAAATAAAAATTTAAATTTAAAAAAGTCATCTGAGCTCTTTGATTTGTTGCTTTACAAGATTCAGCGCTATTATTATTATTATTATTATTATTATTATTATTATTATTATTATTATTATTGTTGTTGTTGTTGTTGTTGTTATTATTATTATTATTATTAAGAAAGGATGGAAAGACGTAAGGAAGGAAGAAAGGAGGAAAGGAATGATGGAAGGGGAGAAGAAAGGAGGGGACGAAAGATGGAAGGAAGGAAGGAAAGCGTTATTTTTCTGTTCTTACATTCAAAAACTTGAATATATCTTTTGTATCTAGTTCTTGTATATTTACTGTAACACTGTTTAACCGGGTCCTATCTTTGTACATTTATTAAGGCTTTGTTCTATGACCCCTGTTCTCTTTGTCAATGCAGCTGAGCTTTCTGTGAGGAGGTTTCCGGAGCTGTCTTCAATGACTGATGATTTGGTTTGAAGTGGTTTTGTGACTTTCTTCAGGGTGTCGTATGCCTTTTTACTGCTGCCCACTTTCATGCTTTTTCCGATCGCATCACATTGATCACTGATCCACTTCTCTCTGGCCTTTAACATTGACTTCTTCACAAGATTGTTGGCCTCCCGGGATTCTTTAGGGTTGGAAGACCTGGTTGGTTTCAGTGCTCTTCTTGTAGCGCAGAGGTCCAAGATGTCATTGGTAGTCCAGGCTGGTGTTTATTCCTCTGATGACCGAGTACCTCCTCTGCTGTTTCTCGGGACTGCCTCATTAAAGTTAATGGTGAGGTCATTGATGTCATTGTCCAGGAGGGTTATTGCCGCAAAACGTCCGCCAAGCTTAGCTTGGAAGACCTCCTCGACATCTGGATCTTTCAGTTTGTCCACGTCAAATTTGATACGTGGGTTTGCAGGCTGTTTATTTTTCTTCAGCTTCATTTTGAATACCAGCAGCACAAGGTCGTGGTCGCTGTCTATGTCAGCTCCAGGGTAGGTTCTTGTTCTGGCTCTGTAGCGCCGTGGTGTTAAGATGAAATCTATTTGGTTATGGATCTTGCCGTTTGGCGCATGCCAGGTTGTCCTCCTTGACTGCTTGTGGGGATAGAGGGTATTGGCAATGGTAAGTCTGTGGGTGCAGGCAAACTTGTATCTTTGTACATTTATTAAGGCTTTGTTCTATGACCCCTGTTCTCTTTGTCCTAGTATCTCATATCGTGTTGCCACTACACTGAAAGAAATCTGGGAGAAGTATAAAACCTTATCCTACGTTCACCCTGAACATGAAACATACCGCTTGGATTTTTTTATACCAATGCTCTAAAACCAACTGTCCAACCCCAAGAAATATAAATATGTAAAAAGAGAAACTAAACCAACGTGACTGCTCATTAAATGTTAAAGGAAAACGCGCAACAACGAACCCCAGACACGCACAAGCACTGGTTGAATGTGAAATAAAATTAAATGTGCAATATAGAAACAATGAAAAAATTCCTTGCATATGTAAACACTCGTAAAACATGAGCAAAAAAGTGGGGACGGGGTTGGGACTGTGGAGTGAAAACAGGACAGAAAGAGAAAGAGACAAATTTTTAAGACAAGGAAGAGAAGTATATTCAACAGAAATGAAAGGAGCTTGAAGAAAAGAAACTGAAAGAAAAGAAGTGAATGTAACGGGACTTTTAGCATTTTAAAACGATAGAAAAAAAACGAAAGAAGAACGAATTATACTTGGCTAATGAAGAAGAAAGGTGTGCTGGTACACCATTAGTAAAATGGTGCTCCTGAAACTGCATGTAACTGTAATGTAAACGGAAAGACAGACAGACAGACGTCAGACAGAAGAAAAGAAAGAAAGGGAAAGAAAGAAGAAAGAAAGAAAGACAGACGACAGAAGGGCAGAAAGAGAAAAAAGAAAAAGAAATAGAGAAAAAGAAAAAAAAGAAAGTAAAAAAAAAAAGAAAAAGAAGAGGGAAAGACGGGAAAGGAAAAAAAGAAAGAAGGAGAAAGAAAGAAAAAACAGTAAAAAAGAAAGAAAGAAAGAAAGTAAAAAAAAAAAGAAAAAAAGAAAGAAAGAAAGAAAGAAAAGAAAGAAGAAAGAAAAGCAAGAGAAATGAATTCAACAGACGGCTTACTTAAGTACTGTTCTTGGATACTCTAGGAAAATGTCACTGGGTGTCGAATGATCTAGAGAGGCTACACCATTTTTGAATACTCACGGGGAGTAGGGAGGAGAACAAGCACACAGAAAACTAAGCAAAGCAAAATTCAAATGTGTACTGTCTTGAAAGGCAGCAACAAAACCCAAATCTGTACTGTTCTAGGCGATTTCTTCTTCTTCCTCTACTACTACTACTACTACTACTACTACTACTACTACTACTTCTACTTCTACTACTACTACTACTACTACTACTACTACTACTACTACTTCTTCTTCCTTCTTTCTTCCTTCTCCTTTTCTTTCCTTTTTTCTTTCTTTCTTCCTTTCCTTCCTTTCTTCATCATCTCTTTTTTCTCTCCTTTTTTCCTTCCTTTTCCTTTTTCTTTTCTTTCCTTCCTTTCTGCCCACCTATTCTTCTTTTTCCTCCTCCTCCTCCTCCTCTTCTTCTTCCTCTCCTCATCTCTTCTCTTCTTCTCCTGTCTTCTCCTCCTCCTTCTTTCTCGTTCTCTTCTTCTTCTTCATCTTTCTCTTCTTATTTTGATGTTAACTTTATCATACTACGGATCCAATATTCGAGAAGATCAAGAGCGTATGCATTTCCAAACTAGCACCAAAACAAAGGTCCTTTAAAAAGGGGGATAATTCAATTTTTAAAAAAGATAACTCTATCCACCCATGAATTCCACCAGACACAGTGATTAAAACAGATAGAAACTAATTGATTAGCTCGTGATTTCTTTTAAAGTGAATGAATAACAAAGGGGACTGAAATAAAACCGTCTGACTGATTCTAAAGACTAGGAAGAAGTAGACTGACTTAAATCCATCACAGACATACAGGTAAATCAGCGGGCTTATCATTTCACAAGACTAAGGAACAAGACCAGACATACATCAATCAGCTGATGAATTCCATCCATCAGACCAACACCCAAAAAAAAAAAAAGACAAGAATCAATTGACTCGTAAATTTCTTGAGACAAGATTCAAGATTCAAATCCTTTTATCATTTTTTTTCTTTTCTTTTTTTTTTTTTTGGGGGGGGGGGGGTATGAAAGATCGCAATCAAATTTGACAGTCACCCATTTTTGTGGTATGAAGGACTGCAATCAAATTTGACAGAAGAACAAACCTCAACAATTTTATTTCAAAAATATTGTTAGTACCAACAGGTAATGCAAGTATTCAGCGTGGAAGGAACAATGGTAGCAAAATGATCAGGGGGAAAATGCGAGAGATTCCTTTTTTTAAAATTAAACATCGACAAGCAAACATGAAAACAGATTTTAAAAAGTCAGTCGGCTGACCATTCCAACAGAGATAAATCAGCCCAGTCATGGGTGTTGTGTCAAACAGAGAAACAAAAATAAAATCGGATTAATCACCATAGCCATTTCCTCAAACAGAGGAGCAGGAAAAGAGATCACTCAATTAGCTCGTGCAAGAAAATCGATTCATCAATTGCCTCAATAACTCAGGAAATAGAACCACTCATGAGAAAAATTCCGACAAGCGCTACGCTAGAAATGACACGACTTAAAACATCAAAACAAACAGTTGTGATAACCGTTGATATTAACTTATTTATTGCTAGCAATATCACACATGGAATACATTAACTGTTGTAAGAGAATAGATTTTTAAAGAAAACCTAGCATCATGAACATGTACCAAACTTTAGCACATCAACCTCAAAACATTGTCCAAAATATCACAAGATCAAAAGAGCAGTGAGATCAATCATTTAGGCGATACTTAAATGCAGCAATCCCGATAAAGAAAGGAAAGAGAAAGAGAATGTAGGGGACAGAGAAGAAAGAGTATAGAAGACACTGAAGCGGAACTTAACGGAAAGAGAAAAATTATGTACGATAAAGATAAAAGAGAACAAGGGAAAAGAGAATAGAAAGACTCTAAGGGAAAGACAAGAGCTCATGTAGGGGAACGAGAAGAGAAATTCAGGGAAAAGAAGAAAAAATTCAGAAGAAAGACCAGAGCACATTCGAGGAAAGAAAGGAAAAATTTCAGGGGGAAAGAAGAGAAAATTCAGGGGAAAGAGAAGAAACAATGCAGAGTAATGTGAAGAGGCAACTAAGAGGAAAGAAAAGGAAAAATTAGGGAAAAGAACAGAGCAGATTCAGAGGAAATAAAAGAAAAAATTCAGGGGAGGGGGGGGGGGGGAAGGAGATAAAATTCAGGGAAAAGAGAAGAAAAAAATTCGGAGTAAAGAGAAAGGAACATTTCAGAGGAAAGAAAACAGAAAAGAACAGGGTAAAGAGAATATATAATTCAGGAAAAAGATGAGAGATAACACAGAGGTAAGAGAAACAAGAATATTTAGGGAAAGAGAAGAGAAAATTCAGGGAAAGAAAGAGAGAATCCAGGGGACAGAGAAACGAGATTTATGCATGGAAAATAGAAGTAAATTTTAGGGGGAAGAGAAGAGAAAATGCAAGGAAAAGAGAAGAGAAAATTCAGGGGGAGAGAAGAGAATATTCAGGGAAAATAGAAGAGGAAAATTCAGGGGGAAGAGAAGGGAATATTCAGGAAAATAGAAGAGAAAATTCAGGGGGAAGAGAAGAGAATATTCAGGGAAAATAGAAGAGAAAATTCAGGGGGAAGAGAAGAGAATATTCAGGGAAAATAGAAGAGAAAATTCAGGGGGAAGAGAAGAGAATATTTCAGGGAAAATAGAAGAGAAAATTCAGGAAAGAGAAGAGAACATTCAGTGAGAAGAGAGCATAAATTCAGGGGAAAAAAAAGATAAAATTTAGTGGGAAGAGAAAGGAGAAAATTCAGGGGAAAGAACAGAGAATCTAGGGAGAAAGAGATGACAGAGAAATCAGACAACTTATGCAAAGAATTAGATATATACCTGTCGGCTCACTGAGCGTATTGGACAGGGGGGCAGAGAAAAGATAAATGAGCATCTCACTCAGGGTTTCCATTCAATGGCGGGAGAAGAAGAAAAAGACACAGATCAATTGCATCATTGATTTTATGGCACTAAAAGGCGAAGGAAAAAGGTAAATCAATGCTATCTTGGATTTCATCAGACAGATAAGGGATGGAGAGAGAGAGAGAGTAGAGAGAGGGAGGGGAGCAAAGAGAGGAGGAGACGGTGGAGGAAAACAGGGAGAGGAGGGGGGCGAGAAAGAGAGAGAGAGAGAAGGAGAGAGAGAGAGAGAGAGATTGAGGAGAGAGAGAGAGGAGAGAGAGAGAGAGGAGAGAGAGATGAGAGGAGAGAGAGATGGGGACAGAGACAGTGGGACAAAGAGATACAGAAACACAAACAGACTGAAAGACAGACATGGAGACTGAAAGATGCAGAGACAGAAGGACACAGTGAGAGAGAGAGAGACAGAGACGTCAGTTTGGCTCGTTAACTTCATCACACACACAGACAGGGGTGAGGAAAGACATCACAATGGTGATTTTTCGAACGAGTGGACAAGAAAAGACATAGATCATTTATTTTGTTTGTGTCTCCCTTTGTCCAACTGTCTCTGTCCCCTTAATATTTTATTTCTATCTATCATCTACCTATCTATCTAATTATATATATATATATAATATATATATATATATATATATATATATATATCGAGAGAGAGAGAGAGCTAAGGGAGAATAGAAAGAGTTAAGGCGAAAGAGAAGATGAAATTTTACAATTAGACACACACACACACACACACACACACACACCACACACAACACACACACACACACACACACACACACACACTCAGGCAGACAGACAGACACACACACACACAGACAGACAGACAGACAGACAGATAGATAGATAGATAGATAGATAGATAGATAGATAGATAGATAGTTAGAGATAGATAGATAGATAGATAGATAGATAGTTAGAGATAGATAGATAGATAGATAGATAGATAGATAGATAGATAGATAGATAGATAGATATGAGAACTAAGGCGAAAGAGAATAGCAAGAATTAAGCTGAAAGAAAAGATTAAATTTTACAGAAGATAGATAGATAGACAGACAGACAAAATGATAGATAGATAGACAGACAGACAGACAGACAGACAGACAGATAGATAGATAGATAGATAGATAGATAGATAGATAGATAGATAGATAGATAGATAGATAGATAGACAGACAGACAGACAGATAGATAGACGGACAGACAGACATATACAAAAAGGCCTGGATATATCATGTTTAGACATCATCCCCGAAGTCGAAATACAATAAATCTGAGCACATTACCCCTCTCTTGCGATCTCTCCACTGGCTGCCTGTGCCACAGAGAGTAGATTATAAAATCAGTACCCTCTGTTACAAATGTCTCCACAAAACTGCACCCTCCTACCTATGTGAATGTCTTAACCTGTACACTCCTTCACGTTCCCTCCGATCTACTGCAGATACCTTGTGCCTACGTATACCTAGATTCAACCAATCCACTGTTGGCCTCCGCTCATTCTCTATTTTGGTCCATCCATCTGGAACACCTTCCTCTCTCTCTTCGCCAGAAACCTAGTTATGACACTTTTAAATCCAGCCTCAAAACATATTTATTTCAAACCTAAGACTTCCCCCCTCCTGTTTCATATCTAACCCATGTTCTATCACCCTGCTAAAGTATACGGCCTGTGCGAGTGTATGTGTGCTTTTGAAAAACTTTTGACTATCGAAATTTTATTTCATAGATTTTGTCTGCATCGCACAATGTTTGTAAATATCTGTTTGTTTAAACTGTTGATTATTTATCATTGATTGCATGACTGTGTAAGATTAGGCTGAATGCATGCGCTTTGATTTGTCTTTGCAAGATATAGCGCTATATAAGTTCCATTTATTATTATTATTATTATTATTATTATTATTATAACCCTAATGGAGGGTAAAAACGGTTGCATATGCAAAATCTCACCATTGGTGAACCTCAGAGCTCTAGCCCAGGAACGTTGTTTTTAAATCCTTTCTTGTTCCTTCTGGGTGGTAGAATCCTAAGATGATTGAGTTATTTCTTCTTTGATTGGTTGCTTGCTTGCTTGGTTTGGTAGGTTGGTTGATTGGTTGGTTGGTTGGTTGGTTGGTTGGTTGGTTGGTTGGTTGGTTGGCTGGTTGGTTTGGTTGGTTGGTTTGGTTGGTTTCAGTCTGTTCAAATCTTGAGCTGACTGGAGTATTTCTGCTGTTGTTTCTTCCATCTACCAGAATCACGAGTTGATTGGTTTGTTTCTCTTTCTTCTTCTTCCTTCTGTTTGGTCAAACTGTGATATCACCGGTTCGTTTTTAGGTCTTGTTTCTTCAGTTTTGATAGAATCATGGACTGATGAAGGTTTTGGTTTTTTTACTTGCTTCTTCAATTTTGTTTAATCGTGAGCTGATTAGCTAGGGGTTTTTTTGGTTTTAATTGAATTTTTTTCAACTCTTGTAGAATTATGAGCTGACTGAAATCTTTCTTTACTTGATTCTTTTTTTTTTATTCTGGTAGAATCACAAATTCGTTGATTTATATTTGTGGATAGTTTCAGATTACGGTAAAAGATATGAGACAATGCGTTTTGGGGTTTTTTTTTTAATTATTTATTCCTCTCAGAAAGTCTACGAGGGGATACATTTTTTAGTTTTCTTCTTTTCAGTATTGCACAATCAATAAGTCAACTGAGTGTGTGTGTGTGTGTGTGGTGTGTGTGTGTGTGTGTGTGTGTGTGTGTGTGTGTGTGTGTTGTGTGTGTGTGTGCGTACGTGCGTGCGTGCGTGCGTGCGTGCGTGCGTGCGTGCGTGTGTGTGTGTCGTCAATGAACTGCTGATCTATCTGTTGTATTTGACCCTTTATCTGGGGGTTATCAGTGTGCAAATTGATTCTCTTTTTTTTCGTGTTTCTCTATCAAAACTGATTCCTCTCTTTTGGGGAAAAAGATTACTGAGTGTTTGTTTGCTTCTTGTTTGTTTGTCCTCTCTCTCTCTCTCTCTCTCTCTCTCTCTCCTCTCATCTCTCTCTCTCTCTCTCTCTCTCTCTCTCTCTCTCTCTCTGCGCGCGCGTGCGTGCGTGCGTGCGTGTGCGTGTATGTGTGTGTGCGTGTGTGTGTGTGTATCCTGTCACCTTCTCTAATTGGCACGAATGGTCTACTCTTCCAAAAGGCAGGGCGGGTTTTTAACGTGTACTCAAGAAGTCCAGCGTGCGTTCGCACATGGAGTCTCAGTTTATAGTCTTATTCAAAGGACTTTCGGGGGAGTAAAGTCAGTACTGATGACAACTTCATGGGGAATCTCCCCTTGAGCAGATGTCTGGGCGGTGGCTCGAACCCGGGCTGTCAGATCACAAGAGCAACGCTCTAACCACTATGGTACCCCCGCCCGCCTTCTAAGGTGGGTTTTAGGTGGTGTGTGCCAAACTAAAAGAAAATTTATGGAGTTTTTAGGGTTTTT
>CM054167.1:24232392-24244277 GCA_028751875.1 Rapana venosa | reverse complement strand
CTTTTTTTTTTTTTTTTTCTTTTTTTTTTCCTTTTCCTTCTTTTGTTGATTTGGTTTTTCTTTCCCTTGTTTGTTTGTTTTGTTGTTTTGGTTGGGGGTTTTGGGGGGGGTGGGGATGGGGGGTGTTTTAAAAGGTGGTTTTTTTGGGGGTTTTTTTTTGGGGGGGGCTGTTTTGAAAAGGGATTTTCCCTTGTTTTTAATGTGAGAGTGTATAAGTTTTGGGGTTTTATTTTTAAGATGTATCCCTACGGGCGGGGAAACTGGATGTAAAAAGCACATGAGTGCTTATTCATTATCCTCGAATAAAAGAATTTGTCATTGTCTCTCTCTCTTCTCTCTCTCTCTCTCTCTTCTTCTCTTCTCTCTTCTCTCTCTCTCTTCTCTTTCCATTTACTTTCAAACAAATCTTGACACTTTATTCCATGTTCAAAGTCAAAGTCACACTTTATTCCATGTTCAAAGTCAAATCAAAGTCGATCTGGTTTGGGGGTGGGGTGTGTGGTTCAAACGGTACATTAAATGCTGTTTTGCTGTTGTTGGTCATTTTCCGGCTTAACAGTCTAGATGTCATCCCGATATTGAACCATGTCTCACTCACAATACATGAGTCAAAACCAAACGTTTCGTCAGTTGCTGATGCAGATAAGATGCCAAGGCCTACATTAAGTTTTGTTATGCTTTGCGATGTTGTTTGATATTGTCTTTTACCATGCCACACCCACAGTGATTAGACGCGTCTAATATCACTTAGAGTGAACAGACGTTCAATTGAAGACAACAACAACAACCCACAGTGATCTGCGATTTCCATTAAAGGAGAAATTTCCTCTGAATCGGTATATGGCTGCCTATAATTATGACGAGGTATCTGAAAACAGCCGGCATGCATACAACCTTCTTATCCAGTGTGTACTCAACAGTCTCACATTGATTCCCAGCTGTGTGGACTGAGAATGCAAGTTCTGGGAGACTTGCGAAGTGTTAAGCCTGGAAACGCCAAACAACCAACAACACAACAGCAACACGCATGGGCATTACTGTGCAAGAAAAGGAAAAATACCCGATCAAATTATCATTCACTCACAACAGTTAATATGTCACAGTACAAAATTCACTCACTTAATACATCATCACAGTATCATTCACTCACAACAGTTAATGTGTCAAAATACAAACTTGAGAAGACAACAACGAATTTCATAATATATATCAACACGATGACAACTGTATGTCAGTTCCCATACTATTTACTTTTTTTCCACCTTTCCCACTCCTGTGTCTGAATAGAAAGATCATATTTCATTTTCAATTGACAAGGCTCATTCTCGACATGCAACCTCCATTTATTTTTCAACTACAAGTTTCCCATTCATAAATTGGGGTCGAGTAGAAACAGATATGAAAGAAGGTGGAGAAAAGGTAGGAGGGGTAGAAGGGTGGAGGCAGAAGTGAAATTGGAAGACTGATATGACAGACAAGAGTCAGACAAACAGACAGACAGACAAATATATGGACAGACAACAAACAGAAACAGGGATAACACCTTACACTACCCTGTCTTGTTTCAATTTTAACAATATGAATATATTTGCACAAAGAGAGAGACAGGGACAGAGAGAAAGACAGAGTGAGAGACAGATAGAGACAGACAGACAGACAATTACATAGAATAACAAACATAGCTTCAAAAATACAAAGCTGACTGACAGAAACCTGTTTACACTGCAGGCAAACCCGCCTTGACCTCAACTGCCAATGTTCATACCTCATTCTCAACACTTAAAAATGACGTACCACCAGACATCCACGTCTCATACATGCAGGCGCCACAAGTGATCATTCATCGCCATGGCAACTGGCAAGATTCATCGCTTCGTCTGTATGTAGGAGCTTTTAACGAGGTGCTTATGCTGAAAGATGGCTGAAGGAAGTGATAATGTTATCGACGGCATATGTATGGGATCGGGGGTCTAGAGGTAACGCTCCTGCCTAGAAAGCCAGAAGTTTAGGTTTGGTCCCTGTTTGTGCCCAAAACTTTACCCCACCCCCCTTTCTGCTAGACACTGAGCGGTGGTCTGGGTGCTAGTCCTTGGATGAAGCAATAAACTGAGGTTTTCACGCGCAACACACTTTTGGCGCGGGTAAAATAACCCACAGCAACAAGAGAGGTGTTCCTTGCAAAATTCTGTAGAAAAAAAATCCGCTCTGGTAAGGAACAAATACACATGCAGACAGGAAAATTAAATAAAAACAATGGGTGGTGTTGCTCTCGTGGCGACGCGCTCTCCCCAGGGAGAGCAGCCCGAATTTCAGGCATAGAAATCTTCTGTGACTTCAAGTCATGGTATGGGTTTCTACTTTTTGAGAGAAAGGTTATACGATGTTTCAGTTTTAAGCGTTTCTAATGAAAAGGTTGTTCTGTACAAAAACAGGATTCAAACCGTTCTTGTTTTTCTTCTCCCCTTTTTTTCTCTTCTTTTTTAATGTCGTCACCCTTCTACTTGTTGCCTTGATCATTGCAATCGTCTCTTTTCTTTTTATATGGCCTTCCTCTTTGTCTTCTTCTTCTTCTAAAGGAGGTAAAGGAGTCCCATAACCTATAAGGTCGTAGGGGAGCGAGGCGTCAGAGACCTCACTTCTCTAGGGCCAGCATACTGAGGGCGGCGCCCATCTCCTCTCCCTCGCTGCTTTACCTTCCCTGACCCTAAAGAGGGCAGGTACCCATTTACAGCTGGGTGAACTGGGGGAACTGTACTGAAGCCAAGGCGCGCAAACGGTCACCCATCCAACTGGTAACCACGCTCGACGCTGCTTAACTTGGCTGGGGGAAAGCGAGTGCTCCGACCACTGAGCTATCCCGTCCCCCGTCTTCTTCTACATCCTCATTATCCTACTACGTGGCCTTGTTCTTGTGGCTCTCCCCGGGTGTAGCAGTCCGAATTTCATGCAGAGAAATCTGCCGTGACTCAAATAGTGGTATAAATAAATACTTCTTTTTGTTTAAAAGGTAAAAAGACAAACAAACCAACAATACACCGCAAAGGTGCCTATGTGGTCATTGGGGAGTGAGATGTCAGAGACCTCAGCTTCTCCAGGGACCAGCAAATTGAGGACGGCGCCCATCTCCTCCCTCACTGCTTTACCTTCCCTGACCCTAAAGAGGCAGGTACTCATTTACAGCTGGGTGAAATGGGTACATATATTGAAACCAAGACGCACAAACGGTCGCCCATCCACTTGGTAACTACGCTTAATGCTACTTAGCTTCAGCTTGGGGTAATGCAGTGCTCTGACCACTGAGCTATCCCGCCCCCTATAATTTTTGTTTAGTATCACTCACACAGCCTGCATCTATCAATATGTAGCAGAGCGGAGATAAATCAGTTCCTATCTCTGCAAAAGTGTCAGAGCCACAAAGCATGATCTCAACAGCCAGGACTGGGGCCTATGTGAAGCGGCTACAGACATTCTTCATTTACCGTAAAGGCAGAAGTACATGTTGGGAGAAGTCGGAGCTACCACCCAAGGAAACAGAGACTCGCACAATTTCCTGCTGCCTCCATTTCTGGCAACACGCGGCATTGCACTCTTGTTCCTTCTGCAAGGGAGGTAATTACCCCCCCCCCCCCCTCTAATCACAAATTAATTATTCACAATGCTTTCATCACTATCATCAGTTTCTTTACCATCATCATCATCATTACCACCATCATTAACGCTGGCATCGCCCTTCTCAAGATATGCGCCAACATTCAGACAAGAAATCACTAACAGGGACGATACATCAACCTCATATTACTTTTCACCGAGTGAATCCAATTTTCTGCAAATCAGCACCTCGACCAACCCTCCACAAAATGACCTTTCTTGCAGCAATATCAGGATTCATCTCCTCAGGTTATATAACTCACAGCGTACTTTTAACCCTACAAGAGCGATTAAGGGGGATTAGGCTGGTTTCCTGCACAGACGGGTTTAACGTCCGCAACGTCTGCGGTAGATATCTACTCTAGTACTCCTAAGCTCAGTTCTTCGAGAAGAGAATGGCAGAAAGGAGACAGTGCCGGAAATCTATATGTCTGACGATGTGGACAAGGAACCGGAAAGGTGACCTTTCTGTGACCCCTGCACATTGAGCATGTTGGGGATGTTGACCCCGGTCAGTGCTGCTGGTCAGTGCTGCTGGTCACGTCTGCCAGAGTGGGGGTCTTGACTGCTTTAGTGGTCTGTTTTGTGTGTCTGGCTTTTTCTTGTTTGTCTGTCTGCCTGTGTCTCTGTCTCTCACTCACACACACATTTTATGTATATATAGGTCAGGCCAAAGGCATGGTCCTTACTCAATTATTCACCAAATGCTGCCTTCAAAGTTTTATATTGTAGTGAATTTTTTTTTCCGAATCTTGGACAAAAATCATTTTTATGATGGGAATGAAGTTGTAACTAGTTACCTACACTTGTTTTTCCTCACTATATTTTTCCAGATAGATAGATAGATAATGTGTGTGTCTCCATAGTGCTCTCTCTCTCTCTCTCTCTCTCTCTCTCTCTCTCCTCTCTCTCTCTCTCTCTCTCTCTTCTCTTCTACCTGCCTGCTTGCCTCTCCTCTTTGTCTGTGTATGGGGGGCAGGGGGGGGGGGGGGGAGAAAATTGACAGACAGATATTCAAACAGATAGACAAACAGACAGACAGACAGACAGATAGATAGATAGATAGATAGATAGATAGATAGATAGATAGATAGATAGATAGATAGATAGATAGATTATCTCTCTGTTTACTGCGCTAGAAATTCCCTCTTTTCTATCCCTCTCTTTGTTTCTGCCTCATTCCTCTTCTTTCTGTCATCTCCTTCTTTGTCTATTTTCTGCCTTCTTACTCCATTCTCCTGCCTTTTTTCCCACAAAGTTATAAAAAGATAACAACTCTCTCCCAAGCCGAAGTCGGATGTGCTGGGCCTGACTTGTCAGGTGCTTTTAAACAGCAGCGCAGCGCATTTTCGCTCATATGACAGACAAACACTAGTAGTTGCTGTCTGAGCGTTCGATGAAGAAGAAGAAGAAGAAGAAGAAGAAGAAGAAGAAGAAGAAGAAGAAGAAGAAGAAGAAGAAGAAGAGAAGAAGAAGAAGAGGAAGAGGAGGAGGAGGAGGAGGAGGAGAGAGAGAGAGGAGGAGGAGGAGGAGGAGGAGGAGCAGGAGCAGGAGGAGGAGAAAGAAGAAGAAGAAGAACAACACAACAGAACAAGAACAAGAAGAACAAGAACAAGAACAAGAAGAAGAACAAGAAGGGCTGTTATCTGAGGACACAGCCAATGTTTGCTTTCCCCGCGTGTTCACTTATGGTTGAAGAGGAATGTCTTAGTGCTCTTTCGCCAGTCAAGGTTTCACCATCGATCAGTGTGTAAACTCCACTTTTCTCAGTCACCCCTTTTCCATTCATAAACTGGGGGTAAGGAGGAATAGAAATAAACAAAGAAGGGGAGAATGTGGATGAAGAAAGAGTATGAGGGAGGGAGGAAGGATGGAGAGACATAGAGAGAGAGGGGGAGGGGGGAAGGAGGGTGAGAAAGAGAGAGGGGGAAGGGAGGTACAGAGCGTGCAATAATGGCAAGAAACACAGAGAAAGAGAGGAGATAGAGGTAGAGAGAGGGGGAGGCAGAGACGCAAAAAGAAGAGAAAACAGAGGTGTAATAGCAAAAAAAAAATATATACAGACAGAAAAACAGATAGAAAGAGGGACAGACACTGTGGGGCGAGTAAGTGAGTCAATAAATGAGTAAAACTGAGTAAATGACAAACCCAAAAGCAGGCTCAGAGAAACAGACGGCTAAACTGAAAACAGGGAAAAAAACGAGAATGGTGTTCAAGAAATATGGTGAAAAATAGAGAGGGGAGGAAGGAATGGGGGTGGGGTTTACTTTTTTTTTGTATGTGTGAATCCTACACATATTTACAGACAGAGAAACACAGACGGACAGAAACAGATGCAGACAGAAGGAGACAGGAAAAAGAAAAAAAGGGAAAACAGACTGTCTCAAAGACAGAGATCAAACACAAACCGATAGACAGAGACAGAGAACTCTGAACTCTGAACAGTTTTAATATGTACATTGGCCTTAGGCCACAATACACGGAGTTTGGGGGAAAGAGGAAAACCAATATATTGGTATGCAAATTTTGATCACACATGGAAAACAACCGATCCTTTGAGGCTCATATCTCGAACAAGGTTAGCATTTGATACACATTCATGTCATACTGCATCAATACTTTAGACAGTAGACATCAAAATCAGTATCAGTCAAAATGCAACATTACAATTCAGGATCTGGATCATACATGTGAATACAAAGCCTTAACACACCCATCATTAACTGATATTTTGACACAGCAATTTCTTCCTTCTATTGATAGAATGAAAAATATATCTGGATAGATAATGACTACGTTCTCTATTTGATGTTATAAGTAAAACTGACAATGGTATATTAATACAGTTAGTCAAAAACTTATCCCTTAGATCTGAGTACATTGGACAATCGAACAAAAAATGGGCTTCGTTTTCGACTTTTGTTTTACAAAATGGACAGAACTTTTCTTAATCATTAATACTGTATCTATGGACATTATTCATAAGAGACACAGAGAGAGACAGAGAGAGAAGAGACAGACACAGAAGAAGAGAAGGGGTAAAAAGAGGAGGGAAACAGAATTGCGTCGTAGACAAGAGATCAACGAGACACCTACAGAAAGACAGAAGAACAAACAGGAAAGTGTTTACCTTTCAGAAAAAAAACCCATCGCCAATCTCAGCTGCCAATTTTTGGTGCCCCATTTTCAACACTTTTCATTAAACAACATCCCTGGCAGGTGACCTCTGGCTGTGAATAAAATGGCATTCACAGTGTGCACGTGCTACCTGACGATCACAGATACTGGGGGCAACTGGTAAAGATAAATGCACAGATGATGATGATGATGATGATGATGATGATGATGATGATGATGATGATGATGATGATGGTGATGATGATGATGATGTGCTTTTAACCCTGCGTGATGAACAAAGTAATTGATACTGTTTATTGATATAGCGGGGCATGATTCTTATTATTCATCAATTATATGATATAGCCTACAGCATGTGAACTTCAGAGAGATGGGCTCCACCAAGTTGAACTTGTTCAAGATACCACTACCTGAAATTGTCACTGCCATTTTCCATCCAACAACTTGTCAAGGAGATAAGGGGAAAGTCATGTTAAAAAAATATTGTTACAAGTATAATCGTCGTCATCATCATCATCATCATCACGATAATCACCATCATACTCTTCTTCATCGTCACCATCATCATAATCATCATTAGTTTTACCATATTGCCATTTTTAGTTGTTAAGATCATCAATATCAATGTAAAGAAAGCTTATGAGCTTCAAATTCAGTTTAGACCTTTTTCATCCGACTGAATTCGATTTCTTTGTGAGTTGGTAGCTCTCGACTAACCCTTCACAAAAATCAACGACTTACCATCCACAAAAACACCCATTAACCCTCCACAAAAACACATATTAAACACCGACTAACCCTCCACAAAAAAACACCAACTAACCCGCCACAAAAAACACTGACTTACCCTCCATAAAACACCCACCCACTAAACCTCCACAAAAACACCCACTAACCCTCCACAAAAACACCCACTAACAAAAAATAACGCCAACTAACCCTCCACAAAAAACACCCACTAACCCTCCACAAAAACACTGACTAACCCTCCACAAAAAACACCAACTAACCCTCCACAAAGAACACCGACTTAACCTCCACAAAAAACACAAACTACCTCCACAAACTAACCCTCCACAAAAAACCACTGACTAGCCCTTCACAAAAAACACCGACTAACCCTCCACAAAAAACACCCACTAACCCTCCACAAAAAAAACACTGACCAACCCTCCACAAAAAACACCCATCTAACCCTCCACAAAGAACACCGACTTAACCTCCACAAAAAACCACAAACTAACCCTCCACAGAAAAACCCATCAACTAACCCTCGACGAAAACCCCACTGACTAACCCTCCACAAAAAAACACCGACCAACCCTCCACAAATTAACACCGACCAACCCTCCACAAAACACTGACGAACTCTCCCACAAAAAACACAGATTAACCTCCACAAAAAACACCGACTTACCCTCCACAAAAAACACTGACTAGCCCTCCACAAAAAACAAAACCACCGACTAAACCTTCCACAAAAAAACCACAAACCCTCCACAAAAAACACACACTAACAAAAAATAACACGGACTAACCCTCACACAACAAAAAACACGGACTAACCCTCCACAAAAACACCGACTAACCCTCCACAAAAAAACACTGACCAACCCTCAACAAAAAACCACCCATCTAACCCTCCACAAAAAACACTGACCAACCCTCCACAAAAAACCACCCATCTAACCCTCCACAAAAAACCCACTGACTTACCCTCCACAAAAAACCCACCGACAAACCCTCCACAAACAACATGGACTAACCCTCCACAAAGAACACCCATCTAACCCTCCACAAAAAAAACACCGACTAACCCTGCACAAAAAACCACTGACCAACCCTCCACAAAAAACCCCCCCATCTAACCCTCCCCCAAAAAAAACACTGACCAACCCTCCACAAAAAAACCACCCATCTAACCCTCCACAAAAAACCCACCGACCTAACCCTCTACAAAAAAATACCCACTAACCCTCCACAAAAAACACCCACAAAACCCTGCACAAAAAAACACTGACCAACCCTCCACAAGAAACACTGACCAACCCTCCACAAAAAACAGCCATCTAACCCTCCACAGAAAAACCCACCAACTAACCCTCGACAAAAACCCCACTGACTAACCCTCCACAAAAAAACACCGACCAACCCTCCACAAAAAACCGAATAACCCTCCACAAAAATAAACGCAAACTAACCCTCCATTAAAAAAAAACAAACCGACCAACCCTCCCACAAAAACCCGACTAACCCTACACAAAAAACACACCGACTAACCCTCCACACAAAAAACACCGACTAACCCTCCACACAAAAAAACACGACCTAACCCTCCACAAAAAAACCACCGACTTACCCTCCACAAAAAAACACCGACTTACCCTCCACACAAAAAACAGCGACTAACCCTCCACAAAAAAGCCCCATCTTCATTGCAGCACTAAAAAGGATTTACGCCCTCAGGTTTGATACCGCACACACACAGACCACTTTCCCCCATCAAGGTGGATTACATGGGGGGACTTCGTCGGTTTCCTGCACAGACAGGTTTTAGTGAACTGTCTGCGGTGTCTCAAGAACCCCTCGGGTCCAGTGTTAGCGGGGAAGCAATAAAGAAGATAGTCCCCTAGGGATCACTGCTCTCTTGAAAAGACTGGATCAAGCCCCGCTAATCTTTATGTGATCTCAGAACGTTCAATATGTTTGGGGGCTGCTAGGCCTAGCTGGTGTTGCCCGTCTGAATGTTGCTGTCGCGTCGGTGGTTGGTGGTGGTGGTGGTGGTGGTGATGGTGGTGGTGGTGGTGGTGGTGGTGATGGTGGTGGTGGTGGTGGAGTCTAGTCTCTGACATGAGTTATATATGTGTCTGTCTCTCTGTCTGATGAAGTATTTTCTTCTGCCCTAACCTTTCTCTAGGTGTGTGTGTGTGTGTGTTTTGTGTGTGTGTGTGTGTGTGTGTGGTTGTGTGTGTGTGTGTGTGTGTGTGTTTTGTGTGTGTGTGTGTGTGTGTGTGTGTGTAAGTGAGAGAGAGAAAATGTGTGTGTTGTTTATGCGTACGTGCGTGCGTGCGTGCGTGCGTGCGTGTGTGTGCGCGCGCGTGTGTGTGTATGTGTGTGTGCGCGCGCTTTATGTCTGTGTCTATGTCAGTGCTTGCATGTCTATGTGCACACACACGTGTGTGCATGAATGAGTTCTTCCATTCAAAAAAGACTGGAGTATGCTGAACATGAACATCTGATATTTACTTGAAAAGGGACGTGGTTATTTTTCAAAAGTACTCATAAGAGAAGTGAGGTCTCTGACGCCTCGCTCCCCTACGACCTCACAGGTTATGGGACACCTTTACTTTTACCTACCCATAAGAATCTAATACTGATGGCAGCGTTACCTACCAACTGAAAACAGAAATAATCAAAATTAAATGCTTAGTATGGCCCGTCATGCTACATGACTGAGAATCTTGGGACACCAAACAAAAGATGATGACAAAAAAATCGAAGAAGCTGAAATGTGCTTTTTTTAGAACGCTGTCTGGAGTCATACAGATAAAAGAACGAATGAAAGCATACTATACAAACTGGCAGCAACAAGAACATAATAAATGAAAGGAAATTACGATATGCGTGCCATGCACTACAAACCAAGATGCAGGCCATGCGCACGAAACGAAGATACGGACCTCTTGAAGACTGTTTTTCAAGGCAAGACCGAGACAAAAAGAAAAAGAAGTAGACCACCAGTTTCTCTCATTGCCAACATCACCGAATTCTGTGGCATGAGAATCCATGGTCAGCAGGGCCAGCGAAGACCGGAACAAATGGAGAAGGAGGATCATGTCGGTGTCATTGGATGCGGCGGCTAACGCCGTACCCGCTGATGCCGACAGGTGAGACAGGTGAGACTAATAAGAAATACGACGCTATATTACAAGATTCATGAAATAGTAAGAATCACACATGTGTGTGCCATCAAAGACTTGTGTTATCTAAGCCGTGCTATCTTGTCCCTTGCCTCCTGCAGCTTTCAAAGAACGCAATAACGAAAGCATACGTCTTTCCCGTCGCCATGGCAAAAAATCATTACCGTGGCACGTGCACGTGTGGTCTAGCGCGCGCTACGTCATAATTTTCAGTCATAAGCGACTTTCTGCTTATGTCACATATAAATACTGACAAATTGGCAGCCATAAGATGGTTTTTTCGTTTGTCTAAAAATAAACACACGTCTGACTGCCCGAGTCGTCCAGCAGTCTGTTTTTCTACGTGTCTGTCTGTTTGTAACTCTCTGTCTGATTCTCTCTATCTCTCTGTATCTCTCTGTATCTCTCTCTCTCTCTCTCTCTCTCTCTCTCTCTCTCTCTCTCTCTCTCTCTCTCTCTGACCAGGGCATTTTCTGTCCGTCTCTTCCATACCTTTCTCTCACTCATTCTCTCTGTGTCTGCTTTTCAATGCCTGTCCGTCTGGCTGCATCTCCGTTTGTCAGTCTCTCTCTCTCTCTCTCTCTCTCTCTCTCTCTCTCTCTCTCTCTCTCTCTCTCTCTCTCTCTCTCTCTCTCTCTCCTGACCAGGGCATTTTCTGTCCGTCTTTTCCATACCTTTCTCTCACTCATTCTCTCTGTGTCTGCTTTTCAATGCCTGTCCGTCTGGCTGCATCTCCGTTTGTCAGTCTCTCTCTCTCTCTCTCTCTCTCTCTCTCTCTCTCTCTCTCTCTCTCTCTCTCTCTCTCTCTCTCTCTCTTCTCTCTCTCTCTCTCTTTCCAAGATATGTTCCTGATATCACGAAATCTACATCAATTTGACGGGATTCCTCTGTATCATTCCCTCCGTTCATTTTTCTGTTTCTTTTTCTGTGTGTGTTGTATCCCCTTTCCTCCCCTCTCTTTATCCCCCCACCCCAACCCGCTCCTCCTTTTTTCTTTCCTGTTCTTCTCTTCTTTCTCCCATGTCATCCCCTTCACCCAAATTTCTGAAAAGGGAAGAAGATGACACATAAAACTGGGTTTGCATACTGAAGTTGAACTTTGTCTGTTGTTAAGCGATAGAGTGCTATCTATTCATCCATAAATTGGAAAGATTTGAAAAGCAAATAATGTTTTTCAAG
>CM054167.1:24217392-24219892 GCA_028751875.1 Rapana venosa | reverse complement strand
AGAGAGAGAGAGAGAGAGAGAGAGAGAGAGAGAGAGAGAGAGAGAGAGAGAGAGAGAGAGAGAGAGAGAGAGAATGAAAGAAAGAAAGAAAGAAAGAAAGATAAAGCAAGAGAAATGAATTCAACAGATGGCTTACTTAAGTACTGTTCTTGGGTACTCTAGGAAAATGTCACTGGGTGTCGAATGATCTAGAGAGGCTACACCATTTTTGAATACTCACGGGGAGTAGGGAGGAGAACACGTACACAGAAAACTAAACAGAGCAAAATTCAAATCTGTACTGTCCTGACAGGCAGCAACAAAACCCAAATCTGTACTGTTCTAGGCGATTTCTTCTTCTTTTTCTTCTTCTTCTTCTTCTTTTTCTTCTTGTTCTTCTTGTTCTTCTTGTACTACTACTACTACTACTACTACTACTACTACTACTACTACTACTACTACTACTACTACTACTTCTTCTTCTTCACTTCTTTCTTCCTTCTCCTTTTTCTTTGCTTTTTTCTTTCTTTCTTTCCTTCCTTTCTTCTTTTCTTCTCATCTTCTTTTTCTCCTTTCTTTCCTTCCTTCTCCTTTCCTTTTTTCTTTCTTTCCTTCCTTCCTTTCTTCCTTCCTTTCTGCTCATCTCTTCTTCTTTTTCCTCCTCCTCTTCTTCTTCCTCTCCTCTTCTCTTCTTCTCCTGTCTTCTCCTCCTCCTTCTTCTTTCTCCTCTTCTTCTTCTTCTTCTTTTTCTTCTTCTTCTTCTTCTTCTTCTTCTTCTTCTTCTTCTTCTTCTTCTTCTTCTTCTCCTTCTTCTCTTCTTCTTCTTCTTCTTCTTCTTCTTCATCTTTCTCTTCTTATTTTAATGTTAACTTTATCATACTACGGATCCAATATTCGAGAAGATCAAGAGCGTATGCTTCTCCAAACTAGCACCAAAACAAAGGTCCTTTAAAAAGGGGGATAATTCAATTTTTAAAAAAGATAACTCTATCCACCCATGAATTCCACCAGACACAGTGATTAAAACAGATAGAAACTAATTGATTAGCTCGTGAATTTCGTTAAAGTGAATGAATAACAAAGAGACTGAAATCAACCGTCTGACTGATTCTAAAGACTAGGGAAGAAGTAGACTAGACTTAAATCCATCACAGACATACAGGTAAATCAGCGGGCTTACTCATTTCACAAGACTAAGGAACAAGACCAGACATACATCAATCAGCTGATGAATTCCATCCATCAGACCAACACCTAAAGAAAAAGAGACAAGAATCAATTGACTCGTAAATTTCGTGAGACAGGATTCAAGATTCAATTCCTGTCATCCTTTTTTTTTTCTTTTTTTTTTTTTTTTGGGGGGGGGGGTAATGGAGGATTGCAATCAAATTTGACAGTCACCCATTTTTGGGGTATGAAGGTTGCAATCAAATTTGACAGAAGAACAAACCTAAACAATGTTATTTAAAAAATATTGTTAGTACCAACAGGTAATGCAAGTATTCAGTGTGGAAGGAACAATGGTAGCAAAATGATCAGGGGGGAAATGCGAGAGATTCCTTTTTTTTTTAATTTAACATCGACAAGCAAACATGAAAACGGATTTTTAAAAAGTTAGTCGGCTGACCATTCCAACAGAGATAAATCTGCCCAGTCATGGGTGCTGTGTCAAACAGAGAAAGAAAAAGAAAATCAGATTAATCACCATAGCCATTTCCTCAAACAGAGGAGCAGGAAAAGAGATCACTCAATTAGCTCGTGCAAGAAAATCGATTCATCAATTGCCTCAATAACTCAGGAAATAGAACCACTCATGAGAAAAATTCCGACAAGCGCTACGCTAGAAATGACACGACTTAAAACATCAAAACAAACAGTTGTGATAACCGTTGGTATTAACTTATTTATTGCTAGCAATATCACACATGGAATACATTAACTGTTGTAAGAGAATAGATTTTTAAAGAAAACCTAGCATCATGAACATGTACCAAACTTTAGTACATCAACCTGCAAACATTGCCCAAAATATCACAAGATCAAAAGAGCAGTGGGATCAATCATTTAGGCGATACTTAAATACAGCAATCCCGATAAAGAGAGGAAAGAGAAAGAGAATGTAGGGGACAGAGAAGAAAGAGTATAGAAGACACTGAAGCGGAACTTAACGGAAAGAGAAAATTTATGTACGATAAAGATAAAAGAGAACAAAGGGAAAAGAGAATAGAAAGACTCAAGGGAAAGACAAGAGCTCATGTAGGGGAACGAGAAGAGAAAATTCAGGGAAAAGAAGAAAAAATTCAGAAGAAAGACCAGAGCACATTCCGAGGAAAGAAAGGAAAAATTTCAGGGGGGAAAGAAGATAAAATTCAGGGGAAAGAGAAGAAACAATGCAGAGTAATGTGAAGAGGCAACTAAGAGGAAAGAAAAGGAAAAATTAGGAAAAGAACAGAGCAGAGGAAATAAAAGAAAAATTCAGGGGGGGGGGGGGGGGGAGGAGATAAAATTCAGGGAAAAGAGA
>CM054167.1:24197392-24202392 GCA_028751875.1 Rapana venosa | reverse complement strand
AGAAACAGAGAGAAACAGACACAGACAGACAGACAGAGACAGCGATGGACACTGAAAATTGTCACTAGTCCTTTTGACTGTTGGGTCCACTATTTTCTTAACATATCAGAAAAAGGTTACTTGTCTGAAAAATTTAAAGAAAATCCAGAATATCTCTTGTCCGAATAGTGACACAAACATGAACTCTACAAAAAATTCTCTTTGTTGTTGTTGACTTCAATTTTACGTCTGTTCACTTTTAGTGATTATTAGACGCCCCCCCCCCCCCCCCCCCCCCCCCCCCCCTCCCCTCCAAAAAACAAACCAAACAAACAAACAAAAAAACAAAAACACCAAAAAAAACCGGGAGATGTGGATGTGGTGTTAAAAAAAAAATAAATAATAATAATCTCGAAAAACTTGGCAATGCGACGGGAATTTTAAAAAACAAAAAAAAAACCCAAACCAAGTCATTAACGTTAAGTAACTATAACAAAGTCCTAGGGGACGGGAACAAAGACCTTCAAAAATTTTAAAATTTGCCAATTTTTAAATTTTACTGAATAGCGGGTGGGGGATTTTTTCCCAAAAAAAGGGGGGCATGAAAGGTTTTAAAACTCTGGCAGCCCAAAAGTATAGAAATTAGGATATGCTCACCAAAAAAACCCTTTTACCATTTTTGGCTAAATTTTGGTTTAAACAATGCTTTTATTTTTCCATTCTAGGAAAAAAAAATATTAATTCCCCTTTGGACAAAAAACCTTTAACTACATCTTGAATGTTCCCCATTTGTTGGGATTTTTGGTAAAAATTTGAAGTTCAGTTAAAAGTCTCAATTTTTGGCAAATTAAAAACAGTGCCCTTTTCCCTCCAGATTTTTTCTAGAAAGGGCATACCCTTTTGAAGGAAAAAGGCCCCCGAAATTTCCTTTTGCATCCCGTCCAGGTTTTGCCCCCTTTTTTGGCAGCTCTATCCGCCCACTCTTTTGGAAAAACCCAGTGGTGAAGCCCCCAACAAAAATTCAAAACCCCCTTTCCCTTTAAAGGTTAAGAAAAGTATGAAAAATTTTAAATTAAAAAATATGTTTTTTCAAAATTTTTTTTTTAACAGGGCGATTTTAAAGCATAAAATTTGCCGATTTAGAATAAACAAAAAGGGAAGAATTTGAAAAAATACCCAAGGGAAAACAAAGATATAAGAAAGACCCATTAATTGCTACAAGTTCTGCTTTAAAAATTTTCAAATAATTTTTCCAAATTTAAAAAAATAAATTTTTAAAATTTTTTAACCTGTTTAACAAAACCCAGAACCCTGTTTCTTGATTATCAGGCGGGGTCCATCTTTTATAAATTTGAAAGGGCAAAAAAATTAAAAGGTAGGGATGGGAAACATCGGGCAACCTTTATATTCTGTTGTCATTCTTTTTTTCCCTTTAGACACCTATATCAAAGTGTCTTTTTTCATCTCCCATGATGGGAAAAGGTAAGATTGTTTCCCTCGTGTGTCCTTGCTTTTGTTGATTAAATTTCAGAGTTTTCTACCAAATAGACCCCCAAGCCCTTAGGGGCATTAAAGGAATATATTTCCTCTTTTGGGAAAAATTAAACTCTGTTTTCATTTCCTTTTTTCCTTCTGAAAAAAAAGTTTTCTGTCTTTTTGTTTCTAACTAATATTTAAAAACCAGTTAAACGGAAATTTCATCTAAAGAAATTATCCCGGGGACTTCGTTTTTTTTCCCAGGGCTGAGGGGAATAAAGGCCCCACCAAGACCATCTTATGCTTTGCATCTATACTTTGAAAACTTTTTAATTAAAAACTTAGGCGCACTAAAAAGCCCTGCCCATACATAATTTTGAACGAATAAGGATGTAGAAAATAAATTTTTAATTTCTTATTTTAAGGGGGTTGGGCTTGGGGGGGGGCCCCCCAGAACTGTTTACTTACCATCTTAAAAAAATTTTAAAATTTTTTTTTGGGTTTTAAATTAAAATTGTTTCTTATATTTGAAATTCCAAGTTACTTAAAATGAGAATAAAAACCCAAGAACTTTACGGTGTTTTTTAAAAACTAAATCAGGTTGGTCCCAATTCTAAATGCGGGTTTGGGTTAAACCCGGGTTTACTTCCTTTTTAAAAAAAGCACATGTACTTTTTTTTTCTGTGGATAAAAGTAAATCCTTTTCGAGAAATAAAAATTATCGATGTTTTTTAAGCTGGGTTCCGGGAAAAACCCTTTTTTAATGAAAGTTTAACCCGCTCTTTTTGGTGTTTTTTTCCTTTTCATAAAAAAATTCACCCCACAAACAAATATCATTTTAAAATTTTGTACTAAGACGACTTCCTTCGACAATTTCATAGGAAGATCATGCAGCAAAACATTAAATAAGAGAGGCGATATTACAGAACCTTGGGGAAGTCCCATATGAAGAGATCTAAAACTAGAATATGATTTAGCTACTCTAACCTGTATACTTCTATTAGTCAAAAAACTTTTAATATAATTATAAAAATTCTCTTTCTCAAAACGAAAATGCGAGTCTTACTTATATTGATAGGACATGTATACTACATTCCTCATAAGACTTAAACCGCAGGATACGAGGTAATGTGTTTTTTTTTATATTGAACACGCCCGCGCGCACACCCCCCCCCCCCCACACACACACACACACACGTGGCAAATAGAGGTGTGTGTGTGTGTTTTGTTTTGTTTTGTTTTTGTTTAATGTCCATTCACTACTTGGTGATAAGGACACACCCGCATTCAAACCAACATCTCTCTCTCTCTCTCTCTCTCTCTCTCTCTCTCCACACTCTCTCTCTCTCTCTCTCTCTCTCTCTCTCTCTCTCTCTCTCTCTCTCTCTCTCTCTCTCTCTCTCTCTCTCCTCTTTGATGTACGTATATTTTATTCTCACAACTATCTACGGAAGAGGTCTTACTGGGGAAGAATATATAATCTCAGCAACTGATGTTATGAACTGCTGAGAGTCATATAAAAATGTGTGTGCGTGCGTGTGTGCGTGCATGCGTGCGTGCTGCGTGTGTGTGTGTGTGTGTGTGTGTGTGTGTGTTATTTATTTTTAATTTTATTCTATTATTTCGAGGATAATGGAATAAGCACTTATGTGGTTTTTTTCATCCAGTCCGCGTGTGTATGCAGTTGTATAAATTTTGTCATCCGTTCCCACCGGCACAAAATGGCCTACTCTTCCCAAAAACGGAGCGGGTTTTAACGTGTGCGCAAGATGTTCTGCGTGCGGCCGCACACGGGACCTCGGTTTAGTCTCAACCGAAGGTCTTTTGGGGAGAGTGAGTAGTAGTTCTT
Source organism: Rapana venosa (assembly GCA_028751875.1). Lineage (NCBI taxonomy): Eukaryota > Metazoa > Mollusca > Gastropoda > Neogastropoda > Muricidae > Rapana > Rapana venosa. The sequence continues at coordinate 24,199,088 of CM054167.1, read as the reverse complement.
CAGTTTAACGTCCTTCCACTAAACAGTGATATCAGACGGGAAAGTGTGTGTGTGTGTGTGTGTGTGTAGTGTGTGTGTGTGTGGTGTGTGTGTGTGTGTGTGTGTGTGTGTGTGTGTGTGTGTGTGTAGGGGGATGCATATAGCTAATTATTGACAATTAACAAATATTGATAAGATAAAGCGTAAACAAGAACTTTGAAAAGATAGAAATAACAGCTCAAACACTAACTTTGCAATTTCTACAACTAAATAAAATACAATGTACTATAGGTATCTAATAATAGGACAATGAGCTAATGACAATACAATATTTTTCATTAGGGGTGTCTTTAGGTATTTGCTCTAAGCAACGGACTGGGAAGACGGGTAAAAAGGTTTTTAGATCTGGACATTGTAAAAGAACGTGAGCATTGGTAATAGTTTCGCCACAGATACACGTTGCGGATTTTGAAAATTGAGATCTAAAAGCATTGAGTTTAAACCTGTAGATAAGTGATGCAACGTTTCTATATTCTTGTGAATTATGGCATTTGATATCATCATAAGATAATAAATGAGTTATATCATCATTCCAGGAAAAACCAATATCTTGTAGTTTCTTTTTAAAGTGTTTCCAGCATGCATTTTACAACATGCTATAGCCCTCATAGGCAGACAAAGGAACATCTATGATGTAAGAACCACTGTCATGCTTTGATCCTTGCCAATCTGTCAACTTTTTCATTAAAGTGGATACCACAATGAGAAGGAATCCAGCAGAAATTAATATTAGTACCCCGTAACATCAGAAAATGAATCAGATGACATATCTCAGTTGTTGAGCTCTTGTCTCACTTTTGAGCTGAAATATTTTAATGCAAGTAACACTGACTAGGAATCAACACAGAAAACTATCTGAAAAATGTCTTTCGGAAAATCTAGAAGATAATACAAAGCCATCGAAATAGCAGACAATTCAGCTGTAAATATAGATCGATTTTTCCCAAAAGAAAATGATCTCTCTATCTTCAGAGATGGGATGACAAACGCTGCACCCGCCTCATTGTCGCTCAAAAGTGAACCGTCAGTGTAGATTTTTAGCTGTTCTGGATATGTAGTTTGCATATATTCTTTTACTGATGCACTAAGAATATTTTCATTTCTTTTTTGGTTAGAGAAGAATAATTGACATCAAAATAAGCTCTCTGAAGCTCCCATGGGGGACAAGGGGAGACATTAATCTTTGATTTAGTTAATTTGTAGGACATAGTTCTGCCTTAATCAAACAATTCAGAAGTATAGGTTCTAATAGTGGTAAGAGAACGAATAGAACGTGCTCTTTTAGGAAAGTTGACGTCAGATCTAGTACATATCTCGGTGTCCACATTGGTTTCTTGCTTTGAACATCGTAAGAGGTATTTAGCCAAAGCCAGTTGTCGATAGTTGTCAAATGGCAAAATACCTATCTCTTTATAAGTACCCATTGATGATGCATGAAAAGGTACCCCTAGAGCTAATCGAAAAGCCTTACAGTCTAATCTTCTCATTTTTTGTAACAAATATTTAGGAGCACTGAAAAACGCTTCCTGGCCATAAATGAATCTGGAACGTACTAAAGATAATGCCAGGTGTTTTAACACAGCTACATCATGAGCCCACACTTGTTTACTGATAACTTTCATGAAGTTTCGACTTCTCCTAGCTTTAGTATTTAAAT
>CM054167.1:24169892-24184892 GCA_028751875.1 Rapana venosa | reverse complement strand
ACCCCCACACCACACCACCACACACACACACACCTATTTCTTATTCTACAAACAATCGATCAATTTAAACGTGGCTCTTTTCATTCCCTTCTCTCTGGAATTCTCTCCATTTTTCTGTCATTACTAATCGGCGTCTTGTTGTTTTATTTATTGTTTCCCCCATCCTTCTTCTTTCCTTCTCTCCTTCCTCCTTTTTGTTGTTCTTGTTTTTATTGTTGTGATTGGGGGGGTATTTTTTCTTCGTCTTGTTTTCTCTTTTTTCTTTTTTTCTTCATGCAATTGACATCATCTTCTTTTTTTTCTTCTTCTTCCTTTTTCTTCTTTTTCTTCTTCTTTTTCTCCCTTTTTCTTTTTCTTCTTTTCTTCTTCTTCTTTTTCTTTTCTTTTTCTTTCTTCTTTTCTTTTTCTTCTTTTTTCTTCTTCTTTTTCTTCTTTTCTTTTTTTCTTCCTCTTCTTCCCCTTATTCTTATCCCTTTTTTTTTTCTTCTTCCTTTGCTATGTATGTATGTATGTTAGTCCGTCGTTTTCGACGATGAACCTCCAAAACAGCCAGGAGGCAGCTGCTTTTTCGGAAACTGGGCAGAAATTTTATTATAGTGGAGATGCCTTCCCCACAGTACATCCCCACTCTCTCGGCCAAGTGGGCATAAGGACAGTCAGCGTTGAAGATGTTCTCCAAAGGCCAACCAGCCCCCAGGGCTGCAGCACATAAGGACTGTGCAAGTCAAGCCTCCTAGTCAGAGAGTCATAGTCGATCACTAAAGACTAAGCTGTAAAGTGGAATTCCATGAGTGGGAAAGCCACTGGTCATACAGCCTCTCACTTTGCTGTGAAGAACTGTCATAAAACCCAGGCGATGACTTCTTGCTATACTTCCTATTCCACCTCCTCCTGTGTTTCATCATCATCATCATCATCATCATTACCCTCTTCCTCCATCTCCTCTGCTTCCACTATTTTCATCTCTTTGTCATCCTCCTTCTCCCTTTTCTCAGTTTTCTTCGTTCTTCTCCTCCACCTTTTCTTTCTTTCTTTCTTTCTTTTTCTTCTTGTTTTTTTTGTTCTTCTTCTTTTTGTTCTTCCTTCTTCTCCTTCTTCCCTTTTTCTTTTTTCTTCTTCTTTTCTTCTTCTTCTTCTTTCTTCTTCATCTTCTTCTTCTTCTTCTTCTTCTTCTTCATCTTCTTCCTTTTCCTGTTAATTGTTGAGTTTCGGTCGTCAGAAATCTTCTTTTTCTTCAGAACCATCATCCCCCCTCCTCCTCCTTCTTCTACTTCTTCTTATCCTCCTCCTCCTCCTCCTCCTTCTCTTCTTTCTTTCTTTTCTTCTTCTCCAGATTTGTTCTTCTTCAGAATTCTTTTGGTTTTATTCTTCAGAGTTCTTCATTTTTTAAACCGTTATTCTTCAGTATTGCTGCTCTTTTCCCAAACATTTTGTTTCTTTATTTACTCTAGCTTCGTCTTCTCTTCCTTCTCCTCGGGTTTTTTTTGTGGGGGGGGTTTTTTGGTTAGTTTCTTCTCTTCACTTTCGTCTTCATCTTCAGAATGCTTCTTGAGACCCCTCTTTCAGAACTCTTCAAAAGCTTCTTTTTCTTTTCTTCTTCTTCTCCTTCTCCTTCTTTGGTCTTCTTCTTCTTCTTCAGTTTCTTCTCTTTTTCTTCTTCTTCTTCTTTTCTTCTTCTTCTTCTTCTTCTTCTTCTTCTTCTTTCTTCTTCTCCTTCTTCTTCTTCTTCTCCTTCTTCTTCGTCTTCTTCTTCTCCTCTTCTTCTTCGTCTCTTCTTCTCCCTCTTCTTCTTCGTCTTCTTCTTTTTCTTCTTCTTCTTCTTCTTTCGGTCTTCTTCTTCTTCTCTTCTTCTTCGGTCTTCTTCTTCTCTTCTCCTTCTTCTTCGGTCTTCTTCTTCTCCCTCTTCTTCTTCGTCTTCTTCTTTTCTTCTTCTTCTTCGGTCTTCTTCTTCTTCTCCTTCTTCTTCGTCTTCTTCTTCTCCCTCTTCTTCTTCTTCTTCTTCTTCTTCTTCTTTAGAACTCTTCTTCTTCTTTAGAACTCTTCTTCTTTAGAACTCTTCTTCTTCGGTCTTCTTCTTCTTTAGAACTCTTCTTCTTTTTTTCTTTTCTCCCTTTCCGATACCAGCTTCCATCCCTACAGTGTGTTATCTGTTTCTGTAACGGTTCTCTCCATCTGATGGGTATCGTCTGCCATTCTTTTTATCAGAGGAGAAGAGAGGTGATGCTGGTTGGCATTCCATTTTAAAAGTGTGTTTGCCGACTCCCGTTGCCGGGTTTGCGTTTGGGGCTCTGTGTGTGTGTGTGTGTGTGTGTGTTGTGTGTGTGTGTGTGTGTGTGTGTGTGTGTGTTGTGTGTGTGTGTGTGTATGTGTGTGTGTGTGTGTGTGTGTGTTGTGTGTGTGTGTGTGTGTGTGTGTGTGTGTGTACGTGTGTGTGTGTGTGTGTGTGTGTGTGTGTGTGTGTGTGTACGTGTGTGTGTGTGTTATTTTTTATTTCATTCATTTTATTCTTTTATTTCGTGGTAATGGAATAAGTACTCTTGTGCTTTTTAAATCCAGTCCCCTTTGTATGCAGTATGTATGTATGTGTGTCTGTCTGTCTGTATTTATTTATTTATTTCTGCTTGTCTGTATGTCTGTTCCCACGACTGTCTTTGTTTTTTCTCTCTCTCTCTCTCTCATCTCCTCTCTCTCTCTTCTCTCTCTCTCTCTCTCTCTCTCTCTCTCTCTCTCTCTCTCTGTCACACACACACACACACACTCTCTCTCTCTCTCTCTCTCACTCTTTCTCTCATATACACACACTCACACTCACACACCACACACACAATCTTCACCTTCTCTTATTCACACTAAAATACAACACCTCATCCACACAAAAACACTGATGACGCGAATCCAAACAATCTAGTACCCCTACCCGCACCTCCCCCCCCCCCTCCACCCTTACCCCCACCCACCCCCCAAAAAATTCAAAACTCCCTATCCAACATTCTATCAAACAAAAGCAACCCCCCCCCCCCCCCCCAACAAACGATCAAAAAGAAGATATCACCCAGCTAAGACACCTGCGGAAAACAGCTGTTTCCCTCTGTTACTGCTCATCAAGAAAGGCTGCTGGCTCCTCCTCCTCTTCGTCATCGTCATCGTCACTGTCCAGGGAACTAACTTCTCTTCATTCAATTAACGGACCAGCACCTGCCGAAAATGAGTGGCCGTTTTTTGACAGCGTGTACAGAAAAAGAAAACCTGTTAGGACCCCCCAGTTCCTGTCGGCACCTTTTGCACTGTTATTTATTTATGGATGGACAGACTAACAGTAGAAGTCGCTAGAAACAGACCGGAGTTATGGACGGGGGTAGAAGTAAAAAAGTAGTCCGATGATGAAAGCTAGGTCCTCGATGAATGAATGATTAATTTGGTAGCAAATCAAGCAGAATAACACAAGAAGGGAAGGTGGCAGGATGGTTCAGACGTTCACCTGTCTGACAAGGAACCTAGGTTTGGTTCTTGGCCTTGCCCTTACTTCACATTTTGACAACAACAACAACAACAACAAATCAAACTGAATGTCAAAGTACTTCGTATGAGACTATAAACCGAATGTGCGAATGCATGCAGAACATCTTGCACTCATGTTAAAAACCCGTTCAAGCTTTGGGAAGAGGAGGCCATTTTGTGCCGGTAGGAACGGATGGAAAAATTTCAAAAATTATAACAGGCATGCACACAGGTGTCGTGTTTAAGACTCCACCCCTAAAGTCAGAATGCGGCTACCTAAATGGTGGGAGGACGGTCACATAAAGCAACATCTCACCACTGGCAAACCTTGGAGTTATAGCCCAGGAACAAGGAAAGACAAGCAGAGTAAATTCATCTTTACAACAAACATGACCTCCCTTGTCTTCTTGATAACACTCAGATGGAGAGAACCGTTACTGAGACAGATAACAGCCTGTAGAGATGGAAGCTGGTAGAGAAAGTGGAGAAAGGAAGGATCGAGAGGAGAGAGAGAGAGAGAGAGAGAGAGAGAGAGAGGAGAGAGAGAGAGAGAGAGGAGGAGAGAGAGAGAGAGAGAGAGAGAGAGAGAGAGAGAGAGAGAGATATGGAAGAAAAAAAAGAAAGAGAAAAGGCAAAATGGAGAAAGAACAAAGCAGCAGCAGCAGCAGCAGCAGCAGCAGCAGCAAGCAGCAAAGAAGAATAAGAAGAAGAAGAAGAAGAAGAAGAAGAAGAAGAAAAGAAGAAGAAGAAGAAAGAAGAAGAAGAAGAAGAGAGAAGATGGTGATGATGATGGATGATGATGATGATGTCCTTCTTTCGAGGATAGAAGAAGATAACGAAAAAGAAGGACGAGACGTAGGAGGAGGAGGGAAGGAAAACGAGGAAGAAGAGTTCTGAAGAAGGAGGAGGAGGAAGATAAAAAGAAGGGATGTGTGTGTGTGGGTGGGTGGGGGGGGGGGATTGTTTCAAGCTGGTGTTGTGGGTGTGTTTTTTTTTCTCTTCAATCTACTTCATTGTTTCTATTTACATACAAAAATGTAAAACGCTATTCATTATACTTCATTTCGCATCATATCTGCATCAAAAACTCAGTCAATCAATCAATCAACCAAGTCTTCTTCCTCTTCTACTTCTTCCTTCTCACGCCCAGAGTTTCCGTCTTAACTAGCTACTTTCACCACTCGCACGGCTATTCTGTCCATCGATAAATAACCTGCAAAATACGCTGTCCTGTCACGAATGAGACGGGTACAATCATGTTTCTTTTTCTGTACCCGCTGTCTAAAAACGGAGTGGCCGTTTTTCAGCAGGTGCTGGTCCGCTAATTGAATGAAGAGAAGTTAGTTCCCTGGACAGTGATGACGATGACGATGACGAGGAGGAGGAGGAGGAGGAGCCAGCAGCCTTTGTTGATGAGCAGTAACAGAGTGAAACAGCTGTTATCCGCAGGTGTCTTAGCTAGGTGATGTCTTGTTTTTGTTTTGGGAGGAGGGAGGGAGGGGTGTCGTTTGTTAAGATGGGGGGGGGGTTATTTCTATAGGATGTTGGAGAGGGACTTTGATTTATTTTTTTGGGGGAAGGGGGTGGGGAGGGAGGGGGGATCCTTGGCTATTTGGATTCACTCCATGCCGGGGTGTGTGAGTGTGTGTGTGAGTGTGTGTGTGTGTGTGTGTGTGTGTGTGTGTGTGTGTGTGTGTGTGTGTGCGTGTGCGTGCGTGCGTGCGTGCGTGCGTGGTGTGCGTGCGTGTCGTGGTGTGTGTGTGTGGTGTGTGTGTGTGTGTGTGTGTGTGTGTGTGTGTGTGTGTTGTGTGTGTGGTGTGGTGTGGTGTGTGTGGTTGTGGTGTGGTGTGGTGTGTGTTTGATGTGGTGTGGTTGTGGATGGTGTGAGGTGGTGTAGTGTGGTGTGGTTGGTGTGGTGTGGGGGTGTGATGTGTATTGTCTATATTTCTATCTGTCTCTCTGTATGTTTCAGTGGGGCATTTCAGCATGTGTGTATGCTTACTTTTATTCCTGTTTTGTAATGCGTTTTATACACACGCTCTTTCAGATACATTTTACTTGAACACACACGCACGTCGCAACACACACACACACACACCACACACACACACACACACACACACACACACACCACACACGTACATACTTCTAACATACATACAACATACTACATACATACATACTACATACATACAACATACAACATACGTACGTACTACATACATACATACATACATACATACATCTAATACGGTCCCGATAGAAAAAAAAAAACTGTTTTGAAAGAGCGAAATGACAGGCCAAAGCCAGGTAGACAAACAAACTGAAACAGACAGGTACAGAGACAGACAGACAGACACACACACACACACACACACACACACACACACACACACACACACACACACACACACACACACACACACACACAGATCCAGCAGCTCAAACACTAACCAGGTACAGAGTCAGCAACATGGCTTTTTAAATGGAATGCCAACCACCATCACCTCCCTTCTGCTCTGATAAATGAAAAGAGGCAGACGACACCCATCAGATGGAGAAAGAACCGTTACAGAGACAGATAACAAACACAATGTAGGGACGGAAACTGGTATAGAAATGTGAGAAAGGAAAGAGAGGAGAAGGAAAAACCCGAAGAAAGGCGAGAGAATGGAGAAGAGAGAGAGAGGAGGAGAGAGAGAAGAGAGAGAGAGAGAGACAGACGACAGAACGACAGAAGACAGGACAGACAGACAGGGGCAGACAGGACAGAGAGGACACAGAGAGAGAGAGAACTCGAACTCGAAAGATTTATTCACAAAAAGGCCATTGGCCCATACATGAAGGGGGGTTGCCGAACTGCTTAGTATTTTAATGAGAAAAATAAGGAAGCACAAAAAACCAAAATGTTATTGTATAACCACAACCACCACAATAAAAATCAGTTACAAAATATATGACTTAAGAAACCAAGATATCACTTATTCTCAAGGTTTTACACAAATATAAAGCAAGGCTGCGCACAAGAGAAGAGAGAGGAGAGAGAGAGAGAGAGAAGAGAGAAGAGAGAAGAGAGAGAGAAGAAGAGAGAGAGAAGAAGAGAGAGAGAGATAGAAGAGAGAGAGAGAGAAGAGGAGAGAAAAATGAAGAGAAGAAGGGAAGAGAGAGAATTCAGCATGTAAAAGTAAGAAGAAGAACAAACAACGACGACGACGATAATGATGATGATGATGACTAAACTGGTGGCGGTGGTGGTGGTGGTGTGGTGGTGGTGGTGTGATGTGTGTGGTGGTGGTGGTGGTGACGATGACGACGACGATGACGACGACGATGATGATGGTGATGATGATGATGGTGATGGTGGTGGTGGTTCCTGTGTGCATGCGGTTTTGTCAATGTTGTGTTCCCCTCCCAGACTAAAGAATCATAAGCAGACTGGTTTAACCCCTCGGCTACTGCGCCAGTCAGACAGACGGACAAAACAGACGGACAGGCAGACAGGCAGACAGACATATAAGACAGGCGGGCGGACAGATAGGCCAACATATTACAGTTGAGGACGAACACACAACCATACAGAAGAATAGATGGACGGACGGACATACAGGCGAACAGATTACAAACAGATGGTCGGACACACAACCATACAGAAGAACAGACGGACGGACATACAGGCGAACAGATTACAAACAGATGGTCGGACACACAACCAGACAGAAGAACAGACACACGGACGGGCATACAGGCGAACAGATTACAAACAGATGGACGGACACACAACCAGACAGAAGAACAGACACACGGACAGACATACAGGCGAACAGATTACAAACAGATGGACGGATAGACAGAAGGAGAGACAGACAGAGAACACAGAATCAGCAGGCGAAAGACAGAAGAAGAGATAGGATGATGAATGAACAAGGAGGGGGCAGATAAGCAGGCTCTGACTACACGTTTCCTTTTCCCTACTGGCCACATTTCTCACCTGTCCATGTCGGTGTGTGTGTGTGTGTGTGTGTGTGTGTGTGTGTGTGTGTGTGTGTGTGTGTGTGTGTGTTGTGTGTGTGTGTGTGTGTGGGCGTGTGTGTGTGGTGGTGTGGTGTGTGTGTGTGTGTGTGTGTGTGTGTCTGTGTCTGTGTCTGTGTGTCTGTGCCTGTCTGTGTGTCTGTGTGTGTGTTATATGGGTGAGTTTGTGATTAAGGTTTTTGGGAGGGGTTTGTTGTTGATTTTTGTTTGTTTGGGGGGTTTGGGGGGTGGGGGATCTTTTCGTTCCGCTTAAGGGTTTTTCATCTCTCACTCTCGCTCTCGCTCTCTCCTCTTTTCCTCTCTCTCTTCTCTCTCCCTTTTCTCTTCCTCTCTCTCTCTTTCTCTCTCTCTCTGTCTGTTGTTGTGTGTTTTTTGCCTGTCCACCACAGCACACACACACACACACACACACACCACACACACACACACACACACACACACACACGTGTGCTTATCTCTCTCCCTTAAGCAGTGAAAAGGAAAACAGCCCGATCTCTGCTTTACCGATGGACTATGCATGCAGATTACAGATAGAACACGGCTTGTTCCTTTTTTACCCCCCAAAGATACACACGCATAAGGACATCAACGTCCGTTGTGTCCTAAAGTGCCTTTTGTCTTAAAGTGGATAAGCTCAGGTAGGCATCCGTCAGTCTCGGAAGACTATGGAGTTTATACTAGGTATTTATACTCCAGAGCGCAAAGCCTGGGTAAGTAAGTATGGAGGGCAAGCTGTTACCCATGCAGCAGAACCCCTTCTCTCTCCACGTCGCTGGAATGGTCCTTTAGAAAGGGAATCGCCGGTACACATGGTTCCAGTGCTGTTGCAGGAGTTGCCAGAACGATGCTGTATACAGCTCTTAAGATCATAAGACAGGCCCTAGGTGTCGCTTGTTTTTTTTCGTTCCTCCACAAGAGCCCCGAGGCTCACCAATAGTGAGTGAGACCCATTTGATATGATCTTTTTCTTTCCCACCATAGAGGTGGCCGCATTCCGACCTCCGGGATGGTGTCTAAACACGACACCTGTGTGCATTCTGAGGGTTTTTTGGTTTTTTTACTTTGTCATCTGCTCCTACCGACACACAATAGCCTACTCTTCCGAAAGGCGGAACGGTTTTTTAACGTGTGCGCAAATTTTTCTGCACGCGTTCGCACACGGGGCCTCGGTTTATAGTCTCATCCCAAGGACTTTGACATTCAGTTCGATTTTTTTTTTTCGTCGAACTGGGAAGAAAGGGCGAGGCTAGGTAGGAACCGAACCCACAACTTCACGGTTGATTTTGTTTGCAGGCGAACGTCTTAACCATCCTACCACCTTCCATCTGAGGCTCAACTGAAATAAGAACTGCCTCCCCTCCCCCCCCCTAACCCCCCCCCCACCCCGGGGGTCTGGAAACCTTGTACTGAATGAATCTTAACCTTCTCCTTTCCTTCACCAGGTGGGCTGCCAACGTACAAACAGCAAAATCGCCAGACAACCAATTCCAAATCCGACAATTCCCGTTATCTTTGTCAGCGTGGGAATCGCGGGTGATTTACGAACAGATTTTTTTTCTCCCTGAAAGTTAAGGAGTACTCGTTGTAAGTTTGCAGTCTGGGCTGAAGTTTGTTTTATTAATTTACTATTATATTGCCGTTATTTTATTTTCGGTCGTGTTTTCATGTGTGTTGATTAAAAAAATATGTGTAAAGCAGCTTGAAAATATTTTCAAGTTACTTCTTAATAGGGTTCTGCCAAGGCATCCACATAGGGACACCACGAACGCATTGCACTCGGCTTTACCGGTATAAACAGAAAGAATGAATAATATTTTTTAAAAATTCGCTAAAGGAAAAAGTTCGTGGGGGGAGGGGAGTGAAGGGGAAGGGGATAGGTGTGTGTTTGTGTGTGTTTGTGTGTGTGTGTGTGTGTGTGTGTGTGTGTGTGTGTGTGTGTGTGTGTGTGTGTGTGTGTGTGTGTGTGTGTGTGTGTGTGTGTGTGTGTGTGTGTCTGTGTGTGTGTCTGTGTCTGTGAATGTCTGTGTATGTGTCTGTCTGTGTGTAAAAAAGCGCGTATGCGTGTGTGTGTATGCGTTCGTGTGTGTATGCGTGTGCATGCGTCCGTGCATGTGTGGGTGTGTGTGCGTGCGTGTGTGTGTGTGTGAGTGTGTGTGTGTGTGTGTTGTGTGTGTGTGTGTGTGTGTGTGTGTGTGTGTGTGTGTGTGTGTGTGTGTGTTGTGTGTGTGTGTGTGTGTGGAAAGAGACTGCGTGTGTCTGTCTACTAGTCTTTCTGTCTCTCTGCCTGCCTGCGACTGTGTGTAAGCGTAAACACTGATTGACAAACGTGAATTTTACCAATTGACCGACTGACTGACTGATTGGCTGACTGACTGGCTGACTGACACACTGCCTTACTGGCTGATTGATTGAATGACTGATTGACTGACTGACCGACCCACTGGCTGACTCACTGACTCACTGACTGACACACTGCCTTGCTGGATGATTGACTGACTGACTGACTGAAACACTGCCTTGCTGGCTGGCTGACTGACCCACTGGCTGACTGACTAACTGACTGACTGACTGACCCACTGGATGACTGACTGACTCACTTACTGCCTTGCTAGATGATTGGCTGACTGACTGACTGACTGACTGACTAAGTAACCGACGTTTTGCTGATCGGGGTTTTTTTTCGGGATGGCTTGAGGGGGGAAAATGACATTAACTTGTTTGTTCATTGTACCGTTAGATAAAAAATTGTAATGGACTTTTTACTTTGATTGACTGTTTAACTGACAATGAAGACGACAAATCGAACTGGGTGAACTGAAAAAATGAGCATTTCGCACCACAGAGAGTCGTCACCTTCGCTACCTTCCCCGCCCCCACCTGAGAAAAAGAAAACATGCCAATTAACATTCCAAAACCTTATCGCCAAGGAGAATAAACGCAGATAGCAAGAGACAGAGAGAAATGAGAGAGATGATAGAGAGAGAGGGGGGTGGGAGAGATGATAAAGAGAAGGGAGGGGGGGAAAGAGAGAAGGGAAGGGAAAGAGAAGAGGGGAGATAGAAGGAAAGGGATAGAGGGTGTAGAAAAAAGACAGGAGAGAGAGAGAGAGAGAAGAAGAGAGAGAGAGAGAGAGAGAAAGGCAGACAAACAGACTCACACAATTTATATATATATATATATATACTGCCTTGCTAGCATTTACATACATCCATTCATACAGAGAGAGACAGAGACAGAGACAGAGAGGAGAAGGAAAGGGAGGAGTAAAGAAAGGGGTGAAAGGGAAAGAGAGGATGTATAAAGAAGGAAAAAGAGAGAGACAAAGGGAGAGAGAGAAGAAAATACAGAAATAGAGAGAGAGAGAGATAGAGAGACCAAGACAGAGAGACAGAGAGAGAGAGAGAGAGAGACAGACAGACAGACAGACAGACAGAAAACAAATGCATACACTCAAGGGCACACATGGTATGGTGGCAGAGTGAGGCATCATTTCAGAATTTAGACTCTCTCTCTCTCTCCCTCTGCATTTGAATTGTGGCCCAAGGCTGATGTTCAATAAAAACATTTTCAATTTCAATTTTAATTTTCTCTCTCTCTCTCTCTCTCTCTTCTCTCTCTCTCTCTCTCTCTCTCTCTCTCTCTCTCTCTCTCTCTCTCTCTCTCTATTATAATCAGTGTATCTGTTTTGATATTAATGTTCGAGTCACGTGTTTATTGAACACATATTATCTCTTTTCTCAAAATAATTATAATCAATGTATCTATTTTTGACATTAGTGTTCAGGTCAGTTGGGGATTATGTATTGTTGAATACACACTTATCTCTTTTCTTTTCAATCATGTTGTCGTTGTTGTAGTAGGGTTTTATTTCTCCTTGTTTTGTTGATAGTCCCTAATCAGGGCAAAAGCGGGATGGGGGGAAAAGGATGCGAATGCTTATTCTCTTACCCTTGGAAAATAAAGATTCATTCATTCTCTCTCTGATAGATTCTGAATCTGTCACTCCATTTCAGTTTGATTTTTCTCTTTTTCTTTCATTATATTTCCTTTGCATATGGTTTGACACCAATATTCTGAATTTGTTTATTATCATGAATACGTGGATCTTGTCTTACAAAGCTTAATCGGCCTTATCAGATATTCATTTACTGTCTTCACAAAAGATATTCATGTTACCTCCCTTGTCAAAAGATCACGATGAGCCACGACAACAACTTGTTAAAGCGTCAGAAAATCAATCTCTCTCTCTCTCTCTCTCTCTCTCTCTCTCTCTCTCTCTCTCTCTCTCTTGAATATGTAAATGTGCAGTTTTGGGGACATGCCAAGGCATATAATTACGTCAAAGTCTTACCAAAACTTACGATAAGTCATTTTCTTCTCCTATCCTTTTTTTCTCCTTTAAACGTGTATTGTGGCCAAAGGCCGATGTCTATTAAACCATTTCAGGGTTCAAAGCTAGCTCTCTCTCTCTCCAACCCCCCCCCCCTCCCCAACTTTCTTTATTTCCTTACAACCCCCCCCCCCCCCCCCCTCCCAAAGTCAAACGAATACATACACTCTCCAGTCAACAGGACAATGTTGGTTCAACTGAGCGTACACGAAGATCATAACGGCTGCCCAAGTTCTCGAGATCGTTTTTGCTCTGAATTGAATGGAATCTATTTACCGGAGATTGGCTTTTGAAGTGGTTAGGGGAGCAGAAGCGGTGGGTGGGGAGGGGGGGTCTTTTTTTTTCTTAAACCACCATGAATGATGATTTTATTGTGCATAGAATTGATTTTTTTTAATTCATCATTGATGAACGTTGGTTTAAATAAGATCTTTATTCAGAAAACGTGAATATTATACAAACAGAAATCGAGAGCAATAACGAGCAAATATGAACGTTCAGTTATTCCTTTTCTGATTTTTTTTTTTTGGGGGGGTGGAGTTAAATAATATTCGAGTCTTAAATATTCCCACGAACCTGTGTGCAGGAGTTGTAGGTAAACATGGAGAGGGTTAGGCTTTTTTTTCTATCATCAGAGAGATTCCTTGTGTGTGTGTGTGTGTGTGTGTGTGTGTGTGTGTGTGTGTGTGTGTGTGTGTGTGTGTGTGTGTGTGTGTGTGTGTGTGTGTGTGTGTGTGTGTGTGTGTGTGTGTGTTTTAGGGGCGCGCGGGGGGGGGGGGGGGGGTAGCACTGGAGAGGTTGGGTGGTTTTCAGGGGTTTTGTTTTTGTTGGGGGAGTTTTGTTGCTTTTTTTTTATTGGAGCGATTTGTGGTGGGTTTTTTTTTTTGGGGGGGGGTTGTTTGTTTGTTGTTGTTTTTTTGGGGGGGGTATTTCAACATTGGAAAGGGTTGGGGGGTTGTAGTTTGTTTTTTTAACATTGGAGAGGTTGGGGGCATTAAACGGTGGAGAGGGGTTTTGATTTTTTAATTTTGGAGAGGTTGGGTTTTTTAAGGGGTTTTTTTCCCATGGGAAAGGTTGGGGGTTTTCGATGGTCTTTTTTGACATTAAAGAGTTGGGAGGGTGGTGGAGGGGGGTTGCTGTTGTTGTTGTTTGTTTTAGGGGGGTATAATATTGGAGAGGCTAGGGTTTTTTAGGTTTGTTTTAAACATTCGGGGGGGGGGGAGGGGGGTATTTTTTAAATTGGAGAGTTTGAACACTGATTTGAATTGGCGGTTATGTTCATGTCGGTTTTGATGTTGTTATCATATTCTTATTGCTAGTGGTGGAGAGGGGTGGTGGTACTGTGTTGTAGATGTTGTTTTTATATGTTATAATTCGGGGAGAGGGGGATAAGCATGCATATGTGCCTTGGCGAGTGTGTGTGTGAGTGTGTGTGTGTCTTTTAAGTCTATGGCTGTGTGTGTTAGCATACTGGGACACACACACTATACACACATCACACACACACACACACACATACACACACTACACAGTTGCACAGACAGACACACACACTGCACACACACTGCACCACACACACACACACACACACACACACTCACGCACACTCACTGCACACACACACACACAGAGAGAGAGAGAGAGAGAGAGAGAGAGAGAGAGAGAGAGAGAGAGAGAGAGAGAGAGAGAGAGAGAGAGAGAGAGAGAGAGAGAGAGAGAGAACAAGAGAAAGACAGACAGAGACAGACAGACGGAGAGAGACAAGGACAGACAGACAGACAGACAGAGAAAGCATTACCACAGCCTATCTTCACAGAAGACATGACACAAAGGAAACCTTTCTTTCCCTTCAATCCAATGACAGCTGGATCTCCCCTGCTTTCAAAGCTGCAGGCAATCTACCCACCCCCCATACGCTGCAGAACCACCCAGTTAAATAACAACATTTTATTCAATGAGAGAGAGAGAGAGAGAGGGAGACGGGGTAGAATAGGGAGAAGGAGGAGGAGGGAGAGAGAGAGATGAGAGAGAGACGGTGGGGGGGGGGGGGAGGAGACGGGGGGGGGGGGGGGTATGAGAGAGAGATGAGAGAGAGATGGGGAGAGGGATGGGAGAGAGAGATGGGGAGAGGGAGGAGGAAGAGAGAGAGAGGATGAGAGAGAGAGAGATGGGGGAGAGGGATGGGAGGGAGAGAGAGATGAGAGAGAGTGAGGAGGAAGAGAGAGAGATAAGGGGAGGAAGGAAAGACAGACAGACAGAGATAGAGATGGGGAGAGGGAGGGAGAGGAGGAGAGAGAGAGGAGAGAGAGAGAGAGAGAGAGAGAAAAGAGAGAGAGAGAGAGAAGGGCAGACAGACAGACATTTAGCAGACAGACAATTAGCAGACAGGCACAGAGACTAACGGAAAGAGAGCACCCAGAGGGAGAGAGAGAGGGAGACAGACAGACAGACAGACAGACAGGCGGGACAGACAGACGGATAGCAAACACACAGAGACAGAGAAAAACTGGCTGACAGAAAATAAAAGAGCGCAGAGAGAGATAGTGTGTGTGGTGGGAGGGAGGGAGGGGGGGGGGGGGGGTAATTCAGAACACAATATATTAATTGTAAGGCCACTGGCCTGTATACAAAGGGGTACATAATTGTGGACGAGAGAGAGAGAGAGAGAAGAGAGAGGAGAGAGAGAGAGAGAAGAGAGAGAGAGAAGAGAGATAGAAAGAGAGAAGAGGAGAGTGAGAGAGAGAGAGGAGAGAGAGAGAGAGAGAGAGAGAGAGAGAAGAGAGAGAGAAAGAGAGAGAGAGAAAGAGAGAGAACGACAAAGATAGAGAATGAGGGAGACAGACAGACAGAGAATGAGAAAGACAGACAGGCAGACAGACAGACAGAGAATGAGGGAGATCGACAGATAGGCAGACCGACAGACAGACAGAAAAAAATAGGGCATAAAACACAGAAAGAAAATGAATGCGTAAAAAATAAGGAGACAGGATTAAGAACGAAAACAAAGAGAATACAAAAGTGTTTCATATCGAGTTTGAATCAAATGAAACATCTCCTAATAAACTGTAGTTCAACTTTACATT
>CM054167.1:24144892-24154892 GCA_028751875.1 Rapana venosa | reverse complement strand
AACCATCGACACTGCTAATAATTCTATGTCAACGAACCATCGACACTGCTAATAATTCTATGTCAACGAATCATCCACACTGCTAATAATTCTATGTCAACGAACCATCGACACTGCTAATAATTCTATGTCAACGAACCATCGACACTGCTAATAATTCTATGTCAACGAACCGAAGTGTCAGGTTCGTCCTTTCTGAGTAAAAAGTCATTTTGAGAGACACAGACAGAGAGAGGGGGGAGAGAGACAGAGACAGACAGTTATGAAACAAAGGATAATTGACACTACTTATTACGTGTCAATGAACCGAAGACGTCGAGTGTGTGTGTGCGCATGCGTATGAGTGGGTGTGTGTGCCTGTGTGCGTGCATACATACGTGTATACGTGCGTGCGTTTGTGTGCACAGAGAAACAGACAAACAGGCACAGAAAAAGAGAGTCGGAAAGGGAAATTTGCAGACACAGAAAGAGATCAGGAGAGACAGACAGACAGGCAGACAGTCAGAGAGAGAGGGAAAGAGTTTTATCAAACAAAGGTGAATCGACGAAGCTAATTCCTTGTCAATAAAACCAAGGTGCCCAAGTTTGTCTCTTTCCTGGTAAAAAATCCTTGTGGTTTTCAGTTTGTCTTTGTCTGGGTAAAAAAAAAATGTTGGCTCCTGTCTTTTTACCGGATCGAACAAGGGGGTCAGAAAGGTTACACTCCAGCTTTAGCTTCCAGGTCAAGTGGTGTCTTCTATAGAATGCTATTCAGAATTGTTGTTTTGTTGTTCCTTTTAAAAGGATCTTTCTTTTTTAATTTGAGAAAATGCACTGTGTAACTGTTTATTGGGGATTGAGGACCAATCTCCAATCTTCTTGTTAATAGCCCTGCCGACCAAAGAGGCCTTATTGGGGCTGTCGCCTCATAAAATTTTAAATCTCAGATCAAAACTATGCAACTATATACAGATTAAAACCAGGTATAAAATCAACTCTATCTTCGTTTCTTGTATAAATGTCCTGGCCAACCATAAGGGTCAATTCAGGATGGTCACAGCCTTGTGGGAGAAACCACATCAACCACACATAAAAAGAGATAAAAACCCAAATCAGATTTTGCAAAACAACCTTGTTCTTAATGACTAACTATGACATATTCACTCATACGGGAAAAGCCCGATTCTCTCAGGAAGTTAAAAACGTTGTCTGGTGGGGGACATCACGAAAAAGGATCTTTAGGGACTGAGGCTATAGAGCAATACCAGGTAGTCATAAGAAAGTTGGAAACGATCATTAGATGAGGATTGCTTGTGTTCCTACAGTGTTGACCCCGTGCATGCATATTGTGGCTAGGAGGCTAGCAGACGACAAAGGAATAAGGGTTGTTCCGTGTTTGTTGAATTTCTTATTAATTTCAAATGTACCATATTTGTGCAAAATCACACGAACTGAGTCAGGAGTCTTTCACGGAAAATGCTTTTTATTTGTAGGAATGGGAGGATGTGGGAGGCGGACTAGCCTAGTTGTTAGAACGTTGCCCTCGTGATCTGAGAGCCCGGGTTCAAGTCACCACCAAGGACCCAATTCGAGGGGATTTTTACCCTGGTGTTTACATCAGTACTGACTCCACTCCCACAAAAGTCCTTCAGATAAGACTCTAAGCCGAGATCCAGTGTGCAAACACAAGCAGAACATCTTGCGTAAACTTCAATTAAAACCTATTCCACCTTTGGAAAGAGTAGGCTACTGTGTGCCAGTAGGAGCGGGTGACAAAGTTTTAAAAACGACATACACACTGGTGTCATGTTTAGATATCATCCCCAAAGTCGGAACGCGTCTACCTTAATGGTGAGCAAAGCAAAAAAGAAATTTTGGAAAATCTAATGGTAAGTGGGGACGGGATAGCTCAGTGGTCGGAGCACTCGCTTTCCCCCAGCCAAGTTAAGCAGCGTCGAGCGTGGTTACCAGTTGGATGGGTGACCGTTTGCGCGCCTTGGCTTCAGTACAGCTCCCCAGTTCACCCAGCTGTAAATGGGTACCTGCCCTCTTTAGGGTCAGGGAAGGTAAAGCAGCAAGGGAGAGGAGATGGGCGCCGCCCTCAATATGCTGGCCCTAGAGAAGTGAGGTCTCTGACGCCTCGCTCCCCTACGACCTTATAGGTTATGGGACTCCTTTACCTTTTTCCTTTAATGGTAAGTGCTGTACGTGTGATTAAGTTTATGGGGAAAATAGCAGAAAATGGGCAAACAAAAAAACCTTTGGAGTGCAGCCAAAGAGGTGTTGGGGGAAAAGGGGGAGTGGGGGGAATAGTGATTTCAACATGGCTGATCGGATTTCGTTACTGAACCCTACCAAAGTGACAGACTGCGTGGCGTGGTGGCCGAACGATTTATTCTTGACGTTAAAGAAGAGAGAGATTGCAGATTTAAGTTTATTTCAGAAACGACATTGTTGTATCAGTTCTACCAAGAGGTGTAATTGTAGGAATATCTGAATTCCTAACATGTGGGCTCTCATTGAGTTAATGTCAGTGTACAAACGCAAGTGTGTGTGTGTGTGTGTGTGTGTGTGTGTGTGTGTGTGTGTGTGTGTGTGTGTGTGTGTGTGTGTGTGTGTGTTTTGCGCGTACACATACACAAACATATACATACACATGCATACAGACACACATACATCCATTCATGTGTATACATCCATCCATCCATACATACACACATAGGGAGATCAATCGATAGATAGAGAGAGAGAGATAGGTAGGTAGGTAGATAGATAGATAGATAGATAGATAGATAGATAGATAGATAGATAGATAGATAGATAGATAGATAGATAGATAGATAGATAGATAGATAGATAGATAGATAGATAGACAGACAGATATTACGTGTGTGTGTGTGTGCGCGCGCGCGTTTTGGGGTGTACTTGTATCTATGCAGGTGTTATCTACATGGTTTATTACCATGTTTTAAAGAGCAGAATACGAGTGATAACTATAAACATCTGCTATAAAACTTTATATCTGGCCAAAGCATGAGACTTTACATGCCCCGTAAATATAATTTATTACTTTATATATTCATGACTGGGTTTGCAGGGGGGGGGGGGGCTCTTTTTTCGTTGGTTTTTTTTTTGGTTGGTTGGGTTTTTTGGGGGGTACTATGTGTCTTTTATGTAGAATGGAGAGGAATGGGCCCAACTTGCCCAAGATACAAAAAGTATTAGTGTGTTTTATTATTATTATTATTATTATTATTAAATATTATTATTGTTGTGTTTGTTGTTAGTGTAAGTGTTACTATTATTATCTTATCATTATCACCATCATCATTATTATCATCATTATTATTTTTCAATTATTATTGCTGTTTTTGTTAGTGTAAGTATTACTGTTAGTATCTTAATTGTCATCATTACCATTATTATCATCATTATTATTATTATCATTTATGTTATTATTATCATCATCATTATCGACGTTATTGCTATTGTTGTGGTTGTTGCACGTTTCCTTGCTGTTTAAATTGTTTCCGTAGTTTAAGTTGTTGTCGATGTAAAAGTCGTTGTTGTTTCTGTTGTTACTACTTGTATATATCGTGGTTATCCTCATCATTATGAACATCGTCGACAACACAAGGCAAAATTATTACAGTAATCACATAGAGTATTGCAGTACTCACATGTGAGTGTGCATGTGTGTGCGTGCGTGCGTGTGTGTATACATTTGAATTTGTAAAATTAAATTTAAAAAAAAACTATTAACTGTAACGCTGCATGTGAATGAGTAGGATGAATGGAAGCGCTTTGATTTGTTTTCTGCAAGATACAGCGCCGTATAAATTCCATGTATTATTCTTATTATTGCATGTATTGACAGTGCCACGTTGCTCTGAACAAAATCAAATTCTCTTTAAACCAACAAAAGGCGTGTTCTACAACTCTCCCCACGAAATGATCCATTACTTCATCATCATCTTCATCGAACGCTCAGACAGTAACTATTGCTGCCCGTCACATGATGAGCGAAAAAATGCGTTGCGCTGCCGTTAAGCGCCTGACAAGTCAAGCCCAGCACATCCGACTCGGGCGTGGACTGATTCATACAAGTTGTCTACTGTACAGAAATCCTCTTCCTTTTTTCAGCTACACCAAGCTTCTAGAGAATTTTTTTTTACGGGAGAGGTGGGGGGGGGAGGGGGGGGGGCGTCGCCAAAAAGGACATTAGCATAGATCGGCCACGGGTGACAAGGCAAACTTCGATGTTTGGTGTTTTTTTCAATTTAAAAAAAAATCGTCGATGTGTTTCGGTTCAGTGATTCTCGATACGGTAAACAGATAGACCGACCGACAAACAACGATATGCAAAACACTGGAGGAATCAGGGTCTGATTGACATCAGAGGACTTAACGCATTGTACTGTGGTGTATACCACTTTGGGGGTGCTGAGTAGCCTAGCGGTTAGAAGCGTTACGCTCGTGATCTGACGACCCGAAATCGAGCCACCAGGGATGCGCCCGTTTTAGGGGATTTCCCCCCCCCCCCCCCCCCCCCCCCCCCCCCCCCCCCAATCCCCTTCCCTCCGGAGTTAACATCAGTACTGACTCCACTTCCCCAATAGTCCTTGGAATGAGACTACAAACCGAGGCCCCATGTGCAAACGCACGCAGAACATCGTGAGCACATGTTAAAAACCTGTTCTGCCTTTTTGAAGAGTATGCCAAATTGTGCCAGTAGGAAATGGGTGACAATTTTTTTTAAAACACATGCACAAAACTGTCGTTTTTAGACACCATCCCCGAAGTCGGAATGCGACTACCTTAATGGTGGGCACAAACGCTCCCGAAGGAAACAACGTCGCCACAAGATCAGCGCCACTCACTTTTTCCCCAAATGTTCCTATCTACATTAGCAGAAAAATCTACTGACACACTGAAATGCTCGCAAGGTAAAATTCACTGAAATTCTCACTCTGAAAATGTATCTATCTAGATGGATGGATGGATGGATGGATGGATGGATGGATGGATGGATGGATGGATGGATGATGGATAGATAGATAGATAGATAGATAGATAGATAGATAGATAGATAGATAGATAGATAGATAGATAGATAGATAGATAGATAGATATACTGGAATTCTCACGCAGAAAAATCTACTGATAAAATAAAATTCCCACGTTGAAAAATCTAACACAATTAAAATTCTTATGTTGAAAGAAACCTACTGGAATTCTCAAAGCAAACAACAAACATATTGATTATAACATTCTCAGGCAGAGAAAAATATCACAATAAAATTCTCACACAAAAACTCTAGAACTCTCTCCAAGAAAACTCTACTAACACAATAAAAATTTCCACGCAGAAAGATCTAAATACACACTAAAAATTCTCACTCAGAAAAATCTAAATACATACTAAAAATTATCACCCAGAAAAATCTAAATACACACTAAAAATTATCACCCAGAAAAATCTAACTACCCACTAAAAATTATCACCCAGAAAAATCTACTACGCTTTTCACGCAGAATAATCAATCTACTGACACATTAAAAATTCCCACACAGAAATATCCTCCCGGATTTTTGCACATAAAAAAAACCCGCACACATTCAACTAGAAGCTAAACCCCCAAAAAATCATTGTCGGCATGTTTCCTATTGTATATTCTAACGAAGAGCTTTTCGGTGTATGCCATTATTTTAATCATTTATTTTCTCTTTTTGTTTTTATTTCTCAGGAGTTTAATGAAGAATTAAAAAAGGGGGGATATACACGTGTACATTCTGCTACCTCAAAAAATAAAACTTCGTTCTGTTCTTTCATCTTCCAGCGCGACCCTGTTTTCTTTTTTTTTTCAATTCGTTTTAAGGATTTAAAAGAAAGACAGAAAAACAAGAAGCAAAGAAAGAGAGAGAGAGAGAGAGAAAAGAGAAGAAGAAGAAGAAGAAGAAGAAGAAGAAGAAGAAGAAGAAGAAAGAAAGAAAGAAAGAAAAAAAAAAGAATGTTATATTTGCTCTTTCTAACACTCCGGGGGGAAAAAAGAGTTCGCCTGTTTGCTCTTTTGTTGTCCCTGGTGGGGGGTTTTCTGTTTTACTTACTTTTTTCACATCACTCAGTTGAGAGATTGGTATATCAACCAAATTGTATGTATCTGTGTTGACTTTCAAGAATAACAGTGCGTTCGTTCGTTTCTTTAGTTCCTTCTACAAGTCTCTTCCTTCCTTCCTTCTTTTCTTCTTAATCACTTCCTTTTTCTCCCTTTTTTAAAAACCTAAATTGTTCCTGCCACCATAATAATAAAATGATTGACGGGTCTGAAAATTTCTGAAATTCCCTCAAGCCTCTTACCTACACCAAGGGAAGAGAGAGAGGGGGGAGAGACAGAGACAGACAGACAGACAGACACAGAGAGACGGAGAGACAGAGAGAGACAGGGAGAGTCAGACAGACAGACAGACAGACAGACAGACAGATAGAGACAGTGAGAGAGAGAGGGGAATGGGAGGAAGAAAGAGACAGACAGACAGACAAGAGAGACAGAGACAGAGAGAGAGAGAGAGAGAGAGAGAGAGAGAGAGAGAGAGAGAGAGGAGAGAGAGAGAGAGAGAGAGAGAGAGAGAGAGAGAGAGAGAGAGAGAGAGAGAGAGAGAGATGGGAATGCTGATAAACTCACAAACAATTCCAGAATAGCAGGACAGGAGAAGAAAAACGACCCGGCTTGTGCCAAACATCTGCACCCTGTCTCCTCCCTTTGTCGAAACCATTGCGAAAGTGGCCAGGTGTTGCGTTTAATTTTTTATTTCGCTGCTTTACACACACACAAAACACACACCAAAAAAAAAGGCCCGGAATTCCTTAGTGGTTAAAACATTATTCTTCGTGGTTAGGGTGCCACTTACGGCTCGAGTTCCAATCTCCAATGATTGATTTGTCTTTGCTTTGTCTTTGATTTGTCTTTGCAAGACATGGCGCTATTATTAGTATTATTGGTTTTCGTTTCTTCTTCTTCTTCGTAGAACACTCAACAGCAACTAATGTTGTCTGTCATATGAACGAAAATGCATTGCGCTGCCGTTAAGCGCCTGACAAGTCTGGCCCAGCACATCCGACTTTGGCGTGGGAGAGAATTGTTATCTTTGAAGTCTTTCTGGGGATGGGGGGGGGGGGGGGGGGGCAGGCAGGAGAATGAACTAAGAAGGCAGAAAAAAAGGAGGTACCAAAAAGAAAAGGAACAAGGCAGAAACAAAGAGAGGGATAGAAAAGAGGAAATTCCTATCACAGACTTTTTAGAAGGTGGGGATGCTGTTTATACTGACAAGCCCTGGCATTCCCACGAGGAGCGGGGGGGGGGGGGGGGGCAGGGGGGAGGGGGGGTTGGTATTTTTTTTTCTTTTAAGATTTAAACGATGGTTTTCCAAAAATGGTCATTTTTAACCGCTTTTTCAAAGCAAAGTATGGGTCGGAACAGCATACCGGTTACAACGTTGTATTTATGGTTTGGAGGTAACTGAATGTGTAGGTTCGAAATCTCCGCTAATCCCCGAAGTCGGAATGCGGCTACCTTAATGGATGGGTACAAACCTTTCCATCAGTAAACCTGGGAGCGCTAGCCGTGGAACGAAGAAAAACCCTCCACTAAGGTGTCTTTTTTTTTTTTTGGGGGGGGTGTCTTTTTTTCCTTAAAAGGTATTGCGAAGTCGGTCATTCTAAAGGGGTCGTCTTCTTTTTCTTGTTCTTCTTCTACTTCTTCTTCTTGCTCTTCTTCTTCTTTTCTTTTTCTTCTTTTTCGTCTTCTTTTTCTTCTTCTTCTTCTTCTTTTTCTTCTTCTTCTTCTTCTTCTTTTTCTTGAATGGGGCAGAATAGTCTGCTGGTTACAACGTCGTGTTGTGGTTTGAGGGTAAGTGAAGGTGCGGATTTCAATCTCTACCATGTGTCTCTTCTCTTTTTTTCTTTCTTTCTTTTTTTTAGTTTTTTTTAAAAATAGATATACATGAATGAGAAGAAGAAGAAGAAGAAGAAGAAGAAGAAGAAGAAGAAGAAGAAGAAGAAGAAGAAGAAGAAGAACAAGAACAAGAACAAGAACAAGAAGAAGAACAAGAACAAGAACAAGAAGGAGGAGGAGGAGGAGAGTTTGTCGTTATCCGTCTTAAGCAGCTTTGCAAATCCTCTGACCTGCGTCTGTCATGGTGAAAAAAATGAATGTATAGAAAGAACACACCACACACACACACACACACACACACACACACACACACACACACACACACACACCAAAATATTAACCTTAATTTTGCTACACACGCACATACACACCAGAATATCACACACACACACACACACACACACACACACACACACACACACACACACACACACACAAACACACACATACACACACACATACACACACACACATACCAGAATATCACACACACAAACACACACACACACCCCATAATATTGACCATAATTTTGCTATCAGGTTTTATTAATGTCCCTCGTGATGTTTCTTTAAGCTTTTATTTTCGCGTTGACCGCTTTCCAGATCATGTAAGATCATCTGACTGATTCAAAGTTAAAACAAATTTATTGAAATCCATTCCCCCAGCAAGTTTTCCTTTCCCCAAAGTTTATCGATTGAACAGTTTGGTTTTCCCAAATATCTAATAACATTATTTAATCTGATTTCGTTGCAATCTGCCAGCGGTTTCTTCCAGATTACATTTGTTTGGGGCTGGGGTTTTTTAATTTTCAAGGAATTATCTCTTAAATATTTCATTTTTATCTCATTTCCGATTTTTTTTTAAACCGCAACAGTTTTTTTCCTTATGCACGGTGTGTTTTGTCCCGATGTTTTTGTTGTGGGTTGTTTTGGGGTTTTGTTGTTGTTGTGTTGTTGTTGTTTTGGGGGGTTCTTTTACCTTTTCTTTCTTCATTTGATAATGATAGCAAAGTCCCCCGTGGGGATGCCGGGGGCATGTCATAATAAATAGCATCCCCACCTTCTTGAAAATTCTGTGCTAAGAATTCACTCTTTTCTATCCCTCTCTTTGTTTTTGCCTTGTTTCCCTTTTCATCCTGTTACCTTCTTCTTGTCAATTTTCTGCCTTCTTGGTCCATTCTCCTGCATTTTCTTTCCAGAAAGACGTCAAAAAATTATCTCCCATGCCGAAGTCGAATGCGCTGGGCCTGATTTGTCAGGCGCTTAACGGCAGTGCAACGAATTTTTGCTCATGTGTCAGACAACAGTAGTTGCTGCCTGAGCGTTCAACGAAGAACATAACAGTAAAAAAATATGAGGATGATGTAAATCATCACAACAGAATTTATACCGATATTTGTGAAATCAATCACACTTTTACTTTCATCTCTGTGTGTTTGTGCGTGCGTGCGTGCGTGCGTGCGTGTGCGTGCGTGCGTGCGTGCGTGCGTGCGTGCGTGCGTGCGTGCGTGCGTGCGTTTGTTATTTTCTCTAATAAGAATTCTTTTTTTTAACTTTCTTCAAGAAGATTTGACTGATTCGCTTATGATAGGGAAGCGCTGTTATTTACCAATAATTTGTGTGCGGGGGGTGGAGGGAGGGGTTGTTTTGTTTTGATGATTGTTTATTTCGTTTTGTTTTTAGTTTGTTTCGATTTGGTTTGTTTCGGGGTTGGATTGAGAGTTTTGGTTTGGGATCGGTAGGGGGGGGGGGGGGGGGTAGGGGGGGGGGGGGGTGTAGGCTAGGCGAGGGGAGGGAGTTGTTTGGTTTTAATGTGACTTTTTGTTGTGATTTTTTTTTAATGGGGATTTTTTTTTTTGGGGGGGGGGGGGGGGGTAGGGGTACACAGTTAATTAAATGAATTCTTTCAGTGTTTTCTTGTAATCTTTCTTGTGTTGTTCCTTTTAGTGGGTTTTTTCAAGTAACATTCAAACAAATTATGTTCATCCTTATCAGTTCATAATTACGATTCATCTTCAGAAAAATGCCTAGAAACGGGTTTAACATCATCTAGGCATCAAGGTCTTTCT
>CM054167.1:24137392-24139892 GCA_028751875.1 Rapana venosa | reverse complement strand
GTACATCTGCTTTTTTTTTCCATCAAGCTATGCGCATGTGACCCTTTCTTATTCTCCCACCATTTAAATATACCCATATTCCGACTTCGGGATTAGTGTCTAAGCCCAACACCTGTGCGCATGCGTTTTTTATGTTGTCATCTGTTCCTACCGGCACGACATGGCCTACTCTTCCAAAAGGCGGAACAAGTTTTTAACGTGTGTGTGCGCAAGACTTTCTGCATGCATTATTTTGCATACGAGGCCTCGGTTTATAATCTCATCCGAAGAACTTTTAACACTCAGTTCAGTTTTTCTCTGTCAAACTGGGAAGAAAGGGCAAGGCTGGGAACCGAACCCAGAACCTCACAGTTTACTTGTTAGTAAGGTGTGAACGTTTCAACCGTCCTGCCACCTTCCTTCTTGGAATTTTTTTTAATCCATTAAAAAAAAAAAGAAATAGAAGGGGGGGTGGGTAGAGAAGCCATGCGCTACATTACAGAGAGAAAGGAACGTGATGTATTACTTGTTTGTGTGTGTTAGTGCTATGTAAGAAAGTTTGGGGGGTTTGCTTGAGGAGGGAGGGGGTGTGGGAGGTTGTTGTTTTCTTTTTTTTTTTTTTTTTTTAAGAATTTAGGAGGTACAGTAAATATAACCTGCGAAGAGTTGTTCCGTGTTCTCTGTCTTTGGGTTTTTGTTTTTTCTGAAGTTCCTGATTTTTTTTTTTGAGGGGGTCGTTTTGAGTTAGGTGTGTGTGTGTGCGTGCGTGTGTGTGTGTGTATGTGTGTGTGGTGCGTGCGTGCGTGCGTGCGTGCGTGCGTGCGTGCGTGTGTGTGGTGTGTGTGTGTGTGTGTGTGTGCACGCGCGTGTGTGTGTATGCACGTGCGTGTGTGTGTGTGTGTGTGTGCACGCGCGCGTGTGTGTGTGTGTGTGTGTGTGTATGGCGGGGGAGGGGGGTATACTGCGCTAGTTTTTGTGTGTGTGTTTTGAGTGTGTGTTTTGTGTGTCTGTATGTGTGTGCGTGCGTTAGTGTGTGTTGTTGGCAAACGCGCACGCTCGTGCATATGTCTAACATCGGTAAAAGAAATGTGTGTTCGCGCATGTGAGTTTACTATCACACAGGAGAACCCCCCCCCCCCCTCTCTCTCTCTCTCCTCTCATCTCTCTCTCTCTATCTCTCTCTCTCCATCTCTCTCTCAATAAATCCTTTTCAAAACGGATACAGCGTAAACTGCGAAATAAACAGTTCTCCTCTTTTTTTTTGGGGGGGGGGGGGGGGGGGGGTGAGGGGGGGTTAGGGGGAGGGAGGGGTAGGGGTGCCTGTGTCTTTGCCATCTTCATCATCAACATTTTTATTTGTCATCATTATCACCAGTCATCGTTATAATTGCATCCCTAGAATTATCAGCAACACTACATCATTGTTTTTGTCCATTGGTTTGTTTTTTTAATCATTCTGTTTATCGTAATTATTTTCTGGTATCATGATAATCATTATCATCATCATTAGCGTTGTGCTGTCATTCGCATCACCACCATCGTCATCATCACCACCACCATCACCTTCAACCAAAACTAGAAAATGAAAATCTCTCTCTCTCTCTCTCTCTCTCTCTCTCTCTCTCTCTCTCTCTCTCTCTCTCTCTCATCCTCTCATCACACCTCACACACACACACACACACACACACACACACACACACACACACACACACACACACACAAACACACACACACACACACACACTACACAAAAATCTCTTCACACACACACACACACACACAACACACACGCACAGCCAATCTACTCACCTCCAAAAGAACAACTTTTCTTCCCCAAAAGAATTTTTTCTTCACACACACACAGACACAAAATATATAAAAACTTTTGGATGGTTTCTGAACGTTAAAAAAAAAAAATCACCACTTAACACCAACCACCCGCCACCGCTGCTGTATAAATAATCCACCACTGTGCACCTTTGTTTTGTTTTTTTCAAATCAAACAAATCACCACAAAGTTTAATATCACCAAAAAAAAAGAAAAAATAATAATAATAACCACAATAAAGCAAAGAAAACCACAGAGAAACCCTATAGAAACGTTAGATAAACAATTTTCTTAACCCAAGTTTATCCACCACCTCCGTTGTTGCAGACCCGCGCATTCGACTTAGCAAAGCAAAGACACACACTCTCCGACAGAAAGAGACTAAGACGCGCGCGTCACATCTGACTGAACTTCGATCTTCTTACTGAATCTCTCTCTCTCTCTCTCTCTCTCTCTCTCTCTCTCTCTCTCTCTCTCTCTCTCTCTCTCTCTCTCCTTCCTCTCTCTCCTATCTCTGTCTCTCTCTCTCTCTGTCTCTCCCTCTCCCTCTCTCTCTCTCTCTCTTCTCTCTCTCTGACGCGGCATGCAAGAAACTCAGGCACGTTGAGTGTTTAGTTCTGTTCGCTGAATGGTCTGGAACCAAGTGAACTGAGAAAAAGACACAGAGAGGGAGAGAGAGAGCGGCATTGCTA
>CM054167.1:24114892-24127392 GCA_028751875.1 Rapana venosa | reverse complement strand
TGATGTTTGTTGTGGTATCAGTTTAGAGTCATGTATAGGTGTGTGTGGGTGGAGGGGGGGGGGTATGTAGTGTGTGTGTGTACACATAACAGTAATAAAAAAGAGGGGGTAGAGAGACACAGAGAGGACACAGAGAAACAGAGACACAGAGAGGGGGGGGGGGGAGGCAGAAAGAGAGAGAAAGAGAAGGAAGGAATAGAGACAGAGAGGGGGGAATAGGCAGGGATACATACAAGCATGTAGGCAGACTGTCAGAAACACACACACACACACACACACACACACACACACACACACACACACACACCACACACACATGGCATAGCAGAGACGCTGAGAAAGAAAGAGAAACAGACAGACAGACAGACAAACACAGAAAACAAAACATTCCAACACACAAAAACTGTCTCAAAATATTCAGATAAGAAATGACTTTTGTCTTCTTAGGATACAAGAATTCTTGCAAGCAAAAGACGACAGAAAAAAAAGAAAACTTTCTCACAAGTTTTCTTTCTCTCTCTACTATTCTCCATTCTCTCTCCCTCTCAGCCCCCTTTCTCTGCATCAGAACTGCTTTCTTCAGACGCTCTGATGCCAGAACGATGGTGCTGACATCACACAAACACACCACTGATGTTCAATCCTGCCTCATTCACATGCCCCGCCAATGGAACATGCTGTCAGAACTGGACACAGTTTTTCTTTTTCTTTGGTGTTGTGGAGACATCAAAGGCGAAAAGAATTTTTGTTTATTACACAACACGGTTCATATTCCTATTTCCTTTTTTTTCGGTCAAGTTAATAAATTATAAAAATGATGAGTGAGGCTGCGAGAGTTGGGTGATTGTCTCCCACTTTCTCATTCCTCCACCTACCCCCACCCCTCTGTGATACCCCTCCCTCCCCCCCCCCCCCCCCCCCTTCCTTCACCCATTTTGGTTCTTTGTCCTCCAGTGTTCCTGTTTCTTTAGAGATCAAAGCACTTTGATTTGTTGCTTTACAAGATTCAGCGCTGTACTTAGTCCATGTAGTAGTAGTAGGAGGAGGAGGAGGAGTATCATTATTATTATTATCATCATCATCATTATTATCATTATTAGTATTGTTGTTACCATCATCATTATTATTATTATTACTATCATTATTATTATCATTATTATCAAACAACTGACACATGGCTCTCACAAGTGAGTCTTCGACTGCAAAAGAGTTCTGGAACAGTTCCCAAAAAGAGAAATAAACGTTGACATGACTTCAGTAAGGCAGATAAAGAAAGTTCTAAGACAGTTATTTTCCTGCAGCATTGCTGTCATCCATTCATCTCAGAGCCTTTCTCTCTCTCTCTCTCTCTCTCTCTCTCTCTCTCTCTCTCTCTCTCTCTCTCTCTCTCTCTCTCTCTCTCTCTGTGTGTGTGTGTGTGTGTGTGTGTGTGTGTGTGTGTGTGTGTGTGTGTGTGTGTGTTAAGCAAGAGAGAATAAGGGGGTACAGTTAAAAGAAGGGTCTTATGGAGGATTTGTTTTTACAGAATATGACACGGTGCTTGATAGAAATTCTGAGTGTGGGGGAAAAGCCAGAAAGAGATAGGGAGGGGGGAGGGAGGGAGAGAGAGGGGGGGGGAGGGGGGAGAGAGAGAGAGGAAGGAGGGAAAGGGGGAGAGAGGGGAGGGAGAGAGAGACTGAGAGAGAGGGAGGGAGGGAGGGAGAGAGAGAAGGGGAGAGAGAGAGGGGGGTAGGGAGAGAGAGAGAGAACTCGAACTCGAACTCAAAAGATTTATTCACAAAAAGGCCATTGGCCCATACATGAAGGGGGGTTGCCAAACTGCTTAGTATTTTAGTGAGAAAAATAAGTAACACAAAAAAACAAAATGTTATTGTATACCCACAACCACCACAATAAAAATCAGTTCCAAAAATATGACTTAAGAAACCAAGATATCTCTTATTCTAAAGGCTTTACACAAATATAAAGCAAGGCTGCGCACAATCTCAGGGTGACTAGATGCCATGAGTAGACAGAATCTAAATAAATTAGGCTGTCTACTATACTTTACAGGAATTTAATTCTCTTACATCTTCTAATACTGGACAGCACAGCACAAAATGAACTTCATCTTCCACTGTTTGCTTACATAATGGGCATAGCAAGCTGAGAGAGAGAGAGAGAGAGAGGAGAGAGAGAGAGAGAGAGAGGAGAGAGAGAGAGAGAAGAGAGAGAGAGAGAGAGAGAGAGAGAGAGAGAGAGAGAGAGAGAGAGAGAGAGAGAGAGGTAGAGAGGGAACAACAGAATATAAAAGACAGAGAAAGTCAAAGACACACACTGACAGATAAACAGACAGACAGACGTACAGACAGATATACTGAGAGAGAGAGAGAATATAGGAGAGAAAGGGTTTTTTTTAATCCAAACTTTTATATCCTTTTTGGTATTCTTTTGATTCAGACATTCTCTCGTCACTCAAAAACAGAGGAGAACAAAAAAAAACTTTCTCACAAGTTTTCTTTCTCTCTCTACTATTCTCCATTCTCTCTCCCTCTCAGCCCCCTTTCTCTGCATCAGAACTGCTTTCTTCAGACGCTCTGATGCCAGAACGATGGTGCTGACATCACACAAACACACCACTGATGTTCACTCCTGTCTCATTCACACGCCCCACCAATGGAACATGCTGTCAGAACTGGAAACTGGTTTTTTTTCTTTCTTTGGTGTTGTGGAGACATCAAAGGCGAAAAGAATTTTTGTTTATTACACAACACGGTTCATACTCATATTTCCTTTTTTTTCGGTCAAATTCATAATTATTTTTAAAAAATTATGAGAGAGGTTGCGAGAGTTCTGAAAAGTTGGGTGATTGTCTCCTCTTTTCTCGTTCCTCTACCTACCCCACCCCTCTGTGATACCCCCTCCCTCCCCCCCCCCCTTCCTCCACCCATTTCAGTTCTTTGTCCTCCAGTGTTCCTGATTCTTTAGGGATCAAAGCACTTTGCTTTACGAGATTCAGCGCTGTACTAAGTCCATATTGTAGTAGTAGTAGTAGTTCTGTCGTGTTGCTGAAGAAACTGAAAAGACTGGCCTCCAAATCAACATCGGGAAGACAGAGGTCATGAGGATGAACAACAAAACACATGACTCAGTGCGACTGCAGCAAGAAACCATTAAAGAAGTCAGCAAGTTTATTTACCTGGGCAGTGTCGTCAGAAAAGATGGGGGAACAGATGAAGACATCAAGTGCCAAATCAACAAAGCCCGTCACGCCTTCAACACCCTTCGGCCAATTTGGAGGTCAACAGCCCTCTCATTTCAAAACAAGATTCGGATCTACAACACCAATGTCAAATCGGTCCTACTTTATGGCTCAGAAACCTGGCGGGTAACAAAAACCAACACCCACAAACTCCAGTCTTTTACCAACAAATGCCTCAGGAACATCCTCAACATCAGGTGGCCGAAGTCATATCCAACAAACAACTGTGGGACAGGACCAGACAAACCCCAATCGAGTCCATTATTAAACAAATGAAGTGGGATGGATCGGCCATACACTCCGCAAGCCTGCGTCAAGTGTCACCAGGCAGGCCCTTGACTGAAATCCACAAGGGAAGTGGAAAGTTGGTCGACCAAAACAGACCTGGCGCAGAAGTGTTGACGAAGAAACGAAGGCAGCCGGAATGACATGGGTCGAGCTGAAGAGGATCTCCCAAAACCGAGTTCGTTGGAGGGAAGTTGTTGCAGCCCTATGTTCCCCAAGGTACCAAGAGGCATAAGTCAAGTCAAGTCAAGTAAGTCAAGTAGTAGTAGTAGTAGTAGTAGTAGTAGTAGTAGTAGTAGTAGGAGGATAAGGAGGAGGAGTATCATCATCATCATCATCATAATCATCATTATTATTATTATTATTATTGTTGTTGTTGTTGTTACCATCATCACCATCATCATTATTATTATCATTATTATCAAACAACTGACACATGGCTCTCACAAGTGAGTCTTTGACTGCAAAAGAGTTCTGGAACAGTTCCCAAAACGTTGACATGACTTCACTAAAGCAGATAAAGAAAGTGATAAGACAGTTATTTTCCTGCAGCATTGCTGTCATCCATCTCAGAGCCGTGTGTGTGTGCGTGCGTGCGTGCGTGCGGTGTGTGTGTGTGTGTGTGTGTGTGTGTGTGTGTGTGTGTGTGTGTGTGTGTGTGTGTGTGTGTGTGTGTTAAGCAAGAAGAATAAGGAGGTACAGTTAAAAGAAGGGTCTTATGGGGAATTTGTTTTTACAGAACATGACACGGTGCTTGATGAAATTCTGAGTGTGGGGGCAAAGCCACAGAGAGAGAGGGGGGGGGGAGAGAGGGAGGGGAGAGGAAGGAGGGAGGAGAGAGGAAGAGGGGGAGGGGAGAGACTGGAGGAGAGAGGAGGGGGGGGAGGGAGAGAGAGGAAAGGGGAGAGAGAGGTAGAGAGAGAGGGAGGGAGGGAGGGAGAGAGAGGGGCGAGGATGGAGAGGAGAGAGAGAGAGGAGGGAGGAGGGAGGGAGGAAGAGAGAGAGGAAAGTAAAGGGAGAGAGAGAGGGGGAGAGGAGGGACAGAGAAAGGAGAGGGAGAGGAGGGAAAGGGGAGAGAGAGGGGGAGGGGGAGGAGAGGGGGGGAGGGGGGGAGAGGGAGAGAGAGAGGGGGAGAGAGGGAGAGAGATCTGAGAGAGATAGAGGGAGGGAGGAGAGGGAGAGAGAAGGGTAGGGAGGGAGGAATGAGGGAGAGGAGAGAGAGAGAGAGGAGAGAGAGGAGAGAGAGAGAGAGAGAGAGAGAGAGAGAGAGAGAGAGAAAGGGAGATAGGTAGAGAGGGAACAACAGAATATAAAAGACAGAGAAAGACAAAGACACACACTGACAGATAAACAGACAGACGTACAGACATACTGAGATACAGACAGACAGAAACACAGTCACACAGCAAAAATACCAAACAGTCAAAGCAGTCTCAAAACATAGGAGAGAAAGGGTTTTTTTTAATCCAAACTTTTATATCCTTTTTGTATTGTTTTGATTCAGATATTCTCTCGTCACTGAAAAACAGAGGAGAAAAAAAAAACTTTCTGACAGTTTTCTTTCTCTAAATTCTCCTTTCTCCTCTCTCAGCCCTCTTTCTCTGCATCAGAACTGCTTTCTTCAGACACTCTGATGCCAGAACGATGGCACTGACATCACACAAACACACCACTGATGTTTACTCCTGCCTCATTCACACGACCCCGCCAATGGAACATGCTGTCAGAAATGGAACAATTTTTCTTTTTCTTTGGTGTTGTGGAGACATCAAAGGCGAAAAAGATTTCTGTTTATTAGGCCGTGCACAGCAGACAGTTCATATTCTTCTTTTCTGAATACTTTTTTTTTAATCGTGAGGAGGTTACCAAAGTTCTGAAAAGTTGGGAGACTTTATTCCCTTCTGGGCAAAACAGCCTAGTGGTCACAGTGTCACATTGGTGACCTAATGGTAAAGGGTTTGGGTTCGAATCTCCTGTAAGGTGGCTGTTACATGGATTTTTTTCCCATTGAAGCTAGCATTAACGCTAACACTACCTCTCCAACAGTACCTCAGATCAGACTACAAGCTGAAGTCCCATAAGCAAACACATGCAGAACAATCTTGCAAACATGTTAAAACCCCATCCATCTTTCAGAGAAAAGTCAGCCAGATATGGTCAGTTGGATATGGATGACACAAACATACCCAGCATGCACATTTTTTTAAAAATTCTTTTATTTCGAGGATAATGGAATACACACCGCTGGTTTTTTTTTACATCTAGTCCCCGTGTGTATGCAGTTTTGTAGATTTTGTCATCCGTTCCCACCAGCACATAATGGCCTACTCTTCATTGATGAGTTAGAGAGAGAGAGATGGGCTCCGCTACGTTTAACTTCCCCAACGACACACTGTGTCTGAAAACTTCAGTGCCGTGTTCCAGCAACTCCTACAGGAGTTTAAGAGAGAAGTCAATCTGTCAGTCAACCAACCCCTTCCCCCGCCCCCCTCAATCTTTACTTACCCCCTTCCCCACCCACCCTTTTCTTCTTGCTTCCTAGCATTCCCAAAACTATTAGAGGTCGAAAAGTTCAGTGGTCATTGCAACTGACTCATGATCTGAAGGTTGTGGGGTTGAACCTCCACTGAACTGTTTGGTTAACTGGGATTTTCCGTTGAAGCTAAGACTGGTTCTGACCCCATTCCCCTGGAGGTCTTCTGCTTGAGATTCTCAGCCCAGCTCCTTTGTGTGAACTGACACGTAGCATCTAACTCACACTTCGTACTTTTATTGAATGGTATTTTGTATTTGTAGATTGTATTTGTATTGAATGGTATTTTGTATCTGTATACCCGTTTATGTCACGGCAGAATTTTTTGCGTGAAATTCGGGCTGCTCTCCTTGGGGACAGCTAGTTGCATCAAGAACAGCGCCACCCACTTTTTTTTAAATTCTGTCTGCATGTGCATGTTTCCCTATCAAAGTGGCTTTTTAAAAAAAGAATTT
Organism: Rapana venosa; assembly: GCA_028751875.1. Lineage (NCBI taxonomy): Eukaryota > Metazoa > Mollusca > Gastropoda > Neogastropoda > Muricidae > Rapana > Rapana venosa. The sequence continues at coordinate 24,120,878 of CM054167.1, read as the reverse complement.
TGCCAGGGACAACTCTTGTTGTGATGTGTTCTTTTGCGTGCGCTGAATGTGTATTGCACACGGGAACTCGGTTTACGGTTTTATTCGAAAGACTAGCACCCAGACCACCACTAATGAATCAAGTTTCGAGCACAAACGGGGATCAAACCCGCACTTCTCCCTTTCTAGGCAGGTGCGTTATCTCTAGACCACCGATAATTATAGTGTTCACCTTAAAAATCCATCTCAACTTGCAGAATAGTAAGCCAGTCATCTTTCGTAGAACAACAGGCAAGTATAGGCCAGTGGTGTGATAAGTGAAAGATACTCAGCATTCGCCAAGGCTTGGCAAGTATAGCGGGTTATATGATTATTAGAGTACACGCTGAACGGATTCGTTGGCTGATATACATTCAGGTCACTGGGGTCAATTTGTAATTTATTGCTTTAAGAAATTCGATGCAAACAGACTGCAACACAGCATCAAAACCACAAAACAGCATTCACACAGCACAAGGTAGCCTGACACCTATGCGGCACGTTACAACACAATGTAAATCAATACAACACAACATTACAACACAACACAACAGCATCACATATAACACAACAAGAAATCATTCAAATACAATGCATGCACCACAACAACATCATGATGCATACAACACAACCCAATACAAGTTCTTTAAATTCTCTAAAAAATATTATTAAAAATTTATCGATTCCTGTCCAACTCTTGAACCCTGTTCATTGAAGAAGCCCCCTAAAACCACACACAGAGGGCCGTCCCCCGGTTTCTCACAAATCTGACAGGGTGGGAGTCAAAGGGTTAACAAAACAATATAAATTCATGAAAAGGGATAGCTATCCATGTGGGAGTCATTTTTAAAATGATTCACCGGCGTTTCTGGCTTAGTGTTCTCTTAAGACTCATTCATGATAGAGCAAGTTTTCACACCCCTCCTTCCTCCTCCCTCCCCCCCCCTCTCCAAACTGACACATTCCTGGAAAGATATACTTGTGTTTGTTGCTCTCACATTGCTGTTAACGCTATTCTGGATCAAATCATAAAATCTTGTTTAAACCAATTCCAGAACTATCTAAACGAAATGTTTAGCCAAGTAGGGAACGAACGTCCCCTAGAGACATTCTTCATTTCAGTATTCAGTTAAGATGTTACTGCTATCATATTATCCATACACCCTACACCGTTATGGCCGACAATTACCTTCAACCGATGGCTGACAACTGGGGGAAAAAAATATATATGTATACATATACATATATATATATATATATATATATATATATTATATATATTATTATATAATATTGATATGCTGAGTTGGCGAGGCATCGAGTGCATGCTTACCTTTTCCTGTTTTTCGCAATCCACTGATCGCTGTGATTACTGGCAAGATCTTTTGTGTGCTTCCATAATCTCTCTCTCTCTCTCTCTCTTCTCTCTCTCTCTCTCTCTCTCTCTCTCTCTCTCTCTCTCTCTCTCTCACACACACACACACACCACACCACACACACACACACACACATACACACACACACGCTCTCACACACACTCACACACACTCACACACACAAAACACACACACTCACACACACTCACACACACAACACACACACACATTGTCAAGATCTTCTATGTGCTTCTAAAATCTCTGTCTCTTCTGTCTCGTGTTTATCTGTCTCTCTCTCTCTCTCTCTCTCTCTCTTCTCTCTCTCTCTCTAATATAATATATAATATATATATATATATATATATATGTATATATATATATATATCCCTCCCTCCCCTTCCTGCACCAGTTGTTTTATTGAGATTAATACCTACCCCCCCCCCCCCCCACCCCCCCCAACCCCAGTTGTTTTATCGTTTTTTTAAATACTTGTTTCATTGTTGGGTTGTTTTGTTTTGGGGTTGTTGTTTTTTGTTGTTGGTTGTTTTTTGTTTGGTTGGGGGGAGGGGGGGTTATTGCTTCTTCCCCCTATCCTCTCCTTCTAAGCGAGTGAGGCGACAGATTACAAGTGGATGTTCTCTGCGGTCTTAAAGATGTGGGCAGATGACAGTAAGGGCCGTTGTGATCGCCCCTCCCTTTCAGGTGAATGAGAGCCCTGTCCTCTGTTGCCGGGTACCTCACATCTCTGGAAAATGGATGGGAGTGGGGGTGTGGGAGTGGGAAGTTTGTTGTGGGGAGGGAGGAGGGGTGGTGGTGGTGGTGGTGGTGGCGGTGGTGGCGGTGGTGGCGGTAGTGGTGGTGGAATGAGAGACCTGTCTTGTGAGGGTGGGAGGTTTGATGTGAGGGAGGGGAGGAGAGGTGGTGGTGGTGGTGGTGGTGGTGGTGGTGGTGGTGGTAGGAGAAAGGATGATTTAGAGGGATGTGTGGGTGGGTTTTTTGTGGTGGTGGTAGCGGTGGTGGTTGGTGGTAGGAGTAGTGGTGGGGAAAGGGTGGTTATGGGATGTGTGGGTGGGTTTGGGTTGGGTTTTTTAGTTTGTGTTGTGGAGAGTGGGGTGGGATGGACGGATGTGGGCTGGTGTATGTGGAGAGGAGGGAGGGTTGTAATGTGTGTGTGTGTGTGTGTGTGTGTGTGTGTGTGTGTGTGTGTGTGTGTGTGTGTGTGTGTTGTGTGTGTGTGTGTGTGTGTGTGTGAGTGGTGTGTGTGTGAGAGAGAGAGAGAGAGACAGACAGACAGACAGACAGACAGAGAGGGCCAAAGAGAGCCAAAGACAAAGAATTCTTTATTTTCCAGATGATACATTGAATAAGCAATACATATGCTTTTTTTTTATCAAGCCATCTATGTACAACAACGAAGACAGAGAGAGAGAGAGTCAATTCAATTCATTTCAATTCAAACACTTTATTATCTCATAGTGTGTGTGTGTGTGTGTTTGCGTGTACGTGCGAGCGTGCGCACATGTTTGTGTGTCTGTGTTTCTATATGTCTGTGTGTATTTAAGGGGACGGGGGAGGGGGGGCTGCCTGCCTGCTTTCCTATGTATGTAAGAAATCTGGAGTTTACCTTACTTTTCACTTCGATACGCGGTCAACCAAGTCTTCGCAAAACTTGATTTAAGACGAATCAGAAGTAGATCTTGCGATATTTTGTTTTCTTACCTTAACACAGTGTATCTGAGTTATTGCATTTTCGAGAAAATGTGATTATGTAGAGAGGTTTTTCTTCGTAATTTTGTTTGAACTGTCACTTTGAATAATTGTAAAATAACACTACAGTTTTTGAATTGGTGACATGGAGGAAAGGGGATGGGTGTCACTTTGGTAAGAACTGTCTTTTTCAATGAATCAATGACAGCAAGACGTCTTTTCATTTTTAAAGATACTGCAAGGGTTTTATGGAAATATGTCTATTCTAATGCAATCTGCTCCCCCCTGTGAAAACCATTTTTTATATTGTTTGAGGTTTTCATGTTTGTTGCCTTTTCTCTTGTTCAATGTTGTTGTTGTTGTTGTTTTTGCTCGGGGGAGGAAGGGGGAGGAGTGAGTAGTTGGGGGGTTTATTGTTATTTTTCCTTTGTTTATTTGTTTGTATTGGCTAGGGTTTTGTTTTGTTTTACTTACTTTTCCTCAAAGTTAGATGATACAGAAAAAAACACTTAGGTCTAGTCAAACGAAAACAGACAACATAAAAACAGAAAACATTAAAAGTGGACATTCCTGAAAACCCAATAAGGGATTGTGGGGGGTGGGGGGGGGTCGTTCTTCGGCGTATGCAACCGGTTCTGTTTTGTTTTTGCGCACCATTAAAGGTAGCTGCATTCCGACTTCGGAGATTGATACTGTCAGCACTTGCAGTCACTGCTGAAGCAAGCACTGCCATTTCCATAATTATAGACTTGTACACCCACAACAGACGCTGTCTCAGTGCCACCCCCTCCCCTCCCCCCTCCCTGTAAACGTATGTACATAATAAGAACTACATACTTTCTACAGACTGTTTTGGTCTGCCAGCTTGTCGTTAACATCAGACCAAAAAGGGGAAATCCCTATGAATATGCAAATTTACATTCCATTTTCTCTGCCAGTCTTAACTTTCAAACTCTCTTTTTTCCCCCTCTCCTAAAAGAACAGAGAAGGATGGGTATCTCTCGTGCTCATTAATGATCCCAGACAATATTATGGAAATTAATTCTCTTTTGTCTTTTGGTCTAAAACTTCCAGCACTTCCCCCCCCCTCTCTCTCTCTCTCTCTCTCTCTCTCTCTCTTCTCTCTCTCTCTCTCTCTCTCTCTCTCTCTCTCTCTCTCAGTTAAGTCAGAGATGAAGAAAAGAGAAGGATGATTATCTTCGGTGCTCTTTCTTGTAAGCTGCCGCCAGCAAGATTGGCAACAGCCAAAGTCAAAGTTTATATATATATATATATATATATATATAAAGTCTACAATCCGTATACTGTAAAGAGGGTTTCCACCCCCATTCCCAAAGGCTTTTAAAAAAAAATTTTAAGATAAACATCTTTCTCTCTTTCATATCTCTGGTCTTGTGTAGCGAAAAGAAAGAGAAGAAAGACGACGAAGCGGAAGAGCAGACTCCTCCATGCCGTGTCTTCGCGCGTCACTGTAGTGGCAGAATTCTTTGCATCCTAATTCGCTGATTTTGCCCAGGCCAAAAGTTCCACCACTGGTCCATGTAAACACAGCGAGAAGAACTATAATAATAATCGTCAAAGTGGCTGTTATGCTGTGAAATGTTCTGTCCAGATTGTCTTCATCCATTACAAGTTCTTAGCTTAACAAACTGTACTCTCCATTAAAGAAGAGGGGTGAAATTCTCTCTCTCTCTCTCTCTCTCTCTCTCTCTCTCTCTCTCTCTCTCTCTCTCTCTCTCTCTCTCTCTCTCTCACACACACACACACACACACACACACACACACACATATACACACACACAAACACACACACACACACACACACACACACACACACACACACCCACACACATTCGGATGAGACTATAAACCGAGGCCCCGTGTGCGAACGCATGCAGAACGTCTTGCGCACACGTTAAATCCTGTTCCGCTTTTCGAAAGAGTAGGCCATTGTGTGCCGATGGGAACAGATGACAAAATTTACAAAACCGCATACACACGGGGACTGGATGTAAAAAAGCACATGATTGCTTATTCCATTATCCTCGATATAAATTTTTTTTTTTTTTAATAAATTAAATTAAAACACACACACACACACACACACACACACACTTGCCCCTACGCACGCGCGCACTCTAGTAATTCGATGGTCTAGAGGTACCGCACCTGCCTAAAAAAAAAAAAAAAAGGTGTGGGTTGGGTCCCTGTTTGTGTCCGAACTTTTCCCCCTATCATGGACTAAACCTTGAGTAGTGATCTGGGTGCTAGTCTTTCAGATGCGACGATAAACCGAGGTCCTGTGTGCAGAATGCATTCAACACAAGTAAAAGAACCCTTGGTAACAAGAGAGAGCACCCCAAATTTCACGCAGAGAAAATTAATCTGGTGTGACAGAAAGTGGTATACAATACAATACAATACAATGCAATACAATACAATGCAATGCAATACAATACAATACAATGCAATGCAATGCAATACAATACAATACAATGCACAGAGAGGGACACACAGGGAGACAGACAGACAGACAGAGATAGACTGAAAGACAGACAGACAGACACAGAGTGGGAGAAAGAGACAGACAGAGAGACAGAGAGACAGACAGTCAGAGAGACAGAGACAGAGACAGAACAAACTAAATAAATCCTCTCTCTCCACCGATCATAATCCACCAATCAAGACAACGCTCGGAACTGAAACCAGCCAGTCCAAGAAAAGCTCTCTTAAGTGCGCAGGTGTTTCCCGAAAATAGAGACTGCTGATTGGTTTTGTTGGCCACTGTCTTTATGGAAGAGGGGGGCTGATTGGGTGTTTGTCCATAGTCTTTATGAAAGGAGGCGGCTGATTGGGTGTTGGCAAGATGCTTGGCTGGCCCTTCA
>CM054167.1:24099892-24107392 GCA_028751875.1 Rapana venosa | reverse complement strand
TTTTCAAACAGAGGGTCTCTTCACACAATAAATTACAGAATACAGGGAGAGGGGGCACAGCAAAAGAGTATCATAAATATTATTCTCAAATGGAGCTCTTTTTTTTTAAACCTCACAACCCACAAACAAAATAAGATTTCTCGTTTGTTTATTTATCGCGGCACTACGGTAACAGCATCAATTCAATTTTCAAATGGCTGCCCTAGCCCTTCTCTTTTTACGCAATAAACCACCACAACATGGGATTTTTTGTCCATCTATAAAATGGCAAGACAAAAAGCTCAATCTAATTAGTAAATGGATTTCTTTTTACACAATGCAAGATTCACAGCCCATTATCATAGTAATGAAATCAAATCAATCTAATTTTTAAATGGGGTGCCCCTTTTACACGATAAACTATTGAAATATATGTGTCCTTTATGATTTTTTTTGGTCTGAGACTTAAACTGAGACACAGTGGCGAAATAGTCTAGTGGTTAGAGCGTTGAGTTCGCGATCTGATGGCCCAGGATCGAGCCCATGTTTAAGCCACCACCTTAGACACATGTCCAACAATCGCTTTAAATGAAAATAATTCAAATCATATTCCTCTCTCTCTCTTCTCTCTCTCTCTCTCTCTCTCTCCTCGCACACACACACGCACGCACACACTCACACGCACACACACACACACACACACACACACACACACTTGCAGCTACAGTACTTTTTTTTTAAACGCATGCACACTAGTTAGACATCATCCCCGAAGTCGGAATGGAAATGGTGGGCACAAACGGTCTCGTCGCAAAAATATCACCATTTGTAAACCTCGATTCTCCAGCCAAAGCTTTTTTTTTTTAAATTGAATAAAATAAACACATCAACCCATCACATCTTACCTAGCAGAATCAGGCAGGGAGGAGGGGGATGGCTTTACAAGGACTTTTTGACTCAAACTGCTTGCTCTCTCTATTATTTTTTTATTGTTGTTTGTTTTTTCCTCAACAAGAGCACTGAGGTTCCCAATGGTGAGATTTTGCGTATGCGACCTTTTTTGCCCGCCATTAAAGTAGCTGCGTTCTGATTTCAGGGATGTATTCTGGGTATGTTCATGTTTCCATAACCCATCGAACGCTGACATAAATTACGGGGTCTTTACGGTGCATATTTGATCTTCTGCATATGTGTGTATACTGGCACTGGCAGGTCTGCACCTGAAGTTGACCTGGGAGATCGTAAAAATTCCCTCCCTGAATTCACCAGAGATGCCACCGAGATTCGAACCGACGACTTCATGGATCCACTGGACTGAAGTCGAACGGTCTTAACCACTCGGCTACAATCTATCGCTCTCTATATGACTGCATCCCCTCTTAAACCCTTGACCACCCAACCGTTTCCTCCATGGAAGTGAAGAAAAGAAAAAGAAAAGAAAAAAAATCTCAACAGAATGTTCCCCAACACGGAGCTAACTAGTTGTAAAGGACCACACGTTTGTGGATTTTCTTTTTTTATTCAAAGATGATTGATGAGAATGTTAATGATCAAGATGATGCGACAGAAAACCTCACACTACCGTATCTTCTGTATGATTGATGACGATGGTCATGATCTTATAGAATACCAGGGGGCATCCAGTTTCCTCCCCTGTGGGGATACCCAGTGGCCCTGTCAGTATAAATAGCATCCTCACCTTCTGAAAATTCTCAGTCCATAAATCGGAAATCTCCGCTGGGACGTTAATCTTATCACAACAACAACTAAAAATTCTCTACTGGGAATTCCCTCTTTTCTCTCCCTCTCCTTTTCTTTCTGTAGTCGCCTCCCTCTGGTCTAGCATCTGCCTTCTTGGGCCATTTTCCTGCCTTTCTCTTCTTCAGAAGGGTTTCAAATATAACAATTTTCTCTCACGCTTAAGTCGGATGTGTTGGGCCTGATTTGCCAGGTGCTTGACGGCAGCGCAACGCATTTTCGCTCATATGACAGACAATTCGATGACAAAGAAGAACTGGTTCTAACTCCATACCCCTGAAAGTCTTCAGAATATGCTATAAAACCAAAGTCCCATATGTGAAAACAAAGTACGTCGTAGACACATGTTGAAAACCCATCCAGCCTCCCTAAAATAAACAACAAAAAACTCGTCAGCTATGGACAACACAACCATACCCAGCATGTAGTCTGCGACTCCCAAAAAACTATGGACTCCATCGCAGCGCCAGGTTCTGTTTGCCGTACTGTAAACTTTCCAACGGGATAGCTCAGTGGTCAGAGCACTGCTTTCCCTCAGCCAAGAGTTAAGCAGCATCGAGCAAGGTTACCGATTGGATGAGTGACCATTTGCGCGCTTTGGCTGCAGTACAGTCCCCCAATTCACCCAGCTGTAAATGGGTACCTGCCCTCTTTAGGGTCAGGGAAGGTAAAGCAGTGAGGGAGAGGAGATGGGCGCCACAACTCATTATGCTGGCCCCTAGAGAAGCTGAGGTCTCTGATGCATCGCTCCCCTACCACGACATAGGTTATGGGACACCTTTACCTTTCATGAAAGTTTCAGTGCAGTTACCCCTATGTCTTGTACAGGATTTAATTAAGAGAGAGTGAAAGAAAAAAAACCTTGCGTTTAGATCATAGAATAGAATCCAACCTGGGTAACTGACATAGTCAGAGGGGAGAAAGAGAGAGGGGGGAGAGAGAGAGAGCGAGAGAGAGAGAAGAGAAGAAGAGAAGAGAGAGAGAGAGAGAGAGGAGAGAGAGAGGAGAGAAGAGAGAGAGAGAGACGACAGACGACGACGACAGACAGACAGACAGAGACAGACAGACAGACAGACAGACAGACAGACAGAGACAGAGAGAGAGAGAGAAGAGAAGCCTTGAGAAAATGAGCTGCTGAATATAGGTGAAGTGATGAAAGAGTGGGGGAGGGGGGGGGGGGGCAGAGGGATTATGACTAAGGGAGGGGGAAGGGGAAGGGTGAAAGCTACCTTCAGTGAAGAAGATAGATGATGGCAGTTGATCTGAAAGTGGTGAGGGTAATTACCGGGTACAGATAACAGTGGGGAGGAGCAGCAGTACGTGCTGTGAGGAATCTGGTGGAAACTGAACTGCCGGTGTCAGGGTTAAAAGAGGGTACCAGCTGAGTTTTTTACCGCTGGATGAAGAGAGAGAGAGAGAGGGGGGGGAGGAGTAAGAGAGAGAGAGAGAGAGAGAGAGAGAGAGAGAGAGAGAGAGAGAGAGAGAGAGAGAGAGAGAGAGAGAGAGAGAGAGAGGTGGAAGGATAGAGAGATTGATAGAGAAGAAGGAAGGAAAGGATAGGGGCAACCTGTTATGATTCTTAGACATTGGGCCGCACACCATTTTCAATTTTGTTGCCCATTTCCATCTGTTTTTCTATAATAAACTCAAACACTCGTTCAGCCTTTGCCATTGCATTCACAAGGGAAAATAGTACTTTTGGTTAAAAGTAAATTGCCTGATTCACACAACTCTTGTGGTTTACCATTTATTAATATTTTATTATTTTCACTGTTGTTATTATTATCATTATTAGTATGAGCATTATTATCAGCAGCAGCAGCAGCAGCAGTAGTAGTAGTAAAAGTAGTAGCAGTAGCAGCAGCAGTAGTATTTCTTAGCAAACACTAGGCCTACTCAGTTTTATGTCGTCTGCAAGTTCCCCAACTACAATATACATGCGCACGGTCGTCAGCGTAGGAACACAGGCAATACTCTGATGTGATTCCTTCCAACTTTTTCATGACTATCAGGCATCAGTCTGTTTTCTCAGCACCACCACCACCCTCCCCCCTAAGACAATCACAATATATTTTTCATACTTTTTTTTTCTGAATAACACTTTAAGGAGACACTCAGGGGGTGGGGATAGGGATAGCCTAGCGGTTTAGAGCGTTCGCGCTCGTGATCTGACGGCCCGGGATCGAGCCACCACGAAGGCGCCCTTTTTTTTAAAAGGGATTTTTACCCTGGACTTAACATTAGTAAATGAATCGACTTCCCTAAAAGTTCTTCGGATAAGACTATAAACCGAGATCCCCATGTCCGAACCGTACGAAGAATATCCTGCGCTCACGTTAAAAACCCGTCCCACCTTTCCGAAAAGTAGGCCATTTTGTGCCTGTAGGAAAGGATGACATTTGGAAAAAAAAAATGCACATACATGTGTCATGTTTGGACACCATCCCCAAGGTCGGAATACGGCTACCTTAATGACAGGCAAAAACGGTCGCGTACGCAAAATATCACCATTCGTGAACCTCTGACCTCTAGCTGAGGAACGGAAAAAAACAAAACAAAAAACAAAAAGTACACACACACACACACACACACACACACACACAAGCACATATTTCAATCGCAAGCTAAAGCGCGGCATTGTCAATTCTGATTTTGAACCAACCCACCCCCCACCCCCAACCAAAAAATCATCGCATACTCTAATACCAAAAATTAGAGAGAGAGAGAGAGAGAGAGAGAGAGAGAGAGAGAGAGAGAGAGAGAGAGAGAGAGAGAGAGAGATTAATAAATAAAAATAACACACCGATTTTATTTCTGTCAAAAACTAGGAGATTCTGGCTGTTTCTGCTAAGTCGATAGCGCTATATTTTAACACGCACTCCAGTCACAGTAGAAAGAGTATACATACACTTACGCGTTATTGTTGCTGTTGTTGAGTTTGTTTATTTGTTTGTTTGCTCGTTTGTTTTTTTGGCAGTTGCAGAAAATATATCTAGGGATACTTTCCAAAAATACCTTAGTGGTGTTCTGTCTATAGAAAAAGATGGGTGCGTCTGCAACAACATAAAAAAAATTATAAGGATTTAAAAAAAGAAGAAGAAAATGATGGGATAGATCGACTCGAGTCGTTTTCCGTGATTTCAGTTTACCAGACCAGCTGACGAAAGGATGTGACGTCATGTGGTATCGTTTCTAAAATTGACGTCTTCATTTACTATGGGATGGCTGGGGTTAGACTCTCTCTCTCTCTCTCTCTCTCTCTCTCTCTCTCTCTCTCTCTGTCGTGCGTGCGTGCGTGCGTGCGTGCGTGCGCGCGCGCGTTTGTGTGTGTGTTCATTTTCTTTGCCTTGGGTTTGAATGATGTAATTTTGAAGACAGCATCTATTCGATATTTTCTTGCCTTCCTTTATGATTTTTTTTTATACCATTTAGGTTATTACCTGATTACTATATTGACGTACCTTATCTATCACTTGATATTACTGCTTGATTAATTCTCTTTCAGATTCATTCTCTTTCAGATCTGTTTTTATTTGTCTGCTTGTTTGCAATCATCATTATTATTATCATTATTATCATTACCACTCTTTTCCGACTGGGGGTTGGATGCAAAAAATAAATAAATAAAAATCATGATGAGTGCTTAACCTTTGCCTTAATTTTTAAAAGATTCATTCAAAATTTATTCATTCTCTCTCTCTCTCTCTCTCTCTCTCTCTCTCTCTCTCTCTCTCTCTCTCTCTCTCTCTCTCACACACACACACACACACACACACACACCACACACACACACACACACACACACACACACTCCAGGTCAACCCCCACCCCCAAAAACCCCCCATCGTTTTAAGATGCCATTTCCACGAAAATAGCATCAAAAAGTTTATCACCACAGAAGAAGTGAACCCAAACTCTTTTGGCGAAGATAGCAGCAAAAGTACGAACCGTGAAGAAGAAGAGATGGGTGATACGGGAGAGGAAATACTATGGAAGTCTAAAAGTGTAAAAAGTTTATTACTTCTGCTATTTCTTCATAAAAACTAAAAACTTTCAAACATTATAGGGAAAAAAGTAGCTCTAAAAGACATGCCAACAAGTTGTCCGAGTATTTTCTTTCAAAAACAAGTGAGTGAATTAGTATCACCTTCCAGTGCAACGCATTTTCGCTCGTATGACAGACAATAGTTGCTTTCTGAGAAGAACATCCCAAAAATGCATATAGATCTAAATCTAGTGTACTTCCATTTTCAGTTTAACTTAAAGCCGTCTTAACTGGGTTGTTGTTTTTTCCTGCACTCACATAAAAAAGGTTGTTGGATATTTGTTTCTTTTAAATAAAAAAAAAGGAGGTGGAAGACAGGAATGCATGCACACTTATTGATGTTTCCTAATCACACATAAAACAGGTTGAATATTCGAGGTATTAAGAAAGAAAGAGGAGGGAAGAAAAATGAGAGAAAGCATTGAGTATCACACAGCAAATAATGAGAGTAGAGAAACGAGGATGAGAGAGAGACCAGCAGAGATAGAGAAGAAAAGAAGTCAGCACGGTCAGGGGATCACGAAGTCAGAGACGTCAGAAATGAAAGAAGCTAGAGGACAGAACAGCAGCAGGATGGCAGCTCGATAAAAACTGTCACCGGTGAAGGGATCCCCTGCAATCCAGCTGAGTCCGCCAACGAACCTCCACTCAGCAGACTTGCTGATGGAATTGCACGGACAGATACCCGATGAAATCTTATCGATATGAAAGCCACCACCCAACCAACCTCTGCTACGCCAGGGGCACGGCACAAACAACACACAACACATAACAAACAAAACACATCATATCATCAGCACCATCAAGGATCAGACAACATTCACACACACGCACACAACACACACACACACACACACACAACTCAAGTCATTACGATTTGCTTATCACACACATCAGGACAACACACTTTGATTACACAACAAGTGCCACCCGCCATACACAACAACACATTCTCGACCGTCACAGCATACACAGACAGGCAAAAAACACATGCAAAAAACAAGATTTGGCGCGACAAAAACAAAAATTGAAACAACATCGACATCAAGCACACCAGAAGTGGCGAGAAGGCGACGCTCAATACACACAAAAAACAAAAGAAACACACACACACACACACACACAACACAAATAAAGATGAACTGCAACAACACGCAAACAACACGCAACAATAAACAAACAAACGATAAAACCCCAAAACAATGTGATAAGATAAAAACTACAAAACTGAACGCTTACATACCCCGATCAGGCCAAGATGCAGATGTCATGGAAACGTCTTCGCCAAGCGAAGGACGATCGTCCAGTAATCTCGGCAGAAGCACAGAAATGAAAGAATGATGATATCAGGGCAGCAGACGACATTTTGGAATGGAAATTTCAACGTTCTGTCCTTGATGAATGTCATTTCAGTACTGATCATCCTGGTGCTGGCACAAACGCAGATTCTCACGGAAACAATCAAGCACGCTAGTCTTGCACGCGAGAAAGAAATCTGTAGGACAATACTTCTAGATCCAAGAGTGCACTAACGTTTTCACACGCACAGACACAAGGGTGCATCTCTCAAAAAAAAAAAAAAAAGATACTGCTGAAAAGTGGCCGTGCATCAATCAAACAAATGAAGGAATCTCTTACTTTGTGAATCAGTCGACGTTGTTCTATGAATATTCGTGAGATGAGGACAGAAGGGAGTGCACATACTTGTTCAGTAATTA
>CM054167.1:24012392-24084892 GCA_028751875.1 Rapana venosa | reverse complement strand
TATACACAGAAGAGAATGAATGAATGAATATATACAGAACATACACACACATACACACACACATACACACACACACACACACACAGAAGAGAATGAATGAATGAATGAATGAACTTTTTTTTCTTGAGGGTAATAGAATAAGCTAAACAGCTGTTCTTTTGTTTTCTTTTTTCCCCCGTTCCTTGGCTAGAGCAGAGGTTCACCAATGGCGATATTTTGCGTGCATATGTGACTGTTATTGACCACCGCATTTCTACTTTGGGGATTAACAGCTTTTTTACATCCAGCCCTCTGAGATTTATTTATTTATTCTTTTATTTCGAGGATAATGGAATAAGCACTCATGTGCTTTTTTACATCCAGTCCCCGTGTGTATGCGGTTTTGTAAATTTTGTCATCCGTTTCCACTGGCACACAATGGCCTACTCTTCCGAAAAGTGGAACAGGATTTAACGTATGCGCAAGATGTTCTGCATGCGTTTGAACACGGGGCCTCGGTTTATAGTCTCATCCGAAGGACTTTGACATTCAGTTCGATTTTTTTGTCAAACTGGGAAGAAAGGGCGAGGCTGGGAATCGAACCCACAACTTCACCGTTTACTTGTTGGCAGGCGAACATCTTAACCATCCTGCCACCTTCCTTCCAAGGGGGGGGGGGGGGGGAGAGAGAGAGAGAGAGAGAGAGAGAGAGAGAGAGAGAGAGAGAGAGAGAGAGAGAGAGAGAGAGGAGACAAGAAATGACCTGCACACATACAAACAACAAAATGTGTCATTGAGCACAAATTTATGTACATTGAATTTTATTTAGCAACCATCACATGGGAATGACATCTAAATTTCAGTGCTTTGTAAACAGCTGACAATATTTTTTTTTTTGTTCCTTTAATTAGTAATATGACACATAATACTGGTTCAGCTACCTGAAATTGTTACCTCTCTCTCTCATTCTCTCTCTCCCTCTCCATCAAAATTTTAGCTTTAATTTTTTTTCCCATGAATTTTGTTTTGGGACAAATTGGGAACACAACACTCAGTAATTACAGGGGTTACAGCACAAAAAGTGTGAACAGGAGTGTAAGGGTTCTAGTCTTATCTGAGTCATCCAGTAAAGGGGATTGTTATTCTCCCAAAGGCTAATATTGAACTTTTGTTGTTGTTGTTGTTGTTGTTGTTCCTTGGCCAGAGGTCCAAGGTTCACCAACAGTGAGATTTTGTGTATACATGCGACCATTCTTACCCACCATTAAGGTAGTCACATTCCTACTTTGGGGGATGGTGTCTTAAACATGACCTCTTTGTGCATGCATTTTTTGTTTAAATGCTGTCATCCGTTCCGACCAACATGCAATGGCCTACTCTTCCAACAGGCAGATGAGATTTTAACGTGTGTGCGCAAGATATTTTGCTTGTGTTCGCACACTGGGCCATCGTTCGCATCTGGGGGAGTGGAGTCAGTACTGATGTTTAACTCCAGGGTAAAATCCCCAAAAACGGGTGCCTCCATGGTGGCTTGATCCCAGGCCATCAGATCAGGAGCACAACACTAACCACAAGGCCATCCTCCCCCTCCTGAACATTTTAATGCAGAACCCCAACAACTCCTCAAGGAGTTGTGGGAGAAGTCACGTCACATCCAGTGAAAGAACCAAGGTAACTCAAAAACTCTACCTGGGGGTGGGGTAGCCTCGCGGTAAGAGCATTGTGTTCATGATTCGACAGCCTGGAATCCAGCCCGCATTCCAGCCATCACCAAGATACCCGTTCAAGGGGATTTTTCCCCCCTGGAAACAACATCAGTGCTGACTCCACTCTCTTAACAGTCCTTCGGATGCGACTAACACCCGAGATCCCATATGCATCAGGTACACCATTATAGCGTATCATACAATAGAGTTAAAATTTAATTTTTGATTTTGTGACAATAATGCCATAACGTGTATTATACAGAGTGCTGTAGAACATGATACAAATGCACAGGTTTGCTCTCTCTCTCTCTTTCACACATAGGTGCACACACACAGTATCATTGTGACATACACACACACGTTGCTCTTTATTGCTGACATGTATACATTAGGGTAATCCAAAGACATCATCCATTTTAGAATATCATAATCAGGATAAAACTTTTTGCTAACATTTATTTAGATTACACATCATGAATAAATGAATATTTTGTACACTGGGGTACACATGCATAATGTCAAATTATTAACCATCATTAAAAAAAAAAATTTTTGGTGGACACTCACAAAACAAGGCAAAGTGCAATATCAAACCTTAACACATCGTTATTCTCTCATTCATAGCCACCATGAAATGTGCCTGTTTATGTCCCTCCCCACCACTATATTTGCGCACACACACTCATCCTCCCCCAACCTATCCCCCCCACTCCCACCCCCCCCGGAAAAAATGTGTGCACAAAAATGCCAAAAAAGGCGAAGCATTAAAA
Organism: Rapana venosa; assembly: GCA_028751875.1. Taxonomy (NCBI): domain Eukaryota; kingdom Metazoa; phylum Mollusca; class Gastropoda; order Neogastropoda; family Muricidae; genus Rapana; species Rapana venosa. The sequence goes on along the minus strand of CM054167.1, from coordinate 24,082,437 downwards.
CTGATGCATCTTTGTTGATGGCTTATCACTTCCTTCATTTACCCAGGACTCCTCAAAGTTGGAATGCGGCTACCTTCATAGTGGGTAAAAATGGCCGCATACGCAAAATCTTACCATTGGTGAACCTCAGAGCCCTAGCCTAGGGAGGAACTATGGGAGAGAGGTGGGGAGGGGAAGGGGGGGAATCTGCCCAGAATGCAAATGAACGAACTCCTCACACATCACCCTCTTCAATCACCAGAAGGCTTGTATCAACAGAACCACCTCCTTTCTTCTCATGATGATCCATCCACACATGCCAGGAGGGACCAGCAATCATCACACTGTTGATTGTTTATCACTGACCAATACGAAATCCGTACTGGCTACAAAACCTCATAACATCTCCACCCACCCCACCAAAATTCAATCACACTTTGATTAGTTTCATATCTATCACATACATACTAATTATTTGGATGAGACTATAAACTGAGGTCCTGTGTGTGAACACAAGTACAACATCTTCTACACGTGTTAAAACCTATTCCACCTTTCGGAAGAGTAGGCCATTTTGTGCCGGTGGGAACAGATCACAAAACTTAAAAAGCTAAATGTACACCAGGATTGGATGTTTTTTTACATCATTTCTAAAAACATATAACTGCTTATTTTATTATCCTTGAAATAAAAGCATTTTAATTCTTTTTAACAAAAATTAAAATATTACAAAACCTTTCTCCCTGTCATGAACCTTTTTTCAGGGCAAAGGCCAGATAAAAAGAAAATTGTAAAAGTATACCTATCTGTTACAATTACCCTCAGAGGAAAAGATAAAGATTGTCATGATCACCATCTTCTTCTTTTACACATCTTAAACCTTGTCAGGGACTCCATCCACCCCCCCCCCCCACCCCCCCCCCCCCCCCCCAACCAACAATGAAACAAGGGAAGCAAGTGAGAAAAGGACCATGCCTTTAGATGAAATTCAATGTTGCCTCCCTTGAGAACTTTACCAGTTCCAGTGGTGGTAAAAGTAGTGGCACTGGTTGTAGTTGTTAGCACATGCCTGTCTATGTAATGCGCCAGCATAAGTAGTTTACATTTTCCTTTCAATGTAATAACATTCTGCTTTCAATGTCTTTCTCCAAATAGCTCAATCAATATTCACACAAGCGTGTGCAAAAAATTTATGCAAAACTCACAGAAACAAATAAAAAAAAACTAATTCGGATGCAGAAATCACAACCTCAAGGGGGTACCCCCAAAAGCAAAAAACAAAACCAAAACAACTAGAAAAAACAAAAAAAACACAATAAAAAAACAATAAAAGAGGTAAAGTGAAAAGGGATTGAGCTTAAGAAAATCATAGCAAAGACAAGTGACAAATCAGAAGAGCATCCAAGATATTGAAGAAAAAAAAACCACAAAAAAACAACATACTGACTTTATCTGCTTAAAAATTGCAACCAGAGTGCGAATAAGACAAGCAGCAGGCACAATGCGAGGGTTGGAACTACAGATTCTTCAACACAAAAATGGCTATTTCCAGGGTGCACCCACCCCCTCCCCCCACCCACCCCCTCCCTCCCAAAAATGTGCATAAATCCCCTACAATAAAGAAAACTGTCCCAAAAACACATATTTCATCCACTCAGACATGGCCGATCTTGAGAGTGCACACCACAGAATGTGCACATGAATCCCTTACAACACAACACAACAAAACAAACAATATAAAAAATCACAATGTTCAACAAAAATTCAGCTTCCTTTCACCTTCATTTCACTTGTTTCCTCCCAAATGCTTTTAGAAATCAATACAAGTTTATCATCAATCTTCATTCAGTCATTGACTTTTGGTAATGGGTCTTATTTTCTGTTGAAAATAGTGTTTTTTCCCAAATTGCAAATTAGATTAACTGAAAATGAAATACCAGATATTGACACACAGAAACAGTAAAACTTTTGCACGGACACACACACACACACAAACACACAACACACTTACTAACCAAATGCAAATGTATAACTATAAGACCAAAAACAAATTGTTATAATTCCGGTTGACCAAACCACCCTTAATTTCACCACTGAATCAATAGTTGCAGAGAAAAAGACAAACACAACAGAAACACATGGTTTACAGGCCATTCATTTAAAATATATTATCTGTGTCAATACTCATTGAAAAAAATTTTTTTTTTAAAGGTTGGAATTGTACACTGGTTCCCCCCCACCCCCCCAGCATTTTTTTTTCTTTTACTGAATGATGACCAATGGTGATGAGTATGATAATAATGCTGCTGCTAAGGAAGCATATATAAATTATGTTCTGAGACTTCTTGACAGGGCTGTACTCTACCCCTACTATAATCTTTTTCAGTTTTTGGTCACCTTACTGGAAACAAATAATCCATTATGAGATCCTTATGAGCACGCAATCAGTGAACTACATCAAAACGGGTACAGCTTAACATTACCACAAATCTTCACCTTCCTCAGGCCGCATAAATTTTATTTTTCACTGATTTCTACCCTACGCACAACCGCCATTATTTCAAGGCGAACATGTACACACAGAAAATATCTTTGGGAAAGCCCTTCTGTTTTTCACACCTGACAACGCTCAGGCCGCTCCTCAGAAACACTTTCTCCATGTGCAACTTTGGGCGCACGAAGCTGGAGTCCAGTTCATCAAACACGATGTTCTCTCCTTGACAGATATTCTCCTTGGCGATGATCACCCCTTCTTTGGTGAGTCCTGCTTTGCAGCGCTGCAGAAACGCGACCAGATCGTCGTCGCGAAGATGGGACAAGACCCACTGGCACCAGATGATGTCATAGCGACCGGGCTCCGGGGTAAAGTCTTGTAGGCCGCTGCAGATGATGCGCTCAACACGAGAGGACTCAGGCCCGATGAATTCCCTGGCCGCGTCGCAGAATTTCTGGCTCAGCTCCACCATGTCCACGTTCTGGAGCATGGGCAGCAGCAGGCGTTTGGTGATTCGGCCGATGCCAGCTCCGCAGTCCAGCGCCCGTTTGGCTTCCGTCTTTCCGCCACCAACCTGAAAGAAAAACAATATTTCAGAATAAGTTTGTTTTTTGGTTTAAAAAAAAATTAAATTAAATGCTGGTTTCTGATTTTATAATGTGTGAATCTACGATACCATCTTCCATCTCGAAGGCTTTGACACAAACTCACCACGAGCACAGAAGTGTATGGGAAACCAACACTGAGGTCACCAAGAGACCAGAATATCTGGGGCCACCACATCAGCAACATTTTTTCTTTCTTTTACTGAATGATGACCAATGGTGATAAGTATGATAATAATGCTGCTGCCAAGGAAGCACATATTTATGTTCTGAGACTTCTTGACAGGGCTGTACTCTACACTTACTATGATAGCAATTATATATAACCAGCATCAAGTGGACCCAAGAGATACAGGCACAGGTTGCAATGTTGGTCAGGTAATTTGAACGACACTCAAAATTGCTATGTTAAGTTGATGAAGCTCAACTGTGTGGTCTCAATCTTCCCAACGAGCCCAAAGCAAACTCACTCTAGGTAAGAACCAGCTTGATCTATGACCATGGGCCTGAAACCTGCGACCTTCGAGCCAAGCCTGTAACCCAAAGCGCTAACCACTGCACCATGGTGGCAAGTTGGAAATGGGACAAGTTTATTTCATTTATTAATTTTAATTCACTCTTTTACTTCAAGGATAATGGAATAAGCACTCATATGCTTCTTTACATCCAGTTCTTGTGTACTGTATCGTATTGTAAGTACCACTTAAAGTCACGGCAGATTTCTGTGTGAAATTCGGGCTGCTCTCTCAGTAAAGAGCGTGTTGCCACAAGAGCAGCGTCACCCATTCTTTTTTTTTCTTTTCCTGTCTGCAACTGTACTTGTTTCCTTATCACTGTTATCAGAGTGGCTTTTATCAACAGAATTATGCCAGGGACAATTCTCTTGTTGCCGTGGGTTCTTTTATGTATGCTAAATATGTGCAACACACAGGACCTCAGTTTATCATTTCATCCGAAAGACAAGCAACCACACCACCACTCACACACCGTGGAGTGGATGGGGCAAAAGTTTCTGGCCAAAACGGGGATTGAACCACCACACATTTGAAACCAAGACATTTCGGTTTCAAGGCAGGTGCGTTACTTCTAGACCACTGATCAGTTTTGTAACTTTTGACATTCTACTTCAAAATGTGACCTTGTGGTTTTGGGGAGGGGGTAGGGGGGAGAGGGGGGGGGACTTAGGAAGGGTGGTAAACGGATATCATGCATGAGTTTATTAATCATTTCTTCCTTTCAAAATACCTAAATGCTTGCTTATCATCAACTATGCTTTTCTCTATGTCTGTGTTTTTGAAGCATGTACTATTTTTGTCCAGTAAATCTTATTTCTGAACCTAACCTTATTTCAGTAGTCTACAAAATTTTGTGACAAAGTCTGTGACTGACTCAGTGGCTGTCTGAGTATCTTATCATATGTTATGGTGCACTGCTACAAACTACATTTTGTAAAAATAGCAAAGGTAAGCTTCCAGGATTTGGACCAGAAAAAAAGGTCGTAAAATCGATTACAACATGACTGAAGATACTCTTCAGACCAAATAAGAAAGGTCACCAGATTGATTCTGACTACACAGTACACTGCAGATACTGTAACTTGTGTGTGTCTTTCTGAATGTCAGTTGGGTAAAACTTTCGAAGGTTTATATAATACATTCTCTCTCTCTCTCAGTCTCTGTCTCTTTCATTATTCGCTACTTACCTCTCCTGGCTAGTTCCACATTCCTACACACTGACAAAATTTGTCAGATTAAATGACTTATGGCTGCCACAATCATGTGACAATGCAAGCTATACAATTGATACATGATGTATTCATGCGCATCTGTACACATGTATCATGCAAAATCTCTCTCTCTCTCTCTCTCTCTCTCTCTCTCTCTCTCTCTTCTCTCTCTCTCTCAAAACGCTGATCATTAGAAATATTCACACTTTGATTTCATATACACATACACACACACTACATTAAGTTACATAGTGACACACATCATTACATGTACATATGTGTGCACATTTGTGGCAGTAGACTCAACTAAGCTCATCCAATTTAATGCTCAATATTTATTGACAATTAGCCAATCTCTGCAATATGTATTGTATTGTACATAGTAAGTACACTCCAGGTTGAATTTAATCCTTCCGCAGAATGTTCAGCAAGAGTTCACTGCTGCAAGCTATAGTACAAGCTGCTAATGCCTCCTTTAGATTCCATGAGAACAAAAAAGTCTAGAGGTTACAGCTTTGAGCAAGTGATTTGACAGCCTGGGTTCGAGTACTTCGAGCTCCAAACCCATTAAAGGGGAATTTTCCCAGAGTTATGGGATGATTAAAGTGTTTTGACTTGACTTAACAGTTAACTTGACTGGAAACACAGTCTCACACACACACATGTATGTATGTATAGTTGTATACACACTTGTGTACACACACACATACTTTTTATGAAAAAAACTTAAAGCAATGCATTGCTTATATATGTATTTAAATAAATTGAAGTTATTTCAATGTACTTTACAGTTTTTGTGCCATCTGAAAACAAAAATCTGACTTTGACTTTGACTTTCACACACACAACACACACACACACCATCATGAGAGAAAATCAAAATGGCTTGATAAAAAAAAATAATAATAATTTACAATTATACCATCTGGAAATAAAATGTTGACTTTGACTTTGTAAACAACAGTACATGCGTTTTGTTGTTGTTGTTCCTCAGCTAGAGCTCTACAGTTCACCAATGGTGAGATAAATTCTCTTCTGTGTATGCCATCAGTTTAAAATTTCCATTTTGGTAGCCGCACTCTGATTCCAGAAATCTTGGTACCTAAGGCTAAACATGACACGTGTGTGTACATGTATGCATTTGGTTTTTTCTCTTCACTTTGTCATCCATTTATACAGACACACAATGGCCTACTCTTCTGAAAAGCAGAATGGGTTTTACAATATGTGCAACATGTTCTGTATGCATTCATCTCCAATAGTCTCTTCCGAAAGGCTTGACACTCAGTTCACTTTTTTCATCAAAGAGGGAAGAAAGGTCAATGGTGGGAATCAAACCCAGGGCCTTGTGGTTTACTTGTTAGGCTGGCAAATGCCTTAACCATCCTGCCACCTTCCTTCTTGTGCACTGTCTAATATCACAGCTGTGGAATATTACTAGTACTACTACTAGTTAATACTAGTACTACATAGCATACACTGCATGATACAGTGACACACAAATCCACACTATAAACAGAGATCCAATGTGTGAATGCAAACAGAACATCTTGCACACACTTTAAAACCTGTTCTGCCTTTTGGAAGCATAGCCAGTAGCCCACATGGCACATGGCCATTGGCATTGTGTGCCAGTGGGAACACTTTTTTTTTTTACAAAACTGCAAGCACATGGGGACTGGGTGTAAAAAAAAAGTGCATTCGTACTTATTCCATTGCCCTCAAAATAACAAGAATAAACAAACAAACAGACAGACAAATAAATAATTTAATAAAACACAATATACACCCACACACACGTGAAGGGAAGCAACTCAATCTCCTTTACCTTTAAAAACGGACGCATGAAAGCTCGCGATCCATTTATATCCGTGGGCGATATTTTTGCATACCCTCCAAGCATACCATCAATAGTTGGATTTATGGAGTCCCAGTAATCTTTGGCATCTGTGTAGAACTTATCATCCGTCGCTGATGAATCAGCACCACACTGTTCCTCAGTTTCCTTTGCGTTCGCTCCGTCCCCCATGTGTCGATCCTCCATAGCGCTGGTCTTAATAATCTCTAGAGAAAATAAAAGTGTATCGTTCTTCAATTTTTATTGTTTAATCGGTGTTCTATTTCAATAAAGCACTACATTTTATCAGAAAAAACCTCATATATATAAAATAAGTAAACTTTTCTTTAAAGTCATCTGTTTATTGATATAATAAAGCATTTTTGTTTGGCATAGAGAGTCTAAATATTTTGACATGGCTGTCGGAGCCGCAGATCTGTGATGTTGTCGAATAGTTTCAACTAAATGTGTTGATTGTTCCGAGAAAAACAAGTGCATTAATCAAGTCAGGAACAATGATGCAGGCAGAGGATGCAAGATATTTGAAAAGGTAGGTGATTTTGGCTGTAGGTTTGCTAATTAGCTGTTAATTGATGATTCACTGTCTCGTTCCCAACGCAACGTCCCAAGCCAGACAGCAGTTTACTATAAACACTGAGTGAACTTGCTAGTTACTTACAATATATATGTATGTCCTTATCCGATTTAAGTTCAGCTTCCACATTTTCAGCTTGACTTGATCGTGTGATTATCTCTCTCTCTCTCTCTCTCTCTCTCTCTCTCTCTCTCTCTCTCTCTCTCTCTCTCTCTCTCTCTCTCTCTCTCTCTCTCTCTCTCTCCACACACACACACACTTACTTAAAAATAGACAACACTTTTTGACTATCCGCATTACTAATTTTAAGTAATTTACTTGTGTCCAGCTTTCCACAAATCCAGTTGCACAAAGGAACCTGACAAAGTCATAGTTTATTTTGTAGCCACTTTTGCTTCTTCCATGTTTCTCTACTCCCCTTTTTACTGTCCTGTGTCCATCATATCAGAATGTCAAACCACCAGTACCATACTTCTAGCATGATGATAATCAAAATTTATACCTTACCTACCACAATGACAATGAGTTAACAAATTTATAAACTGCATACACATGTAAATGATTATATTATGTACGGAGAATCAATAATAATTTTCCAAATAGTATGAGATTGAGAATGACAAAATTGTTGTCTTTTACTGTGTATCTTGGAGACTATTTTGTATTTTCTGAAGATCACTTGCAAAACTCTCATAATCATTCATTGTCAGACTATCACTTTGTATCAGGCTTGCCAGTTCTGTTTTCAGAAGAATCCCACCCATTTTTAATCTGATATTGCTAAAGAAACAAACTTTTAATTAATTAATTCCCCCCCTCCCCCCACAAAAAAATGCCATGTGAAAAATGAAGTTTCAATAACAGACCTCAGACCTGACAAAATAGAGATATAAACTAAGCTTTTCTAAAAATACTTTAGTGCTATAAAATACGGACACAGTGCTATTTTGCACTGCAGTGTAATTGTTTGTTATGTTGCACTGATGTATTTATAATTGATTTTGTTTGTTTGTCCACTCTTGTTTGGACTGGCAAGGCAGAGAAGTCTGACACATTTACAGGAACAGTCATTCAGTTAACGCTCTTCATCTGAATACAATTGTTTGGGGTTTTTTTTTACAAATCTGTACTGCCAACATGTCTTTGGATGGCTTTTTTTGTAGAGAGTCCTAAGCAGGAATTCTCTAGGTCGCCACTCCAATTCCTAGCACCACCTGATCCGGCACCAGAAATGGAATCCTAGATTTATTCCTATTGTCTTTAGTATCTCTAAAAGGATTAGGGCTCGCCTACTAAATGGGCTGGGAGTGATAAAGGGGGATAGGAAGAGGATAGAAGAAAAATAGAAAAGAAATATAAAAGGAAGACAGTAGGTAGTAGGGAAAATTATTCACCTCAACTCACTCAGCAATCACACTGAATACACCATGAATGTGACAAACAACAACATTCATTCAATGCAATTCTCCCGGCCAAGCAAGTTGGGTTCACAAACTATATTCTGCTACTACTACTGACAACTTCTTAACTACAACCACACACATCACCAATTGTACTACAAATACAATTCAAAACACAAATTGTTCTATTATTTTGTCCAGTTACTCAAAACATAATAATGTCCAGTCCTCAACACACAGCCAATCAAGGATCCATCTCAGATCAGAGACCGAAAGATTCACAACTGACCAAATCAATTAAATGATCAACAGAAGATAAATGATGTTAACGATGAACGATAAGTGATGAAGACATAAACAATGAATGGTAAAGCGATCTGTGAAGCGATGAAAGCATTGAACGATGAACGATGTTTTTGAAATAAAAAGGAACAATCAATAAACCATTTGATCTCTTCATGAAATCAAACTATTACAGGATCAAGGATACAAGTCACCACAAGACCCACACTTTCAGGTATAACATAATAATGACAACGTAAACACTATCACCAGTCAAGGATGCAAATAACCACAAGACCCACACTTTCAGGTATAACATATTAGTGACAACTTAATATGAGTACCCACACAGCAAAAACTGAAACACTAACCAGTTTGTCACAGTAAAACAAATCTTCAAAATGTACTCTCAGTTTAAATACCCATTTCCCAACTCTTATGAGAACAATTATCCTCACAACAAATCTAACATATCCACTAAAATCACCACATACAATAACTAGCTAGCTAGTCTTACACATGTTTCATTTACTTGAGGACAGCTGGTGGTCTATCCTATGAAACTGTGTAAACATTAATTCACATCAATGTAATTCAATTAACCCCAATGACATTCCAAAGTCATTGCACCTGTTTAAGGATTGCTATATCATTCCTCACAAAAAATATAAATTTGCATTCTAAATAATATAATCATTACAAAACCCCATTACGACACTAGGCTTTTACACACATGTACATATTATACATAGTGATAAGCCTCAGTTTGATTTATTCAGCATTTTGTTAGCTGAACAATATTCTGCCCAAAATTGAACCTAGTACAACAGTGACAATAACTAAGCTCAAATTTACCAATGGCTTTCTTGTTCAAAATAACCACTTCTATTAGTTCTAACTTCACATGCTTGAAATCTTCATAAATGAAATTAAAGATACCTCCTAAACCTTTCCAACCTTTTAAAATTAAGCTAAAGTAAGCTTTAAAAGATCAACCACACCTTAATGGGGAAAATCAGACTCCTGAGAGCCTCAAAACTTTATGGTCACTGTTCCAAGGTCTGGGAGGAAATAAGGGTTTGAAAAGACAGGAAGTTTAAAGTCAAGGGAAATAATCCATGAAGAGGAGATCACTCTTGTGACACATGGTAGTTATTTAATAATAATAATAATAAATGGAACTTATATAGCGCTATATCTTGCAAAGACAAATCAAAGCGCATGCATTCAACCTAATCTTACACGGTCATGCAATCAATGATAAATAATCAAAAGTTTAAACAAACAGATATTTACAAACATGGCGCGATGCAGACAAAATCTATCTCCTGTTAATAGAGATATCTTTATCTCAAGTGTGACAACTGAAATGTCCTGTGACATAACGATGCATTGATCAACTTCCAGAAGGCAATACCTGTCAGTGTATGGTTTGAATGGTGTTTCTGTGAAAGGTTCACACACACACACTCACACACAATCACACACACTCACACACACTCACACACACACACACACACACACACACTCTCTCTCTCTCTCTCTCTCTCTCTCTCTCTCTCTCTCTCTCTCTCCTCTCTCTCTCACACACACACACACACACACGCACGCACGCGCACCACGATCTGACTCAAGCATCACTAGCAGCTGGAGGGCTCCGGTCCTATCTCTGGAGGGTGGACTGTCTACTGATGAGCGGGGAGTCGTCATTATCACTTGCCATTTCTCTTTCACTCCTACCAGATCAGCCTTTAAAAGATCCAGCAAACACAGCTGACTCCAAGATTTTTACCTCCTCAAGTATGTCATTGCTATGCATGAAAAGTCGAAGCAACCAATTATACAACCATTACTTTCATCATGTACAGCGCCCAGAGCTTTTAGGTAGGCCCTAAGCAGATTGTAGTAGTCATTATTATTATCATTATCAGCATTAATATCGTTAATATTATTGATATTGTTCTTATTTCATATCGCGACCATTATCATCAATTGTTATTACTAGCACGAAGTCTGCGTTTGATACAGGAGGAATGTGAATTGCATTTAGTACAGCACTGGCAGCTGCGTGTCCTTGGATAGAAACCTGTTCATAGATTTTCTGCCTGCTTTAAGCTTGTTAAGCATTGACCAGTTGTGCTGAGTGCCAGAGGAGATTTTCTGAGATCTTCTGAGTTCAGACTGGCATTCCAGTGAAGGCAATGCCAACAGACTGAAAGACGGAGTCAACAGTACGTCAGTTGCCGTGTGGCCTACATCGCGAAATAAAGTGTGCACACACCCGATTCTCTTCACGTTGCTGACTGTGTACAGTATGTTAACCAACAGAAGCTCCAGCAGTGGAAGGTGTCTAGCACAACAGCCTCACACACAGAGAGCCAGCGAAGGTGGATGTTCCTCGCTGCAAAGCTAGCTAGCCTCGATGTGTCGGCAAATGAAAAAAACCGCTCTTGATTTTAGCATAACGTTTTTCAGCGCTCATATTTCAGTAGAAAGTTTTTCATTGCTGTATCCCCCAAAAACTTGTTGCTGTTTAGAGCGGTTTTACCTTGGTTGTTTTCAGCGTTGACCTGGGCGCCATGTTCCACCAGCAACTGTAGAATGTCCAGGTTGAAAGGCTTGGTGGCAGCGTAGTGCAGCACAGTGTCGCCCTGATCGTCCCGCGCGTTCACCTGGGCCCCGTGCAGTTATTTCCCCTTACTATGCTCAGTAACAACAAACACAAAAGCACTCTTTTGTGAGAGGTGTTACATTTTATTTATTACATCTAGTCCCCTGTGTATGCAGTTTTGTCAGTCTTGTCATCCGTTCAAACTGGCACAACAGCCTTCTCTTTTGAAAGGCAGAACATGTTTTAACGTGTGCGCAAGATGTTCTAGTCCTTCTACATTAAAGATCAGCGTCTGCACACATGATTTCAGTTTATAATCAAGATTATCTTAAATACTTGTGTGTGTGTGTGTGTGTGTGTGTGCGTGTGTTGAGCACATATCTAATTTACCATGAATAACAATCAGGATGTTTATATGTTCACTAACAAACAAGATGATTAATTAAATGTTGACTTAAAATTTCTTTAATTAATCCTTCTGCATCTTCCTCACACACTACATATGCATTCAAATCTTAAAATACTGAAACTCTCACACACATACATTTACGAAGAGAACCCAAACTGAACATGAACGTCTGCTGTATTGTATATATGTTAACAGGAAGGTGAAGGGAGGGAGTGTGGATGTTCACCCCACAGAGAAAGCATTGGTGGTCAACTATGAACTGGAGGCCACTATCCTGGGGGAGATGGGCGACCCCATGCTGGGAGAACGCAAGGAGTGCCAGAAAATGTAAGTAGACCTGTCTTTCTTTGGGGGGAGGGGGAGGGTGTCCTTTTTTTTATAACAAAAAAGTCACAATGTAAACGTTTTTTTCTTCTTTGTCAGACAGAAACTATTAATGTTGGTCATATGAGCAGAAATGTGTTGCGCTGCCGTTAAGCGCCTGAAAAAAGTCAGGCCCAGTGCATACGTCTTTGGCATAGAAGAGGTGTCTGTGGTTATTTTGAGGAGGAGGGGGGAAGATGGGGAGATAGTTTCATTTTGAATTTTGTTCGGGTTTTTGTTTCTTTCTTTTGTTGTTATCACTCTGCACAACTGTGACTATAAGAATATTGGTTTGTTTTTTCTTTGTGCAGCATACGGGTGAAACACCTTCATGAGAACAGCGATCTGACAGCCTTGGCTCGAGAGATCATTGACAAGTGTAAGCTGATCCACCCGGCCAAACTACCTGAGGTGGAGCAGCTTCTCTACTACCTGCAAAACCGCAAAGAGTCTGCTCCTGCCAAAGGTACCCCGCCACGCTGCTGACGCCGTTCTTGTCTGGAGGAATAGTGTTAATAATAATGTAGCAAGAGACAAAAAGACTTAATCTATTATTCATAAATCATGTAAAAGCCTCTACACTCAAAAGTGTGATCACAACACGGGGGGAGGGGGTGGGGGGGGAGCTTAAAAAGGTGGTGGGATGGAGAGGGGGCAGGGGAAAAGAATATTTTGTTCACCATTGGTGAACCTCGGAGCTCTAGTTGATGAACAAAAAAATATATATATATACATGTGCCTGTGAATCTCATCGTGGTGTTGAAGTATAAGATTAAAAGCAAGTTCTTTTGCTCTGTTCCCTTGCTGGGTGGGGTGCATAGTGCCTGGTCTTCTCCCGTGCTTGTCATTGTTCGGGAGGTCTGCCCGCTGGCCTCAGCTGACACATTCTGACTTCAGAGCAGCTCATTTCATTGTACAGGTTGCATGCTGGGTATGTGTGTGTTTCCGTAACCCATCGAATGCTGATATGAAGTACAGGATCTTTAACGCACGGTTTTGATCTTCTGCGTGTGTCTGTACATGAAGAGAATTAAGGCACTGGCAAGTCTACATTTGAGGTTCAACCGGATCTTAAAAATTGCCACCCTTGATTCACCAGACGTCACCGAGATTCGAACCCACCACTTCATGGACCCAAAGGATTGAAGTCAAATGATTTAACCTGTCGGCTATAGCATCCATTGGTTTTGCTTATGTTCTGACGCTGTTGGTTTTGGTGGTGTTTGTTTGTTATTTTTTACTTTTTGTTTCTTGGGTTGGGAGGGCAGGGTATGTGTATCAGTTGTGAGTGTTTTGTTTTAGTGGGGCTTTTTGTGTGTTAGTTGGGTTGTTGTATTTTTGTTATTGGCTTTTTTGTTTTTTCTCTACTTTCTACTTTTCTTCTGCTGTTTGTACTGGAAGATATTTTGTTTTACAACATGGTTATATATCTTTATAGTCATATAGATGGGGGGGGGGGGGGGGGGGGGGGGGGTGGAGAAAATGAAGAGTAATATCAGTGTGAATTGACTAACCATCAAAACTCAAATTAAGGATGTAAAATGTGTAAAGTTCTTGCTGTTACAATCAACTGAATTGAAATATTGCCAAGAGTATCGTGACTGCTTTGTCTTCCTATAGATCCTGTATCTCTCTTTTACTTGAGTTTCTTTTTCTTTCCCTTGGTGGTTTGGATTTTGTTTGTTTGTTTGTTTTTCTTTTTGTTGTTGTTGTTGTCTGTTTGGTTTTCTTGGGGGGGGGGGGGGTTCCCTCATTGTAACCATCTTGGTCATCTACAATGGAATGATGTCATTTTTGTTTTATATTTATAGCACCGTCAGGAAAAACTCAGCTTCTGGACAAGCCAGAGGACCCTGGGATAGATGCGACGGAAGTGGATGAGACGGCCAACATCAACGACGTGGACGAATACCTGGACATGCTGTATGAAGACCTGCCCGACAAGGTGAAGGGCAGCGCTCTCCTCTTGCAGCTGGCTCGGAACCCTGACAACTTGGAAGAACTCTTTCAGAATGGTTGGTTTGATTTAAGTTTTTTGTTCTTTGTTCTTGTTTTGGGATGGTTGTTGGGTTGGGGTTTGGGGTTTTTTTTTGTGGTGGTGGGGGGGGGGTTGGCTTTTTTGTTGACGGGGGAGGGGTTAGAGGAGGTCTTTATGCATCTTTTTTTGTAATGAAGAAACTCTCAAATGAAAATCTCTTCTTTTCGTGATTATCCAAAAACTATCAGGCCTGTCACAGGTCCTTTCTCAAGTGGTATGGAAGGCTGGGAATCGAACCCAGAACTTCACAGTTTTACTTACTTATCACGCAGGTGAACGTCTTAACCCTCCTACCACCTTCTTTCTTACAAATAGTAGTATGTAGTTGTCGGTATAGTGAATTTTTGTTGTGGTCCCTTGCATTGCAGGTGATATTCTCTCATAAAGCATGCACATCCCCATCATTAAAAAATATTCACTTTTTGTGCAGTACATAGCATGTTGACATTGTGATTTTAGTACACATATCAAAGTTTCAATTATGTTGATATTTTTAAGAGCAATAAAAGGATGTAGAAATATAGGTATCCTAAATACCTTCATTAGTTCTCGAACAAAAGCAACAGAAAAACAACCAGTATAGCGAGTTTGTATGCTATGATTCTGCGCCCACAGAAACGGTGGTGAGTGCCTTGGTGCGACTGCTGAGGGAGGACTGGAAGCGGAGCACTGATCTGGCCACCAACATCATCTACATCTTCTTCTGCTTCTCCTCCTTCTCCCAGTTCCACGGTGTCATCCTCCACTTCAAGGTAAACGGTCCAAGTCTCTCTCTTTCTCTCTTTCTTTGCCTCCTGTACTTTGTGGGGAAAAAAGACTGTTTTGGGTGTGTGTGTTTTTTTCATTCTTGCAGTTTTATTTTTGTGTATAGTGATTTTTGATCAAATTCTTGCAATTTTATTTTTGCTTTTTGTAATTTTTGGTTACATTCTTGCAGTTTTGTTTTAGGCATACATTAACTGTCATACCCTGGTTGTTGGGTTTTTTTTGGGGGGGGGAATTTGGGGGGAGGGGGGTTGTTTGTTTCTTTCTTGGCTAGACCTCCGAGGTTCACCAATGGTAAGATTTTTGTGTAAGCCCCTATTTTTCCCCACCATTTTGGTAGCCGCATTCCAACTGAAGGGATGGTGTCTAAACACAACACCTATGTGTATGCACTTTTTCAGTTTGTCATCCGTTTCTACCGGCATGAAATGGCCTACTCTTCCGAAGGGCAGAATGGGTTTAATGTGTGTGCATGATGTTCTGCATGCATTTGCACCCAGGGTCTTGGTTTCTAGTCTCATCTGAAGGATTTTGACATTCAGTTTGATTTGCCCGTCAAACTCGGAAGAAAGGGCAAGGCTGGGAATTGAACCCAGAACCTCATGCTTTACTTGGTTATGCAGGTGAACATCTTAACCATTCTGCCACCTTCCATCTTATAAACTGTATTTGAAAATAATTTATATGAAAACCAGAGTACTCACAATTATACAGGTCTACAGAAGATTATTTTCTCTGATACCTGAATACAGTGCTGCTGTTATTTTTAGAGACTTATTTTCCAACAGGTAGTCATTGAACAAAAAGAATTTTATGCATGTCTTGTTATGCATCATCAGTGTGTGTGTGTGTGTGTGTGTTTTCATTCGTTCATTCTTTAGATTTTATATCTTTTCACTATCAGTGATATTAGACGAAATTAATGTGTGTGTGTGTCTTTGCATTCATATATAATTTTGCTTTTATCATTTCTATACTCATTACCTTTTATCATGAGTTATTAGTAATGTTAAGAAGTTCACATGAACATATCAGACTGTGAGATACAGTAAGAACTTAAAGTCAGGCTGTAAAGTACTTTCATCAGAATCGTATGTAGATTGTTTTAATGTGTGTTATCAGATCAGTTTTATTGGAATATTGGGTATGATTATTATTTCATTGATTGTCATGAGGTAGATAGGAGTGCCGTGCATAATGATTACCTCAGTGATTGTCCTTGTGGCAGATTGGAGCTTTGTGCATGAACATTGTGGAGCACGAACTGAAGAAACAGAAGATGTGGATGGAGGAACTACAGAAGAAGAAAAGAGCTGATATCCTTTGGTTTGAAGCCCATCGTCTGACTAAGTTGATGGTTTTTGGTGATTTGTTGGGGGGTTTTTCATTGGCTAGAGCGCTGAGGTTCACCAATAGTGACATTTTTTGTATGCAACCGTTTTTTCCCACCTTAAAGGTAGCAGCATTCCAACTTCCGCCATGTATGCTGGATTTGTTCGTGTTTCTGTAACCCACCGAGATGAGTTACGGATTAACATGCATATATGATCTTCTGCATCTTCTGCGTGAAAGGAATTAAGGCACAGGCAGCTCTGCTATTTGAAGTTGACCTGGGAGATTGGAAAAATCCCTACATTTAATTCACCAGACATTGCTGAGATTCAAACCCACGACATCATGGACCCATGGCATTGAAGTGGAACAGTCTTAACCACTCTGCTATAGCATGGACTTTCTTTGAACGCTGTGTCATGTACATGTGCGGGACTGTGACATTTTCAGTAAACAATATCAGCACAGCCGAACAGTTTTCATTTTCTTGTTTTTGTATAATGGTATACACCAAATGTGTTTTGTCATTCAAACAGCTTTTCCAAGACCATGAATGTAATATTTTGGGGGTCATATTTTTTTGTCATGGTTTTTTGTTGTTTTGTTGGGTTGTTCTTTTTGGGGGGAGAGGTGGGGGGGTTCGTTTTGGGTTTTTTTGGGGGGGATGTTCCTTAGCTAGAACTCTGAAGTACACCAATAGTGTATGCAACCATTTTTTCCCCCACCGTGAAAGTCACTGCATTCTGACCTTGGGAATCTGGATTTTATAATCACACCCATTGTAATGAGCCTTAACTCATTTCCACCTGAAGCGGACAAAAACAGCAGTAAGCTGAAAGACGACTACGACAAGAGTCTGAAAAAGTATGACAGCTTGATCAGGAAGCAGGAACAGCTTCTGAGAGGTGAGTAGCATGGATGTGTGTGTAAGAGTGTGTGTGTGGAGTGTGTGTGGCGGAGTGTGTGGTGTATGTGAGAGAGTGAGTGGTGTGCGTGAGTGTGTGTAGTGTGTGGTGTGTGTGTGTGAGAGAAAATGCATGTGTGTTGGTTTCGAATTTTAGGTTTCTATGGAAAATTCCAATTTGTTAACAGTATAAGGTTTGAATCTTGAATCAAGCACAGTGCAGTCAGATACTTCACTTCAGTACACTACAGTCTAGTTAAATGTGGATCTGTCAACTCAACTGTCTCCATCACTGCTGTCGTCAGCAGGAGCTCCATGCAAGGCCACTAGGGTTCACCATCTCTCTGTCTCTGTCTCCTCTGAGGTCTATAATCTCCTGTAGCCCTCCTCCCAGACCACTGATCTCAGTGATGTTGGCAATGCAGGATGTTGGTGGTTTGCCTCTTTTCTTTGGGTGGTCTAGAGGTAGTGCACCTGCCTAGAAAATAAGTAGTGTGGGTTTGGTCCCAGTTTTTGCCGGAACTTTCCCTTCCATCCACTAGACCTTACTTGGTGGTCTGGATGCTTGTGTTTCAGATGGGGCTGTAAACTAAGGCCCCGTGTGTGACACGCATTCAGTGAACATTAAAAACCACAAAAAAAACACCACAGCAACCAAAAAAGGTGTCCCTAGCAAAATTTTGTTTAAAAACAAAACAAAAACAGTCACCCTCATAGGGAAACAAATACACATTTTCTTCTTCTTCCTTTTTTGTCATGTTTCTCCCAGGGGAGGTTTGACATTGATGAGCCTTCTCCATCTCTCTCTGTTTTGAGCTTCCTCCTTATTTATGCCCCTTTCTCTAAGATCATCTGCAATACAGGCAGCCCGGGTTTTGCTAGGTCTTCCCTTTGGTCTCTTTCCATCCACTACGAAGTTCATTGCTCTTTTTATGATGTGGTGGTCTGCTTTCCGTTGAAAGTGCCCAAACCAGCGCAGTCTATTGGTACTAGCTACAGACTTCAGATCATGAACTTTGCACATTCTCCATAGTTCTTCATTCGTGATCCTGTCTTCCCATTTGATCTTTGTCATGTAGCGTAGTGTTCGGTTTTCACAGCTCTTCAACAAACATTCGACGGTTTTTGTGAAGAAACAAATAGACATACAAACCAAAAAAAGATCCCCCTATTTTTTTGTTTTAAGTTAATGATGCTGCTTTTGTGGTGATGTGCTCTCCAGAGAGAGAGAGAGAGCGAGAGAGAGAGAGAGAGAGAGAGAGCAGCCCAAATTTCAGGCAGAAAGATGTACTGCAACTGACAGTGGTGTGCAGTAAATAATACAGTCATGTTTCATTCATCCATCCATCTGTCCGTCCATCCCACAGTGGCCTTTTACCTGCTGCTGAACCTGGGCGAGGACCTCAAGGTGGAGATGAAGATGAGGAACAAGGGCGCCGCCCGCATGCTGGTGGAGTCCCTGGACAGGGACAACCCCGAGCTGCTCATCCTGGTGGTCTCCTTCCTGAAGAAACTCAGCATCTTCATCGAGAACAAGCAGGAGATGGTAAGAGAATCGGAACATTTAATGTACCAGGCCAAATCCCCGACATGAGAGTCGGGCATCTGAAAAAAAAACTAAACCAAAACACTTCACATTAAATTTTTTCAACAATTTCAAGGTTGCAGTAAAGTCAGTCTAAATTGCACTCTCTCTCTCTCCTCTCTCTCTCTCCCTCCCCATGCACACAATACTCACACACGCCGCCACACACGCTCGCGCACACACACACACACTCACACACCCATTATTATACCAAAACTGTGCAGCATCACACACCCATACACCATGTCCTTACAAAGCAAAAAACTAATTAACTGTCATACCCCGGTTGTTGTTTTTTTTTGGGGGGGGGGGATTTGGGGGGAGGGGGGTTGTTTGTTTCTCGGCTAGACCTCCAAGGTTCACCAATGGTAAGACTTTTGAGTAAGCCCCCATTTTTTCTCCCTACCCTTTCAGTAGCCACATTCCAACTGGAGGGATAGTGTCTAAACACAACACCTATGTGTATGCACTTTTTCAGTTTTATCATCCGTTTCTACCGGCACGAAATGGCCTACTCTTCCGAAAGGCAGAATGGGTTTAATGTGTGTGCATGATGTTCTGCATGCATTTGCACCCAGGGTCTTGGTTTCTAGTCTCATCTGAAGGATTTTGACATTCAGTTTGATTTGCCCGTCAGACTTGAAAGAAAGAGCAAGGCTGGGAACTGAACCCAGAACCTCATGCTTTACTTGTTGTGCAGGTGAACATCTTAACCATTCTGCCACCTTCCTTCTTATAAACTGTATTTGAAAATAATTTGTATGAAAACCAGAGTACTCGAAATTGTACAGGTCTACAGAAGATTATTTTCTGTGAATCCTGAATACAGTGCTGCTGTTATTTTTAGAGACTTATTTTCCAATAGGTAGTCCTTGAATAGAAAGAATTTTATGCATGTCTTGTTAAGCATCATCAGTGTGTGTGTGTGTTCATTCATTCGTTCGTTCTTTAGATTTTATATCTTTTCACTATCAGTGATATTAGACGATGTTAATGTGTGTGTGTCTTTGCATTCATATATAATTTGCTTTTATCATTTCTATACTCATTACCTTTTATCATGAGTTATTAGTAATGTTAAGAAGTTCACATGAAAATATCAGACTGTGAGATACAGTAAGAACTTAAAGTCAGGCTGTAAAGTACTTTCATCAGAATCGTAGTAGATTGTTTTAATGTGTTGTTGTTGTTGTCTTCAATTTAACGTCTGTTCACTCTAAGTGATATTAGACAAGGGAAATAGAAAGTATAGTGGAAGTTAAATAGGGGAGAAGAAGGAGTGGAAGGAGAAAAGGTTAAGAAATAGCATGTGTTGGGGTTTTTTGTTTTGAAAACACACACACACAAACTAAACAACCCCCCCAACCAACCTAGAAAAGTAATGGTAATACTTTTAAACAGGAGCAAAATATAAACTCAACAATGTAGAAACATGAAATAACAATAATGTAACTACAATGAATATTCAAGTTGACTATGCAATAAACATCTGGCAATGGCAAAGGCTAGCTTTGAATTTTCAAATACATTTTCCAGAGACTGTTCAGAAAATGTAGGTAAAAAAGGTGTTTTAATGTGTGTTATCAGATCAATTTTATTGGAATATTGGGTATGATTATTATTTCATTGATTGTCATGAGATAGATAGGAGTGCTGTGCATAATGATTACCTTAGTGATTGTCCTGTGGCAGATTGGAGCTCTGTGCATGAACATTGTGGAGCACGAACTGAAGAAACAGAAGATGTGGATGGAGGAACTACAGAAGAAGAA
Organism: Rapana venosa; assembly: GCA_028751875.1. NCBI lineage: Eukaryota > Metazoa > Mollusca > Gastropoda > Neogastropoda > Muricidae > Rapana > Rapana venosa. The sequence goes on along the minus strand of CM054167.1, from coordinate 24,061,740 downwards.
AAGAGCTGATATCCTTTGGTTTGAAGCCCATTGTCTGACTAAGTTTATGTTTTTTGGTGATTTGTTTGTGTTTTTTTCATTGGCTAGAGTGCTGAGGTTCACCAATAGTGATATTTTGTGTATGGAACCGTTTTTTCCCACCTTGAAGGTAGCAGCATTCCAACTTCCGCCATGTATGCTGGATTTGTTCGTGTTTCTGTAACCCACTGAGATGAGTTACGAAGTAAGGTGCATATTTGATCGTCTGCATCTTCTGCGTGAAAGGAATTAAGGCACAGGCAGCTCTGCTATTTGAAGTTGACCTGGGAGTTTGGAAAAATCCCTACATTTAATTCACCAGACACCGCTGAGATTCAAACCCACGACATCATGGGCCCATGGGATTGAAGTGGAACAGTCTTAACCACTCTGCTATAGCATGGACTTTCTTTGAACTCTCTGTCATGTACATGTGCAGGACTGTGACTTTTTCTGTAAACAATATCAGCACAGCCGCACAGCTTTAGTTTTCTTGTTTTTTTATAATGGTATACACCAAATGTGTTTTGTCCTTCAAACAGCTTTTGCAAGACCATGAATGTAATATTTTTTTGGTCATGGTTTTTTGTTGTTGTTTTGGGTTTGGGGTTTGTTTGGTTTTTTTGTGGGTTTTTTTTTGGGGGGGGGTTAAGGGGGGATGTTCCTTGGCTAGAACTCTGAAGTACACCAATAGTGTATGCAACCATTTTTTCCCCACCGTGAAAGTCACTGCATTCTGACCTTGGGAATCTGGATTTTATAATTACAACCTTGTAATGAGCCTTAACTCCTTTCCACCTGAAGCGGACAAAAACAGCAGTAAGCTGAAAGACGACTACGACAAGAGTCTGAAAAAGTATGACAGCTTGATCAGGAAGCAGGAACAGCTTCTGAGAGGTGAGTAGCATGGATGTGTGTGTATGTGTGTAAGAGTGTGGTGTGTGTGTGTGTGTGGTGTGTGTGTGTGTGTAAGAGTGTGTGTGTGTAAGAGTGTGTGTGTGTAAGAGTGTGAGTGTGGTGTGGAGTGTGTGTGTGAGAGAGAGTGAGTGAGTGTGCGTGCGTGCATGTGTGTGAGAGAGAGAGAGAGAGAGAGTGGTGTGCATGATTGCATGCATGTGTGTTGGCTTCGAATTTTAGGTTTCTATGGAAAATTCCAATTTGTTAACAGTATAAGGTTTGAATCAAGCACAGCACAGTCAGATACTTCACTACAGTACACTACACTCTACAGTCTAGTTAAATGTGGATCTATCAACTCAACTGTCTCCATCACTGCTGTCGTCAGCAGGAGCTCCATGCAAGGCCACCAGGGTTCGCCATCTCTCTGTCTCTGTCTCTGCTGATGTCTATAATCTCCTGTAGCCCTCCTCCCAGACCACTGATCTCAGTGATGTTGGCAATGTAGGATGTTGGTGGTCTGAGCTCTTTTCTTTGGGTGGTCTAGGGGAAGTGCACCTGCCTAGAAAATGAGAAGTGTGGGTTTGGTCCCAGTTTTTGCCCGAACTTTCCCTTCCATCCACTAGACCTTGCTTGGTGGTCTGGATGCTTGTGTTTCAGATGGGGCAGTAAACTAAGGCCCCGTGTGTGATACACTTTCAGTGAACATTAAAAAACCCAAAAAAAACACAGCAACCAAAAAAGGTGTCTCAAGCAAAATTTTGTTTTAAAAACAAAACAAAAACAGTCACCCTCATAGGGAAACAAATACACATCTTCTTCTTCCATTTTTGTCATGTTTCTCCCAGGGGAGGTTTGACATTGATGAGCCTTCTCCATCTCTCTCTGTTTTGAGCTTCCTCCTTATTTATTATTTTATTTTTCTAGGTCTTCCCTTTGGTCTCTTTCCATCTACTACGAAGTTCATTGCTCTTTTTATGATGTGGTGGTCTGCTTTCCGTTGAAAGTGCCCAAACCAGCGCAGTCTATTGGTACTAGCTACAGACTTCAGATCATCAACTTTGCACATTCTCCATAGTTCTTCATTCGTGATCCTGTCTTCCCATTTGATCTTTGTCATGTAGCGTAGCGTTCGGTTTTCACAGCTCTTCAACAAACGTTCGACGGTTGTTGTGAAGAAACAAATACACATGCAAACCAAAAAAGATCCCCCTATTTTTTTTTGGTTTTAAGTTAATGATGATGCTTTTGTAGTGACGTGCTCTCCGTAGAGAAAGATAGAGAAAAAGAGAAGCCCAAATTTCAGGTAGAGAGATGTGCCGCGACTGACAGTGGTGTGCAGTAAGTAATACAGTCATGTTTCATCCATCCATCTGTCCGTCCATCCCACAGTGGCCTTTTACCTGCTGCTGAACCTGGGTGAGGACCTGAAGGTGGAGATGAAGATGAGGAACAAGGGCGCCGCCCGCATGCTGGTGGAGTCCCTGGACAGGGACAACCCCGAACTGCTCATCCTGGTGGTCTCCTTCCTGAAGAAACTCAGCATCTTCATCGAGAACAAGCAGGAGATGGTGAGAGAACTCGGAACATTTAATGTACCAGGCCATATATTCATGACATGAGATTCAGGACATCTTGAAGCAAAACAAACTAAAGCAAAACACTTCACATTAAATTTGTCAACAATTTCAAGGTTGCATGTAAAGATCAGTCTAATGTGCACTCTCTCTCTCTCTTTCCCTCTCTCTCTCCCTCACGCACACACATACTCACACACACGCACGCACACACACACACACACACTCACACACCTATAATTATACACAAACACATGTGCATGCATGCACACACCATACACACATGTCCTTACAAATGCAAATAAGCTAATTCTCATTAATATACAAATGGCATACCAAAATTGAAATAAAGGAGATGGTAAAGAGAGAGAGGGGTCTCCTGCACTTTAGGAAAGAGTAGGGTGGGGGGGGGGGGTGGGGGGGGGGGACTGCTATGGGAATGTGCCTCACAGGAGATTGCAATTTTTTGTTGTCGTCATCTTTTCCTATCCTACCCTCTCCCCACCCACCCCACATTTCCCGGGAAAAAAAATCCCATTAATTCGTATGTGCTTGTGGGTCGTTCACAGGCTGAGATGAACATCATTGAGAAGCTGGTCAAGCTGATCCCCTGCGACCACGAGGATTTGCTGCACATCTCCCTGAGACTGCTGCTGAACCTGTCCTTCGATGCTGACCTGCGCAACAAGATGATCAAGTTTGGCCTGCTGCCCAGGCTGGTTGGCCTCCTCAGTGAGTGGGCAATTTTTTTGTTGTTGTTGTTGTTGTAAAAAAAAGTATGTTTGCTTATGCCAGTACCCTCTTTAAAGAAAATTCAAATCAATTCAATTCATTTTTCAGTTAAGTGGGTAATTATTGCTTTAAACTGTAGATTCAGCTATTTAGTAGGGGTTTGGGTTTTGTTGTGTTGTTTTTGTTGGTCTTGCAGAGTGGCTCTTTTTACTTAGAACTGTGGATTCTTTGGGGTGGGGGGGCATTGTTCTTCAACAAGAGCTCTGAGGTTCACCAATTGTAAGATTTTGTGTATACAGCCATTTTTGCCCACCATGAAGGTAGCCACATTCAGACTGTGGGGATGTATGCTGGGTGTGTTCATGTTTCTGTAATCCACAGAACGCTGACATGAATTACAGGATCTTTATGTGCATATTTGATTTTCTGCCTGTGTATATGCACGAAGGAAATTAAGGCTTTGGCAGGTCTGTTCTTGAAGTTGACCTGGGAGATTGTAAAAATCCCTACCCTTAATTCACCAGATGCTGCTGATATTCAAACCTATGACTTTATGGACCCATGGGATTGAAGTTGAACAGTCTTAACCGCTTATTAGGCAGGTGCACCGTATTAACCATCCTGCCACCTTCCTTGTAAGTAATGCTGTGATGAGATGGAAAGGATTGTGTGTTGTGTTGCAGACAACGAGAACCACAAGTTGATAGTGCTGTGCATCCTGTACCACATCTCCCTAGACGACAAGTCCAAGTCCATGTTCACCTACACTGACTGCATTCCTATTGTGAGTTCAGACCTCGGTGAAGTGACCGTCTGTTTACCTTGAATGAAATAAGTTTGTGTCTGAAGATAAATCTTGTTTTGTCTGTCTCTGTCCATCTGTCCTTATGTGCATTTGCCTCGCTTGTTCTGTCTGCTTCTCCCTCTGCCTGACTGCCTGCCTGCCTGCCTGCCTGCCTGTCTGTCTGTCCGCTTTGTGTCCTTCTGCCTCTGCCTATCAGTCTGTCTATCTCTCCCCTTCCAATCAAAATAATAATGATATAACAGAAAAATGTTAGTACAAAAAAGAAAATTAAGAATGAATTAAAAAGAAGCACAAAGCTATAAAAAAAAAAAAAAGAAGATTAAAGCTAAAAACAAATCACTGTGGGTTGCGCCCAGGTGATGAAGATGTTGCTGGAAAGCCCCGAGCAGCCGGACATGGAGTTGCTGGCCCTGTGCATCAACCTGGCAGCCAACAAGCGCACGGCGGCCATCATCTGCGAGGGGTCGGGCCTCAAGATGCTCATGAAGCGCGCCTTCAAGTTCCACGACCCGTTCGTCATGAAGATGATTCGCAACATCTCCCAGCATGAGGGAGACATCAAGAACCTCTTCATAGTAGGTGGTCTGTGTGTGTGTGTGTGTGTGCATGTATGTGTCTTTGTGATCTTCAGTTTAACATCTATTCACATTTAGTGATTTTAGTGTCTGTGTGTGTATGAGTATGTGAGAGAACAAGGAAGTAAGTGCACTTAAAAGTCTGTGTGTTCATTTTTTTTTCATTCCTTGGTTAGAGCTCCGAGGTTGCCCAGTGGTGAGATTTTGCGTAGGCAATCGTTTTTACCCACCATAAAGGTAGCCACATTCCGACTTTGGGGAGATTTGTGTATGGAAGGTGTGTGGATATGTCTGTCTGTGTGTTCAGTGAAAGGATTTTTGTTTTTGTTTCTTGGCTTCAACCTTGAAGTTTACCCTTGGTGATGTTTTGTGTATGTAACCGTTTTTATCCACCATTCAGGTAGCCATATTCTGACTTTGGGGATAGTGAGAGGATATATAGAGAATGAGTGTTTGTATGTGTACAGAAGCCTCTATTGCGCTTATGTGTGTGTGAGTATATTGTCTGTTGAAATGTGCTGTAAACGTGTCTGTATCATGTGTCTCTCTTACAGCATTTGTTTTTCTCATCAGACATTATTCTTGAATGTATCCACAAAGTCAGAACTTGGTTACCTTCATGGTGGGCAAAATCGGGTCACATGCGCAAAATTTCTTCATTGGAAAACCTCGAAGCTCTTTTTGAGGAACAGACAAACTTAGAAATCTTGAATGTGAATTGAAAGAGCATCTTGTGTATGTATTATATATCTCAAGTAATTTGCGTATACTTTAAGATCCGAATTTGGTGTGAAAGTAATAGGCTTGCATTTGTGGTGGGAGTGTGTTTGTGTGTGTGTGCTTGCATTTTTGTATGTGTGTATGTGTGTGCTTGTGAACATGTGCGTGTGGAATATATACATGTGCATATGTGTACACAACACATGCATATCAAACGCTTGCGTCTGCTCGTGCTTGTAGGACTACATAAGCGACCTGTGCACGGCGGTACTGAACGGGGATAACGACGAGTTTGCCCTGGAGTGTTTGGGGGTCCTGGCCAACCTGACCATCGCTGATCTGGACTATGAGCTGATCCTCAAGGAGTACGATATGATTCCCTGGATCAAGTCCAAACTCCAGCCTGGTCAGTGAATGGTCATTGTCCGTGTCGGTTATCATAGTCGTCATCGTCATCATCATCATCGTGACCGGCTTTAGTTGATCATTTGTTACTGTCAATATTGTTCAATTTGCTGTCCACTTGTCATATGTTGATAAGTCAGTTATGTACAGGGGCAGTGTCGTGTGGGTGGTGTGTGTTTTCACACAGATGGAGATTGTCATGGGATGGTGTGTGTGTGTTTTCACACAGGTGGAGATTGTCATGGGATGGTGTGTGTGTGTGTTTTCACACAGATGGAGATTGTCATGGGATGGTGTGTGTGTTTTCACACAGATGGAGATTGTCATGGGATGGTGTGTGTGTGTTTTCACGCAGATGGAGATTGTCATGGGATGGTGTGTTTTCACAGGGAGCGGCAGATGATGATTGTCATGTGGGTAGTGTGTGTTTTTTTCACAGGGGCAATGTCATGTGGGTGGTGGGTGTTTTCACATGGGTGGTGTCATGTGGGTGGTGTGGGTGTGTTTTCACAGGGGCAGTGTCATGTGGATGGTGTGTGTTTTCACAGGGGCAGTGTTATGTGGGTGGTGTGTGTTTTCACAGGGGCAGTGTTATGTGGGTGGTGTGTGTTTTCACAGGGGCAGTGTCATGTGGATGGTGTGTGTTTTCACACAGGGGCGGTGTTATGTGGGTGGTGTGTGTTTTCACAGGGGCGGTGTCATGTGGGTGGTGTGTGTTTTCACGGGGCGGTGTCATGTGGGTGTTTTTCACAGGGGCGGTGTCATGTGGGTGTTTTCACAGGGGCAGTGTCATGTGGGTGGTGTGTGTTTTCACAGGGGCAGTGTCATGTGGGTGGTGTGGTGTTTTCACAGGGGCGGTGTCATGTGGGGGGGTGTGGGTGTGTTTTCACAGGGGCAGTGTCATGTGGGTGGTGTGGGTGTGTTTTCACGGGGCAGTGTCATGTGGGTGGTGTGTGTTTTCACAGGGGCAGTGTTATGTGGGTGGTGTGGGTGTGTTTTTCACAGGGGCAGTGTCATGTGGGTGGTGTGTGTTTTCACAGGGGCAGTGTTATGTGGGTGGTGGGGGGTGTGTTTTCACAGGGCAGTGTCATGTGGGTGGTGTGTGTTTTCACAGGGGCAGTGTCATGTGGGTGGTGTGGGTGTTTTCACAGGGGCAGTGTTATGTGGGTGGTGTGTGTTTTCACAAGGGCAGTGTTATGTGGGTGGTGTGTGTTTTCACAGGGGCAGTGTTATGTGGGTGGTGTGTGTTTTCACAGGGGCAGTGTTATGTGGGTGGTGTGTGTTTTCACAGGGCAGTGTTATGTGGGTGGTGTGTGTTTTCACAAGGGCAGTGTCGTGTGGGTGGTGTGTGTTTTCACAAGGGCAGTGTCATGTGGGTGGTGTGTGTTTTCACAGGGGCAGTGTCGTGTGGGTGGTGTGTGTTTTCACAAGGGCAGTGTTATATGTGGGTGGTGTGGTTTTCACAGGGGCAGTGTTATTTGGGTGGTGTGTGTTTTCACAGGGGCAGTGTTATGTGGGTGGTGTGTGTTTTCACAGGGGCAGTGTTTATGTGGGTGGTGTGTGTTTTCACAGGGGCAGTGTTATGTGGGTGGTGTGTGTTTTCACACAGGGGCAGTGTCATGTGGGTGGTGTGTGTTTTCACAGGGGCAGTGTCATGTGGGTGGTGTGGTGTTTTCACAGGGGCAGTGTCATGTGGGTGGTGTGTGTTTTCACACAGGGGCAGTGTTATGTGGGTGGTGTGTGTTTTCACAGGGGCAGTGCCGTGTGGGTGGTGTGTGATTTCACAGGGGCAGTGTTATGTGGGTGGTGTGTGTTTTCACAAGGGCAGTGTTATGTGGATGGTGTGTGTTTTCACAAGGGCAGTGTTGTGTGGGTGGTGTGTGTTTTCACAGGGGCGGTGTCGTGTGGGTGGTGGGTGTTTTTCACAGGGGCAGTGTCATGTGGGTGGTGGGTGTTTTCACAGGGGCAGTGTCATGTGGGTGGGTTGTGTGTGTTTTCACAGGGGCAGTGTCATGTGGGTGGTGTGTGTTTTCACAGGGGCAGTGTCATGTGGGTGGTGTGTGTTTTTCACAGGGGCAGTGTTATGTGGGTGGTGGGTGTTTTCACAGGGGCAGTGTTAGTGTGGTGGTGTGTGGTTTTCACAGGGGCAGTGTTATGTGGGTGTGTGTGTTTTCACAGGGGCGGTGTCATGTGGGTGGTGTGTGTTTTCACACAGGGGCAGTGTTATGTGGGTGGTGTGTGTTTTCACAGGGGGGCGTGTCGTGTGGGTGGTGTGTGTTTTCACAGGGGCAGTGTCGTGTGGGTGGTGTGTGTTTTCACAGGGGGCGGTGTCGTGTGGGTGGTGTGTGTTTTCACAGGGGCGGTGTCGTGTGGGTGGTGGGTGTTTTCACAGGGGGCGGTGTCGTGTGGGTGGTGGGTGTTTTCACACAGGCAACAGATGGAGATAATCATAGGGCAATGTGTGTTTTCACACAGGCAACAGATGGAGATAATCATAGGGCAATGTGTGTTTTCACACAGGCAACAGATGGAGATAATCATAGGGCAATGTGTGTTTTCACACAGGCAACAGATGGAGATAATCATAGGGCAATGTGTGTTTTCACACAGGCAACAGATGGAGATAATCATAGGGCAATGTGTGTTTTCACACGGGCAACAGATGGAGATTATCATAGGGTGGTGTATGTTTTCACACAGGCAACAGATGGAGATAATCATAGGGTGGTGTGTGTTTTCACACAGGCAACAGATGGAGATTATCATAGGGCAATGTGTGCTTTCACACAGGCAGAAGATAGAGATTGTCATGTGGGTGGTGTGGGTGTTTTTCACACAGGGGCGGCAGATGACGACTGGGTGCTGGAGATTGTCATCCTGGTGGGCACAGTGTGTAGCGACGACGCCTGTGCCCGACTGCTGGCCGACAGCAACATCATCCACCTCCTCATCGAGCTGCTCAACGGTGAGTGCCGCCACCACCACCACCACCACCACCACACTGTAGTTGCTGTACTAAGAGCTTGTCCTACATTAAGATCATATCAACATAGCATTGTTAAAGTATAACAACATTTTAATCTAGGCCTCGGCGCTTTGCTTACATCAATAACTGACACAGCTTTTGGCCTGCCTGTCTGGAGCAATAAAATGTAGTTGAGAAAAGATCTTTCATGATAAAGTTGTTGGGTTTTTTTTTCCATTCCTCAGCTACATCACCGAGGTTTAGCAATGGTGAGATTTTGTGTACCTGAACGTTTTATGTATTTATTTATTCTTTCATTTTTTTCGAGGATAATGGAATAAGAATCATGTGCTTTTTTTCATCCAGTCCCTGTGTGTATACAGTTTTGTCAAATTGTCATCCATTCCCACCGGCACACAATGGCTGACTCTTCCGAAAAGCGGAACGGGTTTTAACGTGTGCACAAGATGTTCAGGTATGAGGGTAGCTGCATTCTGTCTCCAGGGAATAGTGCAGTGTTGAAGAGCACCATTATCGCTGTGTTGCAGCCAAACAGGAGGATGACGAGGTGGTCTGCCAGATCATCTACGTCTTCTACCAGATGATTTTCCACGAGGCGACACGAGAGATCATCATCAAAGAAACGCGTATCCTTCTGTTGGTTCGCTGCACTGTCTCTCTCAGTGTAGCCAGTGTTGTCAGTGCTGTAAGAAGGCAAGAGGAGTGGTTGTTTGGATGTGGAATCTAGAATTTTCTAGCCTTTGTACTGCAGTGTGAATGTAAAGAATTTTTTCCGATGTACAGGCTTTTTTACCTTAGTGTAAATTTATCGTTCCCCCATGGGGATACTAGGGACCTGTCAGTATAAATAGCATCCCCACCTTCTGGAAATTCTGTGCTAGGAATTCCCTCTTTTCTATCCCTCTCTCTGTTTCTGCCTTGTTCCTTTTCTTCCTGTCACCTCCTTCTTGTCTGTTTTCTGCCTTCTTGATCCATTCTCCTACCTTTTTTTCAGAAAGACTTAAAAGTTCTCTCCCACTCTGAAGTCGGATGCTGGGCCTGACTTGTCAGGCGCTTAACAGCAGCAAACGCATTTTCACTCATATGACAGACAACACTAGTTGCTGTCTGAGTGTTGTTCGACAAAGAAGAAGAAGTAGTGTGTGTTTATTTTTTTGCCGTGGAAAATCCTTAACGTTGTGTACAGAGGCTCCCGCCTACCTCATCGATCTGATGCACGACAAAAACTCTGAAATCCGCAAAGTGTGTGACAACACCCTGGACATCATTGCCGTGAGTTCTGAACCATCCGTTCTCTTTGTAGCTTCTGTGTTGGGAAAGTTTGGGGAGGGCAAAATAGCTTGGTGGTTAGAACTTTGGGCTCGTGTTTTGACGTTTAACTGAGGGCATGATTTTTAAGTCCCTGCTGAGGTGTTTGGTTTTTTTGTTGTGGGGTTGGGGGGGGGGGGTCGTTCCTTGGCTAGAGCACCGAGGTTCACCCATGGTGAGATTTTGCATATGCAACCATTTTTGCCTACCATGAAGGTAGCTGCATTCCAACTTCAGAGATATAGGCTGGATATGTTTGTGTTTCCGTAACCCACCGAGCGCTGACATGAAATTCTGGGATCTGTTATGTGCATATTCGATCTTCTGCATGTGGATATACAAGAAGGGAATTAAGGCACTGGCAGGTCTGCACTTGAAGTTGACCTGGGAAATTGTATTAAAAAAAAATCCCCACCCTTAATTCACCAGATGCTACCAAGATTGGAACCCACAACTTCACGGCCCCCTAGGATTGAAATCAAACGGTCTTAACCACCTGGCTATAGTGTCCATCAAAAATGAATGCATTATTTCCTGTGCTCACAGTGATTAAAGACTCCTGCACCTTTTGTAGAAAAGTAGACTCATTGCGGTCGGTAGCGGGGATGATATGAATGTACCCAGCATGCACTCCGCTACTTGGAGAGGGACGGGCTCCGTCAGATTTCACTAGTCCAAGAGACACTGGCTGAAAGCTTGAGTGCAGTGGCCTAATGACTCCTCAGGGAGTTGGGGTGGAAGTTGGGTAATCTGTTGGAAAGTAAAGTGGGTTGGGGTTTTCTTTTCCTTTGGGTGGGGGGGGGGGGGGGCTCTGTTTTTGGAGGGGTGGGATTTGTTTGGGGGGGGTATTTTTTTGGTTCCTCAGCTGCAACTCCAAGGTTCACCAACAGTGAGATTTTTGCGTATGTGACTGTTGGCCCCCCCTTCTCCCTCCCACCACCAGCTGCATTCTGATTTTGGGGAATTTTTATTTCAATCTTTTTCTTTCTATTTTACTGATTTTTTTGGGGGGGGGAGGAAGGGGGGGGTTGGGGAAGTGGGGTGCCCTTTCCACTTTTCTTATTGTCATCATCATCTCGTTCATAAAAATGTAGCAATGTTTACTTATTATGACTTAATGCACCCTTTTATTTTTTCAGCCCCTGTCTTTTTTGTTCGTTATGTTTTTCTTTCAGTGTTTTGTGTAAAAGTCCAACTTTTTTCTTTTTTTATAAAGAATCTGACGTAAACAGTAAAATGCACGCATACATGCATAACGGGTTGGATTTTGTATAGTGCTGTAATCTGCAAGCTCTACGATGACATGTATGCGATTCATTCTTTTATCCTTTATTTATTCTTTTATATCAAGGATAATGGAATAAGCACTCATACACTTTTTTACATCCAGTCCCCGTGTGTATGTGGTTTTTGTAAATTTTGTCATCTGTTCCCACCGGCACACAATGGCCTACTCTTCCGAAAAGCGGAACAGGATCTAACATGTGCGCAAGATGTTCTGCATGCGTTCGAACACGGGCTTCAGTTTATAGTCTCATCTGAAGGACTTTGACATTCAGTTCGATTTTTTGGTTAAACTAGGAAGAAAGGGCGGTAGGCTGGGAACCAAACCCAGAACCTCACAGTTTACTTGTTGGCAGGCGAACGCCTTAACCGTCCTGCCACCTTCCTTCCATCCTTCAGATGTTGTGTAATCCTTTGCCGGGTAACCTACATGAATTTCTCTGCTTCAAGATGATACAGTATTGGGAATTCGTCTCCTTCCATCTCCCCTGACAGGAGTTTGACGAGGAGTGGTCGCGACGCATTCAGCTGGAGAAGTTCCGGTGGCACAACTCTCAGTGGCTGGACATGGTGGAGACGCGACAGGCGGAGGACATGAGCGACGGTTACGTCTACCCTGAAGACAACATGGACCCTTACCTGCAGGACGCAGACATCTTGGACCGTCCCGATCTCTTCTATGGCCCTGGTAAGGAGTCCCTGGTGGGGCGTGGTGGAGTGGGGAGGGAGGGAGGGGGTGGGGGGGTGGTGGTGGGGAGGGGGGGGGGGGTTGGGGGGGGAGTGGAGGAGGGGGCAGGTGTGGTGGTGAAATATCTTCTCTGAAGGTACTGTTGTAGGTTTATTTATGTGTGTTCATGTTCACGTACATACGCCCACATGTGGTACAGACGCACACTCATGTGCATGCTCGCTCACACACACGCACCGCACGTGAGCATGCACACACACACACACACACACACCACACACACACACACACAGAAATACACTCTTAGGTTCACTAATTCAGTTTAAAGGAGCCATCCATGGGTGAGTGTCCCGCAACAAAGCTGTTATTGTCATCAGTAGGAGGCTTAGTAGGTGGTGTCCCACATATGTTAGCTCAGAACATGCACCACTGAACACCACTGAAGTGCCTAAACAGCAGTGCAGGACCCCTCTAGCTGGTGGCCCTCCAGTGGCCTGACATTGATAGGCTCCCTGTGGATTTCGAACCCTGAGGATGCGACGGAACAAACCTGGGTATGGCCAGGGTGGAGAGATTGGAAAGAACGGCGTGGGAACAAGCAGGACCTGAATGGCGTAGATGATGAGGCAGAAAAATAGAAGGAATGTTTATAAAGGATCCTTTATCGTGTATGAGTTCCATTATCAAGTTTAAAGGGGCAGACATTTTGAATGAGTTTCCCTATACAGTTTGTAGGAGCCAAGATATTGTATGAGTACACACGCGCGTGCACACACACACACACACGCACACACACACACCTCACATGTGCACAAATTCTCAGGCCTTGAGTTGTTTTTTCATAGAATTTAAAAGACATTGTACAGATATTGAAATCAATACAGGCACTTTTACACAAAAAAGTTGGGGGTTTTTAAAGTAGGATGTATTTGATGACATTCTTACAATTTCTTTCTTTTCAGCTAATAACAATGTAGAAACGACGCAAGAAACGCCCGTCACCAGTAATATTTCCTTTCATATTGTCTGTGCATGAACGTTCAGCATAGAATGGGCATGCTATGCATGCACTAGACTTGTTTGAAAGGGGGGGGGAAAAAAGGACTAAAATGCATCCATGTGAATGTTTTTCTTCTTGATTTTCTCTGCTTCCCTGCTTACTATCCTGATGTCTTTTCTTTTCTTTTTTTTAACTCATTTGGGCTGATGAGTCCTATCCCTTGTTTTTTACCACATCCTTTCCATTTGTTAAGGGTCAGAAAGAACCAAATATTCAATAAGAAAATAGTTACTGGAAATTTGTTAATGAAACGTTTAAAGAATTTGCTGAGTAAGTTGCTGACAAAGTGTAAAGTAGCTTTCCTTCATATCGTAACTTGTGGAGATACATAAAAGAAAAACGGGGACAATATCTTTTTACGTTAATGAGATGCAGGGAGAGTCGGGTCAGGTCAGGTCAGGTTACAAACACACTTAACAAACACGCAACAGATCAGTAACACCTCTTCTGATTGGCTGCTTTTGAACAATAAATAAGGGGGGCATAGCTATTATTAGCATATAAAGTCATCGTGGTGTCTTACCTAGATGCAAAACAAGTCTGAATCTCCTCCTATTCCCCAAACAGGAAGGTTTACAGCACAAAACAGTTAACGAACATTCCTGAGTGAGAATGCTCGGACGGAGTGAGTTAATGTATATTGATTTCTTTTGTTTTACGGTTTTATTCATATTGTTTTTTGTTGTTATTTTTGGGGTAATTTGGGGGGGATGTTTTTTTTATATTATTGGGTGGGTGGGAGGGGGGGGGGGGATTTTTTTGTGTATTGAAGGGGGAAGGGGATTGGGAAGGAAGTTTGTTTGTTTTGTTGTTGTTGTGGTTGGTGTTTTTTTCAGGAAAGGGGGGTGGGAGGGAAGGTGGTGTGGAGTATTGTTCAAAACGCATCAGTGTGACTGCTGTCTCTCTTTCTTTCTCCTTTGTTTTTGAGTTTGCGTATTGAAGAAGGGATCAGAAAGCAGCTGTTGTTGTCTGTATCGTTGTCTGTCTTATGAGCGAAAATGCATTGTGCTGCCGTTAAGCACCTGACAAGTCAGGCCCAGCACATCCAACTTTAGAAATGGGAGAGAATTATCTTTTTAGTCTTTCTAGTGAAAAGGCAGGAAAATGGGACCAAAGAGATGGTAAAAAGACCAGATGGAGATGACAGGCAAAAGGAAATGATGGTTATGAGTTGTGTGCGCGCTTGACTGTGAATGATGTAACACGCGTGTTATCATTGCATGTGTTATGTCTGTGTGGAAACGTTGGCATTTGCCCAGTGAGTAAAAGCGTCAGCAGTTTTCATGCACGCGCATGTTCTGTGCTGTGACTGTTTCTGCGGTGGACTTGTTTCACCCTGTCAGGAGTAGGCAGCATGTTGTTCGTTTGGTTTTTTGTTGTTGTTTTTTTACAGCAAGAAGCAGCATGTCTCTGTGGATGATAGTGTTGTCGTAAGCATGTGAGGAAGATATCAGTGTTATGCGTCATTGTTCCTTTAGGTCCGTGTGTGTGGTTTTTTTGAAGAACAAAACTGATCCTTGTGTGGAGTTTTGTAAAAATTCTTTTGAGATTTGTTGTTATTGTGTTGTTGTTGTTCCGGGGCTAGAGCTCCAGGTTTACCAGTGGTGCGATTTTGCGTGTGCCACTGTCGTTAACCCACCATTAAGGTAGCCGCATTGTGACATTGGGGATGGAGTTGAAACGCGACACCTGTGTGCATGCGTTTGGGTTTTTTAAAATTTATCCTTCGTTCCAGCGGGCATGAAATGGCCTACTCTTCCAAAAGGTGGAACAGGTTTTTAACTTGTGCGCAAGATGTTCTGCATGCATTCGCACACAGAGCTTTGGTGTATAGTCTCACCTGAAAGGCTTGGGGGAGTGGAGTCAGCGCTGATGTTAACTCCGGGGTAAAATCCCCTGGAACTGGCACCTCCATGGTGGTTCAATTCCTGACCGTCACATCACGAGCGCAATGCTCTAACCACTAGGCTGTCCTGGCCTTTTGAGATTTGTCTGCTTGCGAATAAATTGAGTTGATTCGTATGTCACTACTTTTGCTTTTTAGGAAAAATGGATCATGAAAGATGTATACGATTAGGAGGGGGAAAAGAAGGAAGAACTGTGTCCAGTGAATGTTGATGATTTTTGTTTATCATTGGGCGTGTACACTATCTGTTTAACACTGGGGGTGAAATATGCTATGTGGAAACGAAAAAATGTTTACGCTGTCGTAAATGTACTTGCAGTACCTCAAGAGATGCTTTGACACAAACCTATGTAAGAAAGCACATATGGAAGCACACACTCACTCTCAGTCCCTCCTAATGAGCTCTACATACACAGGGATGTGTACATGCATGAATATTTATGCATTCACACACATGCACACGCACACTCACACCACTCGCACGCATACACACATGTGTACACACAAACACTAAATTTCTTACTCACTCATCCATTCAAGCAATCTCCTCCCCCCCCCCCCCCCCCCCCCCCAAAAAAAAAAAAAACCCAACCAACCAAACAAACGAAAACGCACTTTCACACACATATTTACCTACTTCTTTATTTTGTGGGATCGTTTGCAGAGGAAACACAAAAAGTAAAATCCTACTTTATATATGAAGAACATTGCCCACCAACATAGCTTCTACATTGTACATAGAAACGTGCCATAAATCTTTTAGGATTTATTGATAAAGCTGGGGGGGCGGGGTTTGGAGGGTGGGGGTTCGGTCCTCGGCTAGAGCTCCAAGGTTCACCAATGATGTGATTATGCATATGCAACCATTGTTGCCCACAATTGAGGTAGCGGCATTTGAACTTCAGGAATGGTTGGGTTTGGTGGGGGGGGGTTGTTGGGGTTTTTTGTTGTTGTTGTTTTTTTGGGGGGGGCGGGATGGTTGGTTTTTTAAGTTATTGGGCTAAAGCACCAAGGGTTTTTTTCCCAAAAAAACCATTTAGGTATCCGCATGCTGACTTCGGGGAAGTTTTTTCTGTTGTGCTTATTGCCGTGTCTGACATTGTAACGATCCTCTTTCATTTCTCTTTCTAACAGACGGCTACGATCAGGCGGTCATGTTGGACGGCCACCTGACCCCGGAATATATCGACGACGGAGGCATGTACAACGGAAACTACTATGGCCGACCTGGGTAAGTGGGTGAGGGGGGGATAAGTGGATGTTACTCTGTAGAGAATGGAGAATGACCACGCTTGTAGCCTCCCTTTTTCTGGGCCTGTGGATATTTTAGTTTTCGTTTGTATGCATGCTCTTTCTCGGCCTCATTGTTAAGTTTATCATTTATGTTTGTTTGGGGGTTAAGAGGGGGGTGGGGTGGTTGGGGGAGGGGGTGGGGGGGGGTGTCTTTTTGTTCTGTAGTTAGGTGCATGCTCTTTCCTGGCTCTGATATGGGTTTTTTTTATGTGTGTCTGTCGGATATTTGTAATCAGTTATCCCGTTTCACTGCCTTCTTAGATTTTTGTTTGTTTTAATTTTGTTATGCATTAGTGTGCATGATCTTTTCTGACGTGTTCACTTTTTGTTGGGGAAAGGGGGGGGGGGTGGAGATGGGAAGAAGATTTGTTGGGGTTGTTTGTTTTTTGTTTGTTTTTGCGGGGTAGTTCATTATAAAGGATACATATAGAATCTGTCCCTTCCTCTGGGTTTTGTTTTCTTCTGCCTAATGCAGGAAAGACAAGAGACCTACTTTTCTTCTTGTTTGGTGTTAGGGGGTTGTTGGGGGGGGGGGGGGGGGGGGGTTCCTTAGCTACAGCTCCAAGGTTTACCAATGGTGAGATTTTGCATGTGCAACCGTTTTTACCCACCATTAAGGTAACCACATTCTGGCTTCAGGGATAGTCTCCAAACACAACACCCGTGTGCATGCTTTTTTTTTTTTTTCAAATTGTCAACTATTCCTACCTGCACAAAATGGCCTACTCTTCTGAAAAGTGGAACAGGTTTTTATTGTATGCACAAGATGTTCTGCATGCGTTCGCTCACGGCGCCTCAGTTTATTCGTCTTATCCGAAGAACTTTTGGGGCGGTGGAGTCAGTACTGATGATGTTAACTCCTTGGTAAAATTCCCCAAAAAGTGATGAAATCTTATACAGAGAAGAGAAGAATATATATAAATACTGGTTGTGTAGTTCATAGGGGAGGTAAGAATAAAAATGACTGGGACATAATAACCCGTAATTGGTCAACGGTACCAGTTTGGTTTTTTTTAAAGATGGTTTGGTTTTTTTAAAGATGGAGAGACGTTGAATTAAGCCATCTTTAAAATAGCCTGGAGCAGGATGGTAAAATATTGTTTCTTTTTGCTTCCAATGAATTTTTCACATACTCATTTTTTTTTCAGAATGCCTTTATTGTTTTGTTT
Organism: Rapana venosa; assembly: GCA_028751875.1. Taxonomy (NCBI): domain Eukaryota; kingdom Metazoa; phylum Mollusca; class Gastropoda; order Neogastropoda; family Muricidae; genus Rapana; species Rapana venosa. The sequence goes on along the minus strand of CM054167.1, from coordinate 24,044,317 downwards.
TTTTTTTGTTTTTTCTCAACCAAAAGAATAAATAATAATATAAATAATATCAATAATGGTATGAAAATTGTAAAGCGATAAATCTTTAAAAGCGAACAAAGCAAGATATGGATATCATCTGTTCCTTAATTATTAAGTGATAAGGAATAAATGAAAGGAAAATTTTGTGAAAAGATAGCCTTACACCATTTTATCTTGATAAAAACTGGCTCCTCCTTTCTCACCTTTCCCGACCACAGCCATTCCTATGCTGGTGGAAAGAGGTGGGTAAAAATAAGATTTGGAGGGGGGCAGTGGTATCTGTACAGCTTTTACATCTGTGTTTCACGTTTGTACAGCTTATGTCTTATCTGTATATATCAGTATGTTTTTGTTGTATCTATGCAAGCTGACATTCATGTATTGTTTGTGTCGGTGTTTATTTGTTATGTCTTTTATATATCCCTGGCTACGCATGTGTGTGCATGCTTAACGGTGTGGAAGGGCATATGAATGCATGTTGTGGGGGGGGGGGGGGGGGGGGGGGGGGGGGGGGGGTGTAGATTGCGCGTTGCCTAAAGTGGGGTGGGTTTTTTTCTCCTAAGAAGTGTAGTTGCTTTGTTTTATATTGCAGCAGATCCCATACTTACTCTACAACTATACTACACTAGTGTCTTCATAAGCAACATTTCCTTTTTTTTGTTCCTCGGCTAGAACTCAGAGGTTCACCAATGGTGAGACTTAATGCGTATGCGACCGGTTTCCCACCCACCCACCACTTAGGTAGCCACATTCCGACTTCAGGGATGATATCCAAATACAACGCCTGTTTGCATGCTGGGTTTTTCATCGGTTCCTATCAGCACACAATGGCCTGCTGTTCTGAAAGGTGGAATGGGTTTTTAACGTCTGCACAAGATGTTCTACATGCGTTCGCTTACAGGGCCTCGGTTTATTAGTCTCAATCTGAAGGACTCGACATTTAGTTTGATTTTTTTCATCAAACTGGAAAGAAAGGACGAGGCTGGGATCGAACCCAGAACCTCATGGTTAACTTGTTGGCAGGCAAAAGTCTTAACCGTTCTGCCACCCATCCTTCTTGACGTAGTTTCGATAAACTATGTGAAGTAGAATTGTAGATTTGAAACTTTTGTCATTGTCGGCTTGTAGTTTGCTTCTCTGACTTGTCAGGTGGTTATGTTCTTTGTTTTGTATGCAGATTTTTTTATTTACATTTTTTTTCAAAATAGATTACGAAATACAGAAACCAGCCACAAAAAACTCAGAATGGGGATTTCGTTTTTGTTTTGCTTTGTTTTGTTTTTGTGGAAGGGAGATGGGGAGGGAGGGAGAGAGCTTTCTGTTTGGCAAACCAGGCTTGAGTGTTGTGTCCACCTAGAAGTTCTTTCTCTTATTTTTCTAGTTCTTGTAGTTGGTGCAGTGTGTATGGTGTATGTGTGTGTGTTGTGTGAGTGTGTGTGTGTGTGTGTGTGTGTGTGCGTGCGTGCGTGCGTGTGGTGTGTGTGTATGTGTGTGTGCGCGCGTGTGTGTGTGTGTGTGTGTGCGCGCGCGTATTGTAAGTGTGTGCGTGCGTGTGCATGGGGGGGAGGGGGGGGTGTGAATGGGAGTGTGTGTGTTTGATGGTGTTGGCTTTTGTTGGCTTTTTTGTTGTTGTTGTGATTATTGCAGATAAACTGTTTAGCTCTCTCGTGTCTTTTTGTGATAATCCACAGGCAGATAATAATGACAATCTCTCTCTCTCTCTCTCTCTCTCTCTCTCTCTCTCTCTCTCTCTCTCTCTCTCTCTCTCTCTCTCTCTCTCTCTCTCTCTCTCACACAACACACACACACACACACAAACAAAATAATCCTGTCACTAAAAGTTTCAACTGTCGTTTTTTCTTCTGTTTGTTTTTTTTTTTACCATCCCACAGAGAACTGGAAGTGAAAGCTAAATAGGTAGACAGCAGTCAGTGTCTATGTCTATGTCTGTATATATAGTGTTTAGCCATGGTGGTGTTTCACAGCATGAGGAATGGAGGCACCGCTCGGAATCGTTCTGGGGTTTCACTCTTGTCGTATCGCACACTGTACATACTGTTTGATTATTGTGTTGTTATCATGTTTGCACAAGCACACATTTGACAAAAAAGAAGGGAAAAACCCAACATAGGTTTGTGTGGGGTTTTTTTAGGAATGGGTTATGTTTGGGTTGTTCCATTTGGTTTTTGGTGGAGTGGTGGGTGTTGTGACGGTGTTGGGAGAAAGGATGGGGGGGGGAGGGTGTTATGGATGCAAATTTTCAACTTTTTTTTTTTTTTTCATTTTTCTTGGGAGAGGGTGGGAGAAGTAGGGATTTGTCTATGCGTGTGTGTGTGTCTGTGGTGTGAGGTAGAATTGCTTGGTTTGGTAGTTTTTCATATTTTGTGGACTTTTTTATGATGGTGATGGTTTGATTTTGGGGAAGGAATTGAGTTGTGTTTGGATATTGAGTAAGGTTGGGGGGGTTCGTTTGTTGTTTTTTTCAACTTGCTCTATTTAATCAAGGGTATTGTGAAATATATAGTTAGGTCAATGTGTTAGTATAAGACTTGGATGGATGAATGGATGGATGGCTAAAGTTATAAATATCAGCGAGATTTTCTGGGTATTTTGTATGCCAAAATTCACATTTTAGCTCAAGGATAAATGTTTTTTTCGCATGAAGAATCATCTCTCAAAAAAAAAAAGTTCATTTTGAGAAGGACAGTATTATTGAAATTACAAAATAAGAAAAAAATCTTAATTCTGTCTGTACTACTAAAAGGAAAGAAAGAAAGAAAAAAAAGAACAAGCAAAAACTAAGGAATGTTAGTTGTGGGAAAAAAAAGCAATTCTTTTAAGCAGTAAATAATAGCAGAAAACATGTTTGGTGTGTGTGTGTGTGTGTGTGTGTGTGTGTGTGTTTGTGTGTGTGTGATATATTATGGCAATAGTGAATTTTTGTGAGCAAGTAAAGGGACAAACAACATCAAGGCATCAGGAAGTGTTGGTTATACTGTTGTTGATCATGTTGTGTGATATTGATAGATGTGTATCACTTTGTTGTGTGTGTGTGTGTATGCCAGTCGTATTGTTTTTCTGGTTGTCTAGTGAGTGAGTGTGTGTGTGTGTGTGTGTGTGTGTGTGTGTGTGTGTGTGTGTGTGTGTGTGTGTGTGTGTGTGTGTGTGTGTGTGTGTGTGTGTGTGTGTGTGTGTGGGCTGTTTCAGCAAAGATACATTTGTAATCTCTTTTTTTTTCTTTTTGTTTCTCTACTACAACTCTGGGTTTACCAGTGGTGAGATTTTTGTGTATGCAACCTTCCCCCCCCCCCCCCCCCCCTACCATTTAGGTAGCCACTTCCAACTTCTGGGTGACCGTTTGCACGCCTTGGTTCAGTACAGTCCCCCAGTTCACCCAGTTGTAAATGGGTACCTGCCTCTTTAGGGTCAGGGAAGGTAAAGCAGCGAGGGAGAGGAGATGGGCGCCGCCGCCCTCAATATGCTGGCCCCTAGAGAAGTGAGGTCTCTGACGCCTCGCTCCCCCTACGACCTTATAGGTTATGGGACACCATTACCTTTACCTATTCCAACTTCAGGGATGGTGTCTAAACATGACACCTGTGTGCATGCAGAGGGTGGGGGTGTCATCTGTTCCTTTCCTACCAGCACACAGTGGCCTACTCCTCTGAAAGGCAGAATTGGTTTTTAGCGTGAGCGCAAGTTGTTCTGTGTGTGTTGACACACAGGGCCTTGGTTTATAGTCTCTCCCAAAGGATTTTGCATTCATTTCAATGTTGTCTTTGTTTAAACTGGGAAGAATGTGATAGCTTGGATCGAACCAGACTTACTGTTGGCGGTGAACTTCTTAACTGTCTGGCACCTTCCATCTTTACATTCAATTTTGTATGATTTGTTTATTGTTCTCACTGTTGCTGGGTGTCTTTGTGATTATGGTTTCTTTCTTTCTCTGTTCTTACATCTCCTTGTTCTGTCGTCTGTCTCTCTCTCTTCCGTTTGTCTCTGTCTCTTTCTCTCCCCTTTGTTGTGTGTGTCTCTCTGTCTGTCTGTCTCTCTCGCTCTTCTTTCTCTCTCTCTCTCCCTCTCTCTCTTTCGTCTGTACCACTTTTCAATCGTCATCATGGTAGATCTGTTCTCATTAAATTTACACAGTTCTCCTAAGGGGGAGAGTGCATCACCGCTCTTTTTTTTTTTAATCCCCTTCTCTTTGCAAGTGTTTTTGTTTCCCTATGCGAGCTGCTTTATGCTCATAAATTTGCCCTAGACAACTCTCTTGTTGCCACAGGTTCTTTCACATGCACTAGATGGTTGAATGTTTCACCACAAAGTTTAGTTTACCATCTTAGCCAATAAACTTTTTTCCCTGTTCCTCGCAAGAGCTCCGAGGTTCACCAGTGGTGAGATTTTTGTGTATGGACCATTTTGTTGTTTTCCCTCTGTTTAGGTAGCCGCATTCCGACTGGGGAAAATCCAATAAACTTGCACTCAGACTCATGGTCTAGTGGTTAGGTGGAAAAACCCATACTCAAACAGGAGTCTCCTCTGAAGTTGGAGTACAGCTGCCATTGTGGCAAGATACTTGAAAACAAGCCATGAATACCCACAAACTTGTCATCCAGTGCATACTCACAGGGATTCCCAGGTGGGATGAGAGAGTCAGAGTGCATGTTCTGGGTGACCCCCCCAGGGTGGTAGGCTGGGGAATGCACAACTACAAGATGGGAATCGAACCCATGATCTTTGGGTGTTTAGACGAAGGGTATTACAGCTAGACCACCGATGCACTCTCTTTTCTTCCTCTCCCCACTCCTTCCAAACTCCTCATTGTCTTTGTCTCCTTTCTCTCTTTTTCCTCTCTTACATGTCTTTTTTACCAGAGGTGTTATGATTTGTTAGTATGATTGACAGAACGTGTCACGTTGCTGTCCAGAAGGAGAAACAATGCATGCCCATGTACTCTAGTAGGGTAGCATTCACGTGCATGTCTGTTCATAGCTTGTGACTTTTTTCTTCAGGGTTTTTTTTTCTTCTCTTTTGTGTTCCTCAGCTAGAGCTCCGAGGTTTACCAGTGATGAAATGTTTGCGTATGTACCGTATTTTTACCCACCATGAAGGTAGCTGCGTTCCGAGGTGATGTCTAAACATGACACCTCTGTCCATGCATTCTTAAAATTTTGTCATCCATTTCTCAATGGCCTACTCTTCTGAAAGGCGGAACAGTCTTTAACATGTGCGCAAGATGTTCTGTGTGCATTCGCATATGGGACTTTGGTTTATAGTCTCATCCGAAGAATTTTCGAGGGAGTGGAGTCGATACTGATGTTAACACCAGAGGAAAAATCTCCTTGAACAAATATCTTGGTGGTGGCTTGAACTTGTGCTGTCAGATGACGAGCGCATTGCTCTAACCAATAGACTATCCCGTCCCCTACTTAGTGATTTAAATTTGTTGTTGATTCGTTTTTGATTAAGTTTAGACGCTGTGTACTTTCATTCACAACCTTGTTTTAGAGTCTCTGTGTGTGTGTTTATCAAAGACTTATGTTTGTGTGTCATACTGCTTTTTTAGTTTCAGGAATTCTCACAACCATGTTTTTTTATACATTTTAGTGCTTTTACTGTTTTAGACCTTTTGAGTATCTCACGTTTATGATGGCCATTGTATGGTTTGATGCTTTTATTATATATTCTTGTTGCTGTTGTTTAGATTTGTATTGTTACACCTGATTTCATCACTAACTCTTGTTCGAATCTTAGGGTATTTTAGTTCGAATTTTTTAGTGGTGTGTTGTGTTGTGCATCTGTGTGCATGCTCACATATATTATATACACACACTCACACATACATTCACATATACATTCACACAGACACATGTGCTTGCACAGCTAACACATATGCACACAGTCACACCAAACAAATAAACATGTGTATACACACACAGATACACACACTGTCTGCTCTCATTCTTGGTCTGTCTGTCTGTCTGTCTCTCTCTCTCTCTCTCTCTCTCTCTCTCTCTCTCTCTCTCTCTCTCTCTCTCTCTCTCTCTCTCTCTCTCTCCATCCCATAACCACTAGTTCTCATCTATCATAACTGCCATTTATATTTTTCCTCTTGAAATTGTGAGCGCTGCAGCTTTATTACAACTTTTTTTTTGAAATAATGATTAGTCATTTCTATCATAAATATTCTTCTTGGGAGGATGGCGGGGGGGGGGGAGGGGGGGGGGAATGAGAATTAAATGATTATCTCCTTAAAACATTAAGCATTCCAGATACTGACGATTTTTAGAATTGTCTGGGGGAAGAATGAGAACGTAGATGTTCGTCTTTTTTTTTTTTTTTAAATTTTAAACATGACCATTCCAGATCCGGATGATTTTTTAGAAACGTCTGAACTCTAACAGAAACTTGTGTGTTTCCAGATACGACGACTTCGACAGTTACGAACCGTACGTCCGGCCAGACGCTCACATAGGTTTCGTGGACGGGCAGAGGGTGGAGCGATACGGAGGCTTTGTTGACGGACAGCCAGTGGACCAGTACGGCCGGGCGCTAGAGTTTGGACAGTACGCTCCTTACGGCAGTGATGAAGAAGAGTTTTCCTATGGCATGCGGTAGAAAGATGACGTTGAGCAGCGTGGATGTGGTTGGGGGCGGATTTTCAGCAGACTTTCTTTTTGTTCAGATATTTTGGGGGGTGTTAAGTGAAAGGACAGGCAGGGGAGTGTGATGGGAGGGGGGATGTTATAGGAGAGGAACATTTCTAATGTTCTCTTCCCAGTGTTTTTGCTAGGGACATTTTAACTTTATGTAAAGATGCTTCTTTTTTGGAAAAATAATAATTCAACTCTTTGTTAAAAAGGCTGTAAATTTTTTCACCATTTTTTTGTAATCGTTATTGATATCATACTTTTAATATTTTTCAAGGCTGGTGTTGTATTATAGTACAGCCAGGAAAGTGATGTTAAACTCAGCAAGGACTGTGAGGATACAAGTTGGGGTGGTTTTTGGCGTTAAGATGAAAAAGAGCGGTTTAAAATCAGTTAACATCTGTTGTTTAGACTTCCATCGTTTTGGGCCTCCTGCAACGTGATGTGAGGTTTTACCTTGGTGGACAGTTCAGTGAAAGATCATGAAAATAAATATTTAACAGGCAGGTATATCAAGTACCTGAATTCTACCTTTCGTACTTACTGTCAAATACTACTTTAATGTGTACGATTAAGTACTTAACTTTATGGTGAAGGTTTTTCTGTGGGGTTTTTTTTTTTTCCATACTGTATGTGGTAGAAGATGGATGGGTGTAAAAGGGTGGATGTTGCTGGGGGCTTTATCAGGGTTTTTTTGGGGGGGGGATTGCTGTCACAGCAGAAGCGTACAGGTTTAATGTGTTCAGAAAGATTAAAGGTTCTCTTTATTGTTCTGAAACTGGGAACGGTAGGTGTGTTTGTTGAAAAAAAGATTTTTTTAAAAATCTCAAGCGTGAATGCTTTTTAAGAGATTGATTTGGAAAATGTTGGATTGTTTGGGGTGTTTTTTTTAAGATGGGTAAGTCTGTGCTTGCTTTAAAGTAATGTGATTTAGATTCCATAGTTTTTGAAAATTCCTGACAACCCATCATTTGTTTTTTGGACAGATTTATGTACGTGTTCTTTATGTAACATGTTTTCACCATAGGTGGTTTTGGATGAGGTGGTAAGGAGGTAAAATGGATGTGTGTGTGTATATATTTGTGTGCGTGTGTGTGTATGTTGATACGTACAGCATGTACACAAAGTATATGCAGTGGCATGTTTTATAAGTAATGGTGATAAGCAAAACCCTACATGTCAGTATAATAGAGACCCTGCGCTTGAATATATACATACTACAAGTATCTCACAGGTACTCCCAAGGCACACACATAAAAATGCACATCCTCATATAGTCTCACTCTGTGCATGCATACATGCATGCACGCACACACACATGCATGCACATGTGCACACACACATATATGCACTCTATGCTTACATGCACACACATTCGCACATGCACACACTGACTGTGCACACACAAAGCACATGTGCACGCAGGCATGCACACATACACACACAAATGCACTTTGATCATAACCCTGTCACCTTATCCATGTTTTTTAAAAGTCCCACAGTCTCGCTGTTATCGCTTCAGGTAAAAACCAAAAACGCTGTTTTATGTGTTTATACCTATGCTTGGGGAAAAAATTCCTTCATTTGTGGAACGGGTTTTATTGCACTTAGCTCTTATGGAGCTTCCTGATCCCTGAGCCATTTGGCTTGGGGTTTGGCTGTTAAAATATGGAGAGAGAGAGAGAGATTCGGATTGGCTTGCGCGTGCTGTGTGTGTATGGAGAAAAACAAAAAACTTCTTAAAATATTTGCTTTATTTTCTCAGAATTTGAGTTTTATTTTTTGCAAGTGTTTGTACATCTGTTTGTACATACTTGTAAAGTTGTTTCAACATGACATGTAAAGATGTTTGTGTGTTTTTGATTTCAGGTTTTGTTGGGGTTTTTTCCAGTATGTTGTGGGGTTATAGAGGAATGTTTGTGTGTTTTGTGTGTCTTTGTGCATGTGTGTGTGTGGTGTGTATGTGCACACATGTGTGTGCATGTGTATGTGAGCGCGTGTGTATGCATGATTTGTATGTGTCTGTTTTTTCACCTGCATGTTTACCACAAGTTAAAAATCTTTGAAACATGAAAACAGGAATGATAGTTCAAAGAGAGTGTATCTGGTCATCATAGTTTCAGTGGCAAACTGATGAACAGAAATCTTTTATTGTGGGGCAGTGAAAATGGATCAATGTACCTTGATAAAGAGTGCTATCAAGGTCAGATGAGGTTTCAAGGTCAGTCAACATCAAGAGTGATACAAAGCGAATAAAAGTTATTTGATGATTTTTATTCATGCCACTGTGGAGAGAGTACAAGCATTTTTTTTAAAAACCCAATTTTAACGATAAACAGCCATACAATGGGTTTTTTTAAAGAAGAAAACGGCCTCGTTGGGAAAAGGAGAATACTACTATGGCTTGACCATTCTGTTCCTTCATGCAAATCTGTGATATTACCTTCAAACAGATTTTTTGTTGGAGTTTTTTTTCAATTAACAATTTTTGTTTACATATATAATTTTTCTGTTTTTCAGTAATGGTGGGTTTCCACTGATTCAGTTCCGTCCATGCTTTTTTTTGGTGTGTTTTATTCCAAAATCTTAATACGGCAAGTCAGTGTGTGTGTGTTAGAGAGAGAAATAAATAGGGATCGCGGAAGGGGATTTGTGCAGGGGCTGGATTCATGACCTGTCGGTATTTTCTATTTTTTATTGTATTCATTGTGCTCCAAAACTTGAAAATGTCCTCTTAATAGTTTGGTTGAATTCATATGAAAGAAAATAAAGCGATTGATGAGTGTGGTGGGATTGGGGATGTATTGAAGCTTGGTGTGTGTGTGTGTGTTTGTTTTGTTGCTTTGACTTGTGAACGTGGGTGCATATATATATATACATACATACATACATACGTGTGTGTTCAGATGTATATTTCGCACATGTGCATGTGTCATTGCTGCATTATTTTCAAAACAAATTCTATGCACATGAAATCAAATGCATACACCTTCCATGAGCCTTTTTTCCTTTTTTTTTTTAAAGCTTTGACAGATGTGGGAGTGGGTGGTTTTATTTATTTATTTATTTTATTCCTCAGCAAGATCTCCAAGGTTCATCAATGGTGAGACGTTGCATATGTGACAGTTTTTGCCCACTGGGAGTATTATTTCTGTAAATAATAATAATAAATGGAATTTATATATACATAAATACAGCAGTAAAGACAACAAATAAAAGAAGGATGAATAATGATGAATTCTGAAGGAGGATGTGGACAAGGACAATCAGAGATTTTAGAATGTTGATTCAATTTTGCACTTTTCGAAATCAACATTCACAAACTCTCTGCTGTGTGTGATGATCTCAGAATATTCCAACGCTGCAGATTAGAAAGTATAGAGCAAGGCTGTATCTTTTTTTGTGGGGGGGGTGGGAGGGGTTCATATATCCTTAAAGTGCATAGCTTTTCTATCATTTTTGGTCAGTTTGTAGAACCAGAATATTCTATTTTCTTTCTTCTTTCCCTTGGGTGTTTTCAAAGCAAAAGTTTGAATGTTCTTGAGTGATGAAATAAGTCTGAAAAAAAACCCACCGGGATTAGGCACACAAACTTGTACGTGAAAGACTAGCAGTGCAGCAGTAAGTATTTGATATGTATGCCTTGTTTTGTGATATGTGTGTGTGTGTGGTAACTCTTTGCTGAGAGAATGTTTGATTGATGTTTTTAAATATTTTACTATTGGTTACTATGAATTTCTTGGAGAGGCGAGGAATTGCCTACTGTAATTCACAATCCACATATGTATTTTTTTTATTTGTGTGTGTAACAAATAACTGCTACAGCTGATTTTGTGCCACATTCACTGCATTGCTGAACGAGAAATAGGGGCACAATCGATTTTTGCTATGAAACCCAACAGAAAAAAAACTCATTTTTTATCAACTTTAATTTTCTCACATAACTGATGACATGTTTAGTGAAGACATACTCTCGAGCCAAGGCCTCTGATTGGCTCCTCAACGTTAACAGATTGCTGATTGGTCTTCTTAGGTCACACAACTTTCATCAAGATGGCTCATATCATCTTCATCACTAGAATTGGTCTTTTATTGCTTAAGATTTTTAACACAATTTTCAAGCTTAAGATGACAGAAGATGCAAAAGAAATACAAAAGAAAATGAGAACAATTACCGATTTTGGTAATAAAGCTAAAGGACGTGGTGTATTCAGAATGATTTTATATTCAGTTATCAAAAAGAGAAGGATTTTGTTTCAAATTCACATGTAGCACAATCACCATATCTGACTTAACCGGCTCACAGTCAGAAAGCTATGAACTGATATTGCGCAAGTCAGATATGGTGAAGTAGGGTACTCCTACACCAAAAATTGAGACAACAGATTGTTGTTACACATCTAAAAACTATCAAACTGACCTAGCTCCATGTGGAGTTTTACTGCTTGAATATGCAGCTTTTCCGAAACAGGTCTACTGTCTGCAAAAACTAGGGAATGGTACATGTGCCTAATTAATTGTTGAGCATGTTGGCTTGTAGTCTGTCGATTACTGAACTCTGGCGTCGATGGAGAAGTGGTGTCCGTTGTGTGGGAGGGATGTGTTTCAGATGCTGGTGCAGAAGAGTGGACATGAGAATAAACTATCCTTTTTTTTCTGAGTATTTATGATGATTGTGTATGTTTTAGTCTTTTGGGCTCGAAGTGTGCTGTGTGTAGTGTGTATGACTAGGGATGTGTGTGTGCCTATTAGGTTGTGTGGTGTATGCTAGTGGCTGTAGTTGTGTTCGATGCTAGAGAGTGTGTGTTGTTAGGGGTGTGTTGGATATGCTAGGGTGTGTGTAACATGCTGGTTTTGTGTGTGGTATGCTAGAGGATGTTGTGTGTGTATGCTGGGTGGTGTGTGTGTATGCTAGGGTGTGTGTGTGGTATGCTAGGGTGTGTGTGTGTGTATGCTAGGGTGTGTGTGTGTGTATGTAGGGTGTGTTGTGTATGCTAGGGTGTGTGTGTGTTGTGTGCATGCTAGGGTGTGTGTGTGTGTATGCATGCTAGGGTGTGTGTATGCATGCTAGGGTGTGTGTGTGTATGTCATGCTAGGTGTGTGTGTGTATGCTAGGGTGTGTGTATGCTAGGGTGTGTGTATGCATGCTAGGGGTGTGTGTGTGTGTATGCTAGGTGTGTGTGTGTGTGCATGCTAGGGTGTGTGTGTGTATGCATGCTAGGGTGTGTGTATGCTAGGGTGTGTGTGTGTATGCATTAAGGGTTGTGTGTGTATGCTAGGGTGTGTGTAGTGCATGCTAGGGTGTGTGTGTATGCTAGGGTGTGTGTGTATGTGATGCTAGGGTGTGTGTATGTGCATGCTAGGGTGTGTGTGTATGTTAGGGTGTGTGTAGTATGCTAGGGTGTGTTGACTAGTGCTGCATGTGGGTGGTGTGTGTGCATGCTAGGGTGTGTGTTGTATGCTAGGGTGTGTGTGTATGCATGCTAGGGTGTGTGTATGTATGCTAGGGTGTGTGTGTGTATGCTAGGGTGTGTGTGTATGTTAGGGTGTGTGTAGGGGCATGCTAGGTGTGTGTGTATGCTAGGGTGTGTGTATGTATGCTAGGGTGTGTGTGTATGCTAGGGTGTGTGTGTTGTATGCTAGGGTGTGTGTGTGTATGTGCATGCTAGGGTGTGTGTGTATGCTAGGGTGTTGTATGTGATGCTAGGGTGTGTGTGTATGTTAGGGTGTGTGTGTGTATGCATGCAGGGTGTGTGTGTGTGTATGCTAGGGTGTGTGTGTGTATGCTAGGGTGTGTGTGTATGCTAGGGTTGTGTATGCTAGGATGCTGGTGTGTTGTTAGGGTGTGTGTGTATGCATGCTAGGGTGTGTGTGTGTGCATGCTAGGGTGTGTGTGTGTATGCTAGGGTGTGTGTGTGTGTATGCTGGGGTGGGTGTGTGTGTATGCTAGGGTGGGTGTGTGTTCATCCATTTTTTTTAAACATTGCTTGTGTGTGTGTGTGTGTGTAATATGAGTTGGCCTTTGGAGAACATCTCCAACGCTGACTGTCCTTATGCCCACTTGGCCGAGAGAGTGGGGGTGTACTGTGGGCAAGGCATCTCCACTATAATCAAATTTCTGCCCAGTTTCCAAAACAGCAGCTGCCTCCTCTGCTGTTTTGGAGGTCATCGTCGGACACGACAGACAAACATACAAATACAAAATGAGTATCTGTGAGTGTGTGAATGTGTTTTGACCTCATCCTCAAAGTCAGAATGCGGCTACCTAAATGGAGGGAGGAAAAATGGTCACACGGGCAAAATTCTCACCATTGGTGAACCTCGGAGCTCTAGCCGAGGAACAAAACAAGACCCCCCCAAAAAATACTATGCACATCCTGACACATACATACCCACATGCATGTACTGATACATATGCACATCCTGACACATACATACCCACATGCATGTACTGATACATACATAATTATCCACATACTGACACATACATACATACCCACTTGCATGTACTGATACATACAGAATTATGCACATACTGATACATACCCACATGCATGCACTGATACATATGCACATACTGACACATACCCACATGCATGTACTGATACATACATAATTATGCACATACTGACACACATACCCACATGCATGTACTGATACATACATAATTATGCACATACTGACACATACATACCCACATGCATGTACTGATACATACATAATTATGCACATACTGACACACATACCCACATGCATGCACTGATACATACATAATTATCCACCTACTGACACATACATACCCACATGCATGTACTGATACATACATAATTATGCACATACTGACATACATACCCACATGCATGTACAGATACATAATTATCCACATACTGACACATACATACCCACTTGCATGTACTGATACATACATAATTATGCACATACTGACACATACAAACACACATGTGTATACTGATAAAACACACTTACAAACACACATGCGCATTCTGAAATAAATACACACACACATGTCCATACTGACATATATACACACTAGTACAAACTCACACACATGTACATACATACACACATGCCCATACTGACATATATACACGCAAGTACAAACACACACACAAATTCCAATGAGAACCTTTTCCCATTTATTGAACAAATATTTCTTTTCTTTTTTTAATCTAGCAGGCAGTTTACTTCAGTTTTCAACTAAGACTTTGATCAGCTTTGCATGAACACACACACACCCATACACCCACACTCACACTCTCGCCATACTTCCAAACATCCTCATACACTTTCTGATGCTATAAAACCAAAACAGGACGCCCAGTATTACAAAGTATGTCTCAATAGGATTGTAAAAACACCACTCTAATACATCCTCAACAATTGTACCACACCATTAATTACATTTCAATTGATGCGTTTCATTTTTCATCTCAACCTTTTCACCCACATCACACAAACCAATTGCTTTTTTTTTGTTTTTGGCACAAACCTATCCCTCAAGTCACATCAATAATACTTCAGAATATGAATGATATATTTGAAAATGCAACACAACAAAAGAGCACATCCTTTCATATAAACACCCAATATATACAAATCAAATGCGTACCTTACAGCTCTCACTCCCAAGAACGGTAATTTACAAGGAAATAAAATGTTCACAGCTCTTTACGTTTTCAAAATCATCGCACAATTTAAACTCCAAAATTGCACATACATTAAGTTTGTCAGATTAATATATTAAATTGTCAGATTAATATATTATAATAATATATTATAATCTTACGAGCAAGTTTGCAAACTTTTTCCCCAGAGTGATGATTTCTTTCTTTCACTCCCCCACCTCCCCTTCCCCCCAACTAGAGTTCCAAGGTTCACTGCCTGCGAGATTTTGCATATGCGACCATTTTTGCCCACCATGAAGGTAGCTGCATTCCGACTTCGGGGATTAATAATTTCACTTCGTTTCATGTTGTTTATACCTCTACTGTCCATGCAAGCCATATCAAGGCAGTCACCACTTCAAATTCCAAAACTCACACGAACATTTGCTTCATATCATAGCTCAACACATGCTAGTCTGCCTCAAATATCCAACACTCAACCTGAGAAAGGAATGGCCTACTCTTCCTAAAGGTTGAACAGGTTTTTAAAGTGTGTGCGAGAAGTTCTGCATGCGTTCACACTCAAGGCCTCAGTTTATAGTCTCACCTGAAGGACTTTAAGGGGGAGTGGAGTCAGTACTGATGTTAACTCCAGGATAAAATTCCCTAAAGCTGGCATCTCCATGGTGGCTCGATCCTGGGCCATCAGATCACAAGCGTAATGCTCTAACCACTAGGCTATCATTCCCCCCTCCAAACGTTCTTGGTATTTCAGAATCCTAACACATTGTTATTTTCACACATTTCTCACTTTATAACTTATATCTTAACAATCAGCGCTCACAGAGAAAACTGACCGATTCCACAGCAACATAGGCTGTGAAAGCACTAGCCACATGTCCAACTTATTCAGAAGGCAAAGGAAAAAAAATTACGACTACTACTCCCTCCAAAGGTTACACCCACAGAAATGAAAACGTTTCGTTCGTGCTTATTTATCACCCGATTCAAAATGCAAGGCAAGTTGGAAAAAACCCAAAGAAAAAAAAAGTAAATAAATAACACAAGAAATGCAAGGCAAGGATATGTACACCATGATATATTCATGTTGGTTTGTATATTGGACCATGTGGGGGTTTTTAAAAAATGAAATTCACAGTACACACTTTGGTTCAAATTACGACATCAAGACTGATTAGAATAAAACTATACGAAACTAGTAAAGTTTTTGTGTGTTTTTTCTTCATGTACAAAACGATTTATTCCCATCACTTACAAATGAAGATAAAGAACTATAATACTTATAAGTAATAAGCAAACCCTCTAAACAAGGCAAGGCATCCAATAACCTATACAAGGTATCAGAGACCTCGGCTACTTTAGGGGCCAGCATTTTGAGAGCAAAATCTTCAGTGGTGCCCCCAAGGTCTACAAGACTACGGGATAAGCGAAGGTGATTTTGAAAGTGGCGCCCATCTCCTCTCCCTCACACTAAATTGAAACACCAACACTAAAGAAGACGTCCCTCGTGGAATGATTGTGGCACTCTCATTGCAAACTGTATGAAAAACATTTACACAATGAAACAAAAAATACCCACATCTTCACTAAAAACGCACACCCACAGTGATTCCGAGGTGTGATGAGAAATCTTCACTACTTCAAACGCTTAGACAGCAACTATTGTTGTTTGTCATATGAGAGAAAATACGTCGCACTGACGTAAGTCAGGCCCTGCACATCCAACTTCAACATGGGAGAGAATTGTTCTCTTTTGTCTTTCTGGAAAAAAGACAAGAAAATGGACCACGAAGGCAGAAAATTGACAAGAATGAGGTGACAGAAAAAAAAAAGAACAAGGCAGAAACAAAGAGAGGGATAGAAAAGAGGGAATTCCTAGCACAGAATGTCCAGAAGGTGGGGAGGCTGTTTATACAGACAGACACCCACCCGCCCCCCCTCCCCCGGCATCCCCACAGGGGATGACGAGCAGCGAGACAGACTGCATGTTCTGAGCAATCCACAGGGCGTTAAGCTGAGGAATGTCTGACAACAAGACCTGCACCAAGTTCAAACCATTCGAACAAGTGATCCCTTTCAAATCAGTAATGAAGCAAATATTGTACACCTACATCTCAAGTCATAATGAGATACTTTCCATCCCCACCAAAACTCTGAACAATCAATAAATAATTTTGAAAAATTGGTCACAACAAAATATACATAATAATCTCATTTTGTGAATCGGGGAACAGAATTTCTTCAAATGCTCGGACAGCAACTACCGTTTTCTGTTAAAATGAGCGAAAATGCGTTGCGCTGCCGTTAAGCACCTGACAAGTCAAGCCCAGCGCATCAAACTTCAGTGTGGGGACTGATTTCAACATTTAAGCTCTCCTTTGGAGGCACCGTGGTCGAGTGGTTTAGGCAGTCAACTCGTGATCCAGAGGTTGCGGGTTCGATCCCCGCTCGGCTCGGTGTTGTGTCCTTGGGAAAGACACTTTACTCCTATTTTCCTCACTCCACCCAGGTGTACAAGTGGGTACCAGCTCTGCTGGGGAAGTATCTGGCGACAGACTAGCGTCCTGTCACAGGGGTGGTGAAAAACCATCAGTTCGCTTAACGCTACAGAAACCGGGATAAGCTCCGGCTCTATGGGCCTTCTGGCTCGAAAGAAGAAGCTCTCCTTTATTATCTTCCTTCTTGTTTGTTTCTGCACAAAACCAACAATGCATCTTTTCTCCTATTTTTCCCCAATGGTGAGATTTTTATTGCATATATACAACCATTTTTTCCCCATCATGAAGGCAGCCGCATTCCAACTTCAGAGATGAAGTCTAAACACGACACCAACGCGTCTGCGCTTTTTAAAAAAGTTTTGACATTTGTTCTAACCGGCACAAAAGGGCAGAACGGTTTTTAACATGAGCGCAAGGCGTTCTGTGTGCGTTCACGCACAGGACCTCAGTTTATAGTCTGATCTGGAAGAATTTTTGAGGAAGTGAGTTACTGATGTCAAAACTCCAGGGGAAAAATCCCCTCCAACGGATGCCTCAGTGGGGGCTCAAACCTGGGCCATCAGATCGTGAGTTCGATGCTCTAACCACTAGGCTATCCTGCCCCACCTCTGAATCTTACTAATTCAGCAACACAAATTCTTTCAGAAGCATGACACAAAAATGTCAGTCGATACCTATCCAACATTTGTGTTTGTCTATGTGTGTGTATGTTAGGTATGTATATGACTTGACCCTCACCGCTTCTCATTAACCTAACAGAAAATTATCGATACGTTCTACAAATCTCTACAAACTAAAAATACAGAAAAAGAAATAGAAACTTTGTACTTTTCCACCATTCAACTCAATGTTTTGACATATTGTTTTTAAAGTTTCATTAACTAGGATGTAAATTCTATTTTTTGGAGATTTTTTCTTTCTTTTTTTAACTAACCCTTGCAAATTATGTGCAGGAAGTAGTGAAAAGTAGGGGAGAAAACTCACAGGAAGAAACGAGTTACTAAAAGAACTTGGGGGTTTCTTCTCAAAACTTGATTTTGCAGATGGTGATGAAAAAAACCCCAAACAAACAAAACCCATTTTTCAAAGCTAAGGTACTCTACGCTAAGAAAGAAAACGAAAACTCCACAAAAATCCCACTCCAAGACAAAATAAAAGTTACTGACATCACGTTTCACAACTTTTTGAGTCTTTTTTTTTTTTCTAGTTCAATGTTATCACAAAATCAAAGTAGACTTCAAAAATTAACAACAATACACCGCGTTAGTTTTTCTGGTGTGCTTTTCATCATAACAACAGAATAAATATCAACTGAAATATTTCTTTTCTCTGGTCTGATATCATCATAACATCAAAGTAGATAAACAATAAATAACTACCTAAAATGCACCGTTTCATTTTTATACTCTGAAGGTATCACAAACTTCAGAACATACTTCAGGCTCTTGCTTATATGCATCCTTTCAAACCACGACTCTTGGACACATTTAAAGCCCTAATACTGTAGAATCACATCTGACTTATGGAACCGTGGCTATGAGATCAGGAGAGAGGATTTCAGGGACTCTTTAAGACAAAACATCAGACGTCCTGGTTGCTCAGTCAGATTGTGCGTGATTTTTCGTCGCTTAAGTCTGAAGTCTCCTCTGATTGGTCAATTATCTCCTACTCGCTGATTGGTTAAAACTCTCCTCCTTGTTGATTGGTTAAAACTCTCCTCCCCAGTCTCCTTCCTCTTCCCAGCCGCCGATCTCCTGAAATTTGGAATAAACAAGGCGTCAGTTAATTTTCAATCTTTTGCTTCGTTAAACGCTCAGAGAGTAACTATTGTTGTCTGTCAAATGAGCGAAAATACCTTGCACTGCCGTTAACCACTAGACTGCCTTACCCCGGAAATTCTCCGGGGCTAAACGTGCACCCTATATGCCAACAACCCAGAAAATTTCCGGGGTGTCGAACCGAAGTAAACAAGCCTGCTTCCTTGACTACAGTTAAAGGGAAACAACTCCCAAATTAATGGAGGTCACTCTCCTGTTGCTTGGCAACATCGAGCTGCAAAAACCGTGGCAAAAACGATCGTTTTTTTTGCTCGTATTTTGTGTTTTTATGCATGACTGCTTGGGAAGTTCTTGTTCAAAATTGCTGACACTTCTTGTTGAAGGCATAAATAACTTTACACAGCTGTAAAAGTGGCAAATAAAACTCTAGATTTACCTAACATTGATGAAAACGACCGCGTATGATTCAGGAGATCGTGTATTTAAAAAACAATGAATGAGATTTGGCCTAGACATATGTTTGACATTATTGAGATGGGGGGTACTCGAATGACAGTGGTGATGAAGAAATCATATTTATGGTCGATGTTTTACATTTTAAATATATTTTTGCAGTGAAATATCATGCTAACTAATTTGAGCTTGTCTACGATATATATACTGTCATTGGGTAGACTATCAGAAATATTCATGTAGTAGTTTCTGAGTAAGAGGGATATGAACATAGCAGTGGTACATAAGAATTTTATTCCCCGGCATATAGGGTGCACTTGCACTGGGCAGTTAAGAGGTTAAGCACCTGGCAAGTCAGGCCCAGAGCATCCGACTTTGGTGTGGGAAAGAACTGTTAACTTGTTAAGTCTTTCTGGAAAAAAGGCAGGAGAATGGACCAAGAATGCAGAGAATAGACAAGAAGGAGATGACAGGAAGAAAAGGATCAAGGCAGAAACAAAGAGGGGGGATAGAAAAGAGGGAATTCCTAGCATATAACTTTCAGGTGGAGATGCCATCTATACCGACACGAGGAAATCAGTTAATTTAAAAGTCTGGTGTTGTGTGTAACAGGAAATGGTTTGAAGGGGGGGGGGGGAGAGGTGAGGGGGGGTTAGTGTTTGTGTGTGTGTGTTCAATTTGAGCAAGCAATCCACCAGTCAATACGGTGCTTAATTTTTTTATTGTTATTCAATACTTCATCCCTGTCATCTGGTGTGTTATGAGCCTGAAATATGAACAATACAATCATGGTTTATTCGGTTTTTGCTTTATTTATTTATTCCTTTATATCAAGGATAATGGAATAAGCACTTATGTGCTTTTTTACATCCAGT
Source organism: Rapana venosa (assembly GCA_028751875.1). NCBI lineage: Eukaryota > Metazoa > Mollusca > Gastropoda > Neogastropoda > Muricidae > Rapana > Rapana venosa. The sequence goes on along the minus strand of CM054167.1, from coordinate 24,024,396 downwards.
CCCTGTGTGAATGAGGTTTTTGTAAATTTTGTCATCCGTTCCCGTTTGCAGTGTGTGTGTGCGTGTGCGTGTGTGTGTGTGTGTGTGTGTGTGCACGCATGCATGTATGTATATGTGTGTGCGAGTCACCTGAGTCTCTTGAAAACTGGATAAGCAATCCACCAATTAGTGAAGTAGTGAATTCGCTATCATTCAGTATTTCATTCAGATTATCTAGCGTTGTGTATAGTGCATGTGTGGGGTGTGTGAGCGCATGCATGTGTCCGCACGCCTGTTGTTTGCTTTTTGTTTCAGATACAATATTTGTCATATCTTAAAGAAAAAACAACAAAAACAGCCGCCATGGCGCAGTGGTTAGCGCTTTGGGTTACAGACTAGAAGGTCGTGGGTTCGATTCCCATAAGAGTCATAGGGATTTTTCGGACTCTGACCGGCTCCTACCCAGAGTGAGTGTGCTGTGGGCTCAGTGGGAAGACTGGGACCACACAGTCGAGCTTCATCCACTTAACGGATGCGAGTTTGAGAGTGTTGCTCAAATTATCTGACCAACACTGCAGGTGTCTGTATCTCTCGGGCCCGGTTGACGCCGGGATATATTATGATAGTAAGCGTAGAGTACAACCCTGTCACGTAGTCTCAAAGCATATGCACTTCCACAGCAGCATATTACGTCATCCTCATTGTCATTGATCATTATGCAATTTTTAAAAAATTGGTGGTCCCAGTTGGTCTGGTCTCATGGTGACCTCAGATTTGATCTGCCCATACACTTCTGTGCCTGTGGTGAGTTTGTGTCAAAGCCTTTGGGGTTGGAGGTTCGCGGGGGACGGTCGTTGGAGGGACGTTGTGGTGGTTGTCACCTTGGTGGGCAACTCACTCAGTCTGGCTCCGCGACTGAGCTAATACTGTCGTTAGTAGGGGGCTTAGTAGGTGGTGTCCTGCGTATGTTAGCTCAGAACAGGTACCACTGAACACCACCAAAGTGACCCAGCAGCAGTGCAGGGCCCCTCTGGATGATGGCCCCACGGCAACCTGATAGTGATGGGCTCCCTGTGGACCTCCAACTCTGAGGGTGAGACATAACTAATCTGGGTATGGCTGTGGCGGGGGGATTGGAATGAGCGGCGTGAGAACAGCAGGACAGGGGACGTCACAGAAAATGAGGCACCAAAAAAAAAAAAACAACAACAACAACAACAAAACTCAAACCACAACATAACTCAACAAACCTCGACGCTGGTCTCCGCCACAGCAAAGAGGGACGACCCCACCCCACCAGTCGACGGATCAGTCGCTGCCTTGCTCTCCGTCTTCACACCGGCTCCCATCACACTTTTGTCCTTTGCCGCCGCCGCCGCTGCTGCTGCCGGCTTGATGGTTGGCATCATGTCTGCAAAAAAATCCTCTTCCTGCGGGGCCACCGATAATTCGATGCTTTTGATGTCGTAACCCAGCCCCAAATCCTCGCTGACGGTGGGTTTTTTCGCTTGCGTGGCGGTCTTTGCAGACAGCGAGGTTTTGTTTTTGCCGAGGAGTTTCAGGCCTTTCCCTGCCGTGTGTTTGGAATCGGAAGTTTTGTCTGATACGGAGCTAGGACCGTCTTTTGGGGCCATTTTTTCTAGATCTTTCTCTCCTTCTGCCCAGTCCGCCTGAAAGTGTTTAGGGTCGGAGGTCACAGAATCGAAATCAGAATGCGACCAATCCACTTCTGTTGGCGAGCTGGGAGTGTAAGGGTCGGGAGAGGTGGGGACTTTTTTGCTGCCCCCTTTCGAAGGCCTGTTTTCTGACATTTGAGACAACTCCACTTCAATTTCGTCGCTGATGATCTCCTCTTGAGACTTTTGGCGAGAGTAAGGGCCTTTGTCGTCCTTGTCCCAGTCCTCCCACTCGTCCTGGCTCCCTTCGCTGGCAAACTTTTCTTCCTCTATGTGCACGGCGTCGTCTGTTTTCTCTCCTTCGCTCTCGCTTTCTGACTCTTCGTCGTTATCTTTTAGACAGTCGTCACGTTTGCCACTGTCCCGAACATCATCTTTTCCTGTGTCTATGTCGGCTTTGTCGATGCTGTTTGAGCCGATGACGGTGTCGGAGCTGCTGTCTGTGGATCTTTTCTCTGCGTCTGTGATCTTCTCTGCAAAACAGCGAGGGTAAACAAATGTAACAATTAATTTTTTTTTAAAGAATAAAAAAATTACTATAACAAAAAATAAAACTACATTACAGCAACACAGCTACAACAAATAACTAAAACATCAGTGTCGATTCTACTCCCCCGAAAAGTCCTTCAGACAAAGACTTTAGACCGAGATCCCATGTACAAACGCATGCAGATCATCTTCCACACACGTCACCTTTCAGAAAAGTAGGCCATTTTGTGCCAAGTCAAGTCAAGTCAAAAACACTTTAATCATCCTATGAAGGGCAATTACAATACTGACAGGCAGATCGATACATGGTAATGGATGACAACATTTAAAAAATGTATGCACACTGGCGTCGTGTTTAGACAACATCTCCAAAGTCAAAATATGGCTACCATGATGGTGGGAAAAAAAGGTCACATACACAAACAAATGTCAAAGTCCTTCGGATGAGACTATAAACCGACGCCCCGTGTGCGAACGCATGCAGAACATCTTGCGCACGTGTTAAATCCTGTTCCGTTTTTCGGAAGAGTAGGCCATCGTGTGCCGGTGGAAACAGAAGACAAAATTTACAAAACCGCATACACACGGGGTCTGGATGTAAAAAAGCACACGAGTGCTTATTCCATTATCCTCAATATAAAAGAATAAATAAATAAATAAAAAATTTTTAAAAAAAATAAACAAACAATATCTTTCTTTTTTCAACATTTTTTTTCTTCTTCTTTTCTTCTTTTCTTTCTTTCTTTTTCGGAGCTCTAGCTGAGGAAGGAGACCAAAAAAATAACAACAACAAAAAACAACAAAAACAACAAAAAACAAAAAAAGGGGCACTCACTCTGCTGCTCTTCCAGTTCCAACTCGGCCTGAAGCAGACGGAATTTTCGCTGCCGTTCCTCCTTCTTTTTGCGAGCCTCTTCTCTCCGGCGCTCCCTCTCCTGTCGTCTCTTCTCCTGCTCCACCTCCTGGCTGGGTTTGGTCGCTCTGCAAACCAAGGGAGACAATGGAACCATCATCACCAGACGACGGTGGAAGTGGATTGGGCACATCCCCCGAAGAGACCCACAGTCAATCACAAGAACAGCATTGCACTGGACCCCCAGAAGGAAGGAGAAAGAAAGGAAGACCAAAAGCAACGTGGAGGAGGAGGACTGTAGAAAGTGAGATGAAGGCCATGCAGCAGCACTCTTGGGGATCAGTGACTAGGTTGGCCCAGGATAGGCAGGAGTGGAAGCGCTTTGTTGCTGCCCTACACACCACTGGGTATAATGGTTGATGATGATGATGATGATGATGATGATGATGATGCAAACCAAGGGAGGTCAACGTTGGTGGCGGTTTATTTGGGGAGAGGGAGTGTTTGTTCCTGGGCTAGAGTTTGAGGTTCACCTGTGGTGAGGTTTTTGTGTGTGTGACTGTTCCCCTCAAACCCCCACCTCCCAGCCCCTACCCCCCCCCCCCCCCCCCACCCCCCCCCCCCCCCCCCACCCCCCCCCCACCATTTAGGTAGCTGCTTTCCAACTTCAGGGACGGTGTCTAAACATGACACTTGTGTACATGAGTTTTTTGTTTTGATTTTGCAAGTGTTTTTTTTTGTCTTCTGTTCCTACCAGCACAAAATGGCTTTCTCTTCCAAAAAGACGGGGCAGGCTTTTAACGTGTTTTAGCGCAAGATGTTCTGCGTGCATTCACACACAGGGCCTCGGTTTATAGTCTCATCCGAAAGACAGTGACATTCAGTTCAATTTTCTCATCAAACTGGGAAGAAAAGGGCAAGGCTTGGGAATTGAACCCAGAACCTCACGGTTTACTCGTTAGGCAGGTGAACGTCTTAACCGTCCTGCCAGCTTCCTCCTTGTTGTTATTATTGTTGTGCGTCCCCCAGCTTAACACACCCTGGAGGGGGGGGGGGGGGGGGTCACCCAGAATATGCACTGTGATTCACTCATCCCACTTGGGAATCATTGTGAGACTGAAAAAGGTACAGTACATACTGGATGAGAAGTTTGCATGTATGACTTCAAAAATATCCAAGTACCTCATTATGTAAGGCAGCCATACTCTGACTTCAGATCTTTTTTTTCTTTTTTCTAAGGAGAGTGCACCCCCGTGAGGTTCCCGGGGTATGCTTGCAAAGTGAACATTGCAAGAATAGGGCCTCTGCCATCCAACCAGGCATGTCGTAAAAGGCGACTAAGGTGGACAAGGGAGCTGAAGTCAGAGGTGATGGGCCTAGCGGCGCTCCCGAGACAACCACATCACCATGCAACTATCGCCATAATGACACTTAGAGACCGGATTAACAGGAATGGTGCTCGCCCTGTGGGGATCCGCCAGGCAGGTGCAGTGCCGGGCTCCGCGCCTCAACGGAGTCCACCCAAGCGACTGGAGGTCCCTTCATCGTCCTGTGGAGCCAGGCTCATGTGGGGAAGCTGAGCAAGACACTCGCCACATCCTGCAGGACTGCAGGGCCTTCAGGCAGCTGAGAGAGGAAATGTGGCCGAACCCATTACCCCTAGAAGAAAAACTGTACGGGCCGGTGGATGCCCTACAGACGACTGCTACATTCCTTAGGCGAACTGGTCTCTTGGTGTAAAACAATAAGGCATCGAAAAGAAGAAGAAGAAGGAGAGTGCAAAGTTGAGACAACCTCAACATAAACATTAGCATACAAACTTATTTTTCTTTTTAAAGATAAGATTTTCAGTTTTTCCATTGTGCAACTACGGATTGAAAGAATCACATCCATAGGCTAAGGAGTACTGAACTTTTTTCTTTTCTTCTTTTTTTTTCTTTTCCTCAGGTAGAACTCATAGGTTCACCAATTGTGAGATTTTCCATACACGACCATTTTTCTGCCCACCATTAACTTCATGGAGTTGCAGTCTGTTTATTTCACATCTCAACAATACTGTGACGCGCTCTTTAGGCCACATTTTAAAAATGCCTACATCTCACTCTCAGACTGATAAAACCAAACATATTATATATCAGAGTAAAGTTTATTTGAAACACTTTTAAGATTTATGAAGATGTTTGTCCAAAGGAGGACGGACTATTTGTCTGCCCCAGTTGTATGAATAAGAAGGGTGAAGACAATACCGATGCAGGAAAGAAGGAGCTAGAATTCAAACAAGAGAAGATAGAAGTGGTAGACGAATTCTGCACATCATAAAGAGAGCAATGAACTTCGTAGTGGATGGAAAGAGACCAAAGGGAAGAACTAGCAAAACCTGGGCTGCCTGTATTGCAGATCTTAGAGAAAGGGGCATAAATAAGGAGGAAGCTCAAAACAGAGAGAGATGGAGAAGGCTCATCAGTGTCAAACCTCCCCTGGGAGAAACATGACAAAAAAGGAAGAAGAGTAAAGTTTATTTGAAACACTTTTAAGATTTACAAAGATATTTGTCTACAGATTGGCTGATTTTTTTGTGTGTGTTTTGCTTTAATGTGGATTACCCAATGGATACTTACACCTTGTTGAGGTAAGCCTGTGCGCGTGTCAACATTTTTTTTTGTTTTTAGTATTCATCAACTTACTTTGAGGCAAACCCCCCCAAAATTGGGAGATCTGAGGACAAATACCTTTTGTAAATCATTCAAAAAAATCTTTGTGAATCATATCTCATCTACTCCCATAACCCCCTCCAGGATCACAGGGGCACTGCAGTGACGAACGTTGCACCAGTTGGCTCCATTTGCGGCGGTTGTGGGCAAGTGCCTGGGTTGTGGACAAGCTCTTCCCGGTCCATTCACTGAATGGACCGGTGAATCAAATAAGCGTTTCAAATAAACTTTACTTTGTTACATAATATGTTTGGTTCTATCAAAGAGTGATATAGGAATGTTTAAAATACATCCAAAACAACGCCTCGCAGGTTTCGTCTTTGACGTGAACTAAGACTGCGACTCCCGCCGACTCAACCGCTCAGCAACAGCGAACGTCGTAACCAAATTTACCAAATGAGCCTCTCACCCGACAGCCAGGTCTTTGAGCAGCGGTTTCCCGTTGGACATCAGCTTCTTGCTGTCGGGCCACAGCACTTCTCCTGCACTGCTGGGTCTGTTCTCCTTCTCCTGCATCGGCAAAAACTGAAAAAAACCACACACGCTGTTAAACGTTAGCGCTTCGGTTTTAACATCTTTACCTTACCTTAATTCTCTTGTGCAGGAGGCGCAGGCTTTTAAATCATTCCCACTGGTTCCCGGGCTGCAGTGTGCGTCGTGCGGCGTTCACTGCTCCCGCCTGCGCCGTTCGCTCTTACTTCTACATTCGTCCGCCATAAGTTGTTTTTTTGCTTTAACATCTCCCCCATTAAACTGTACGTTAGGTGAGGAGAAGGTATGCTGGGTGTTATGAGGCAAAAGAGAAACAGGGAAAAGAGGGTGGGGTGGAGAGAGAGAGAGTGTGGGAGGGAGGGAGGGAGAGAGAGGGAGGGGGGAAGAGAGAGGGAGAGATAGTGGGGTGATAGAAAGTGAGAGAGAGAGAGAAGGAGGGAGGGAGAGATAGGAAAGAGAGAGAGACCTTGTGTGTGTGTGTGTGTGTGTGTGTGTGTGTGTGTGTGTGTGTGTGTGTGTGTGTGTGTGTGTGTGTGTGTGTATGGTGTGGTGGTGTGCTGTGGCGTGGCGTGGTGTGGCGTGCGTGGTGTGGTATGGCGTGATGTGTCCTTAAGTCCTTCAAATGAGACTTTAAACCAAGGCCCCTCGCATAAAAGCACGCAGAACATCTTGCACACACACACACTAAAAACCCATTCCACCTTTTAGAAGAGTAGGCCAACTGTGCCCATAGGAACTGGTGACAACATCTTTTTTTAAAATGCATGCACACCGGTGTTGTGTTAAGACATCATCATCATCATCATCATCATCATTTTTTAAATAATAATAATGTATGAAAATTTATATAGCGCTGAATCTTGTAAAGCTACAAATCAAAGCGCTTAAAACCATTCCCATAGTCAGAATGTGCCTACCTCTAATGGTGGGTAAAAAACGGTCACATACCAGAAATCTCACCGTTCGTGAACCTTAGAGTTCTAGCCAAGGAGAGGTAAATAAAACTTTTGTTTGTTTTCAAATCAAAGAACGAAGACACACATACATGTTCACTTTACTACTCGCTTACTTCCTGTACACTTCTTTCATCATTTCTCCCGTCTCTCTATCCATGTTCATTCTCTCTGTCTCTTAGCGCTCGCTCTCTCTCTCGCTCTCTCTTGCTCTCTCTATCTCCCACCTTCCTCCTTCTCTTTCTCTCCTTCCCTCCCTCCCTCTCCCTTCATCTCTACTCATCTTCATCTCTCTCTCTCTCCTCTCCCCTCCATCCCTCCCTCTCTCTCTCTTTTTCTTCATATCTCCTCTCTCTTCATCTCTCCCTCCTTCTCTCTACCTCTCTCTCTCTCTCCTCGAAGGGGTTGAAAAACCTAACACATTAAATTGTTGTCATTGTCATTGTTTCTCTCCCCTCTCCCCCCTCTCCCTCTCCTCTCTCTCTCCATCCTCCTCTCCCCCCCTACTTTCTATCTCCTCCTCTCCCCTCTCTTTCTCTCCTTCCTTCACTTCCCCCCCCCCCCCTCTCTCCCTCTCCTCTCCTCTCCTCTCTCTCTCTCTCTCTCTCTCTCTCCCTCCCCTCCCTCCCTCTCTCCCTCTCCCTCCCTCTCTTCACCTTTGGCATGCCCTGGAAGAAGAAGGTTTTCCGTTGACCTCCGATGATGATGTCACCCCCCAGTATGGGCACAAGGTCGGCCAAAGCTCGCAGACTGCTGGCAACAATGGCGTCACTGCTGTCTCTCAGTCCTATCAGAATCTGCAAACATCGTATGGATTGATATGTTTGTCCGTCGTGTTCGACAATGACCTCCAGTACTTTGGCCCAGGCCAAAAGCTGTGTCAGTTATTGATGTCATCTCATTGCCAAGGCCCACACTTAACTGTTGTTATGTTGTAAAATGTTGCGTTGAGATTGCCTTCAGCCATGACAAGCTCTTAACATAACAACCTGCAGTCTCCTCTGAAGGAGAAAAAAAAATCCTCTGAAGTCGGAGTATGGCTGCCTCTATGGCGAGGTACTTAAAAACAGTCATACACGCCAACTTCTCATTCAGTAGTGTGCAGTTTCAATCTCACAGGGATTCCCAGGTGGGATGAGTGAGTCAGAGTGCATGTTCTGGATGACCCCCCAGAGTGTTAAGCTAGGGAACGCACAACAACCACCTCCATTACAGCAGAGGAGGCAGCTGCTGTTTCGGAAATTGGGCAGAAATTTGATTATAGTGGAGATGCCTTGCCCACAGCACATCCCTACTATCTCGGCCAAGAGGGCATAAGGACAGTCAGCGTTGGAGATGTTCTCCAAAGGCCAACTAGCCCCCAGGGCTGCAGCACATAAGGACTGTGCGAGTCAAGCCTCCTAGTCATTCTCCACACTCCTCACCTCACCCCCCCTCACCTCTCATCCCCCCTACCCCTTTCATTGGGAAAAAGGGGTTTTCCTTTCCTCCATTATTCACCCCCAAAGGGGAAACCCCCCAATTTTAAACCTCACCCCTATTAAATCCCCAAATTTTTTTTTCCCTTTTTTAAATCCCCTTACTTTGGCCCACCAAAAATTTCAGATTGACATAAAAGGGCCCAAAAAAACAAAAAAATTTCCCGGGTTCCCCATACCCTTAAAAAAACAACCCCCCTTAAAAAAAAAATTTTAAAATAGGCGCCTTTTCTAAAAAAACCCTCACCCAAACCCTTCAAAATTCTTTAATTTAAAAATTTCCCGGTGGGAATGGGGGGGGTTTTTCGGAACCCCCCCAAAAGGGGGGGGGAAAAAAAAAAGAGGGGGGGGGGGGTTTTAAAAATTGGGGGGTTTTGGGGGGGGGGGGGGGGTTTATTTGGGGGGTGGGGAAAGGGGGGGGGGGGTTTGGAAAGGGGGGGGGGGGGGTGGAGGGGGGGGTTTTTTTTTTTTTTTTTCCCCCCCCCCCCCCCCCCCCCCCCCCCCCTTTTTTTCCCCTTTCCCCCCCCCCCTACTCCCCCCCCCCCAAAACCCCTCACCCCCTCACTCACCCCCCTCACCCTCACCCCCCTTCACCACCCCCCCACTCCCCCACCCCCCCACCCACACCCCATTTCCCCCCCCCACCCCCCCATCCCCCCCCCCCCCAAACCACAACAATCACAACAACCCACCCTGGGGGAAAAAAGGGCACCCCCCCAAAACCGGGCGGGCAAAAAAGGGCGCCAGCACCGGGCGGATTTGCGGTAAAAGCAAACCCTGCATTTCCGGAATGACGTTTTTCTCAAACAGCCCCGCGCTCAGGACGGAGCACGCCGCCCTCCGCCCATGAGTGACGACGTTGCCTCTGAATGGGGAAAAAAAAAAAAAAAAATTTTCACCGCCCCCAAGATTTGAACCCGACTTTGTAGGTTTTGGGTGGATCAAAAACGGCTTGCCACTCTGATAAATCTTCTTCTTTTTGGGGTTTTTTTTGGGGGGCACTTTCTCCCAAGGGGGGGTTTGTATTGATGACCTTTTTCCTCCCTCTCTGTTTTGAGCTTCCTCCTTATTTATGCTCCCCTTTTTTCTAAGTCATCGCAATACAGGGAGCCCGGGGGCCTTCTCCATCCCCTCCTGTTTTGAGCTTCTCCTTATTTATCTGCCCCTTTTTTTTTAAATCATCCCAAACAGGCAGCCCCAGGGTTTCTAGGTTTCTTCCCTTTGGTCTCTTTCCCTCCCCTACTAAGTTCACTCTGCATAATGCGTTTAAACAAAAATAACCGTGATTTTTGGTACGAAATGATTTTTGACTATGATGTTGGGGGGGGGGGGGGGGGGGGGGGGGGGGGGGGGGGGGAGGAGCCAGTGGTTAGAGCGTGTGCCGTAAACTGATGGGCCCGGTATCAACCAACAAAGGGGGTGCCTGTTTTAAGGAAATTTTTCCCCGGAGTTAACATCTAAATGACTACACCTCCCCTCAAAAGTTATGTAAAACTTTTTTCCGAGGCCCCATGTATTTGTACATAAAGGCCCGGTTAAAATCTTACACGGACTTTTGCAAAATTTTGGCAAGAGTGGAAAAAAAGTTTTATTGCTGTGCCTATCAAACACAACCCTTTACATTTTCAAAAAACTTGCCTCAGCCACATCCACAACAAAAAGATGGATACAGATGCACGCAGATCAAGTGGGTGGGGGTACTTTCACCAGGTTTCCGAGCATGATGAATTTCACCTCCCAAAAAAAAACATTTAGAATAATTGCGTTCGTATTATAAAATGGTTGGCTTTTCAAGAAAGGCCCAAACCCTGGGGAGCGCCAAAAAAGGGGTCTTTTTTTCGCTTTTTATGTCCATGTTGTCTCAAAGGGACATCATGGGTTTTTTACCAACACCGCCATCCTCTGCCCCAAGTCAGGACAAACTGCCAAAACGAGCCCAAGGGAAAAGGGGGGGAACAGACTGAGTGACCCAACCACACTTATTTGACAGACTGTCTGAGGGTTTGACAAAGAAGAGGAATTCTTTGAAACTAAGGATTAGATTACTGAACTTTCATCATGACAAACGGAACTGAAACAAAAATATCACATAAACAGTTTTTCCCCCGTGGGGATACCGGGGGGGCCTATCAGTATAAATAGCATCCCCACCTTCTGGAAATTCTGTGCTAGAAATTTCCTCTCTTCTATCACTCTCTTTGTTCCTGCCTTGTTCCTTTTCTCCCTGTCACCTCCTTCTTGTCTATTTTCTGCCTTCTTGGTCCATTCTCCTGCCTTTTTCCCAGAAAGACTTAAAAGGTAACAATTCTCTCTTGCGCCGAAGTCGGATGCGCTGGGCCTGACTTGTCAGGTGCTTAACGGCAGCATGACACATTTTTGCTCATATAACAGACAACACTAGTGGCTGTCTGAGCATTCGACGAAGAAGAGGAAGAAGATAAACATTTTGACCTAAACATGTGTTTTGATATGAACAAGGGCAGTTGAAATGACATAACAACATATCACACAATCAAAGCCAAGGTAACTCTCCAACATAGAATACTACACAATATAACAACAACATTTTCATTCAAAACGAGGTAACACAACCATTACTGCCCACCAAAAAAAGCACTCCACTGACCTTCACGTGATTTAGGGGTCAGGAGGTGTGGCACCACATGAGTGACAGCAGCTTCGTCCAATAGAACGAAGCGAGACAACAGAGGTATGGCTAGGCGGCGAGCCACAAGTTCTTCCGGTAATGCTACCAAACGCGGTAACAAATCCCTGGGGGAAAAGATGAAACTGCGCACTTTAAGAAGTCATTCATCGCTTCCATTTTTGTGTTTTTAGGAAACTTTCTCACTAAATACCATTCAAGTAATCTCATGAATCAAAGTACTGGTAATGCTACTAAATGTTGCAGACATATTTTTCTGTAAAAAAAAATTTAAGGTAAATGTGTCCCACATTCTATGTGGTCGTACGGGAGTAAGGCATCAAAGACCTCAACTTCTCAAGAGGACAGCATGTTGAGGGTAGTGCCCATCTCCTCACCCTTGCTGCTTTACCTTCCCTTACCCTAAAGAGGGCAGGTACCCATTTACAGCTGGGTGAACTGGGGGGGACTGTACTGAAGCCAAGGCGCGCAAACGGTCACCCATCCAAGTGGTAACCATGCTCGATGCTGCTTAACCTCGGCTAGGGAAAGTGAGTGCTCTGACCACTGGGCTATCCTGTCCCCTATTTTCCATTCCCTCCCCCCCCCCTATTTTTCCATTTTTCTATATAATGATAATAATAATAGTAATAATAATAATTTTCAAATAATAATAATAAATGCTTCTTGAGCGCTTTCCTTCCCCTTTATAGGGGCATCACAGAGCGC
>CM054167.1:23967392-24007392 GCA_028751875.1 Rapana venosa | reverse complement strand
GGATGAATGCAAAAGAACTTGCCATTTCAAAGTACTCCCTATAGGATTTTTTTTTTCTTATTTACATGTATGTAAAAGAACTTGCCATTTCAAAGTACTCCCTATAGGATTTTTTTTATTATTATTTCTTCTTCTTAGTCTTTATAGCTCCTAGCGGAGCATAGGGCCTCAACAGCGTCCCTCCACCTTCTCCTGTCTCTGGCAAGGGTCTTGGCCTCTTCCCATGTCAAGCTGGAGTCTCTCAGCTCACTATGCAGGCTTCTCCTCCAGGTCTGTTTGGGGCGCCCTCTCTTCCTTTTCCCCTGCGGGTTCCACTCAAGCGCTTGTCTGGTGATGTTGCAAGGCTCCTTCCGTAGGGTGTGGCCGACCCAACGCCACTTTCGCCGCCTTACTTGGACATCCATAGGCTGTTGGTTCGCCTATTATTATTTAGATGAATGTAAAAGAACTTGCCGTTTCAAAGTACTTCCTACAGGATTTTTTTTTTTAAATCAATCTTCTAGTTCTTGTTACAAAGCAGAAAAAGAAAGAAAAAGTACTCTTACCTTCTCGTGCAGAAACGTCACAGCGTCCAAAATATCGCAGAGTCCAGAACACAGCTCTAAAGGCGACAGTTTGTCCAGTATCAGACCCAGTGGTGTAGCCTGCTCTGTGGCCAGAAAGTACCCCTCTGACCACTTCCCAGCTCCGATGTAGTGAAGGATGCTGGGATGGCGCAGCATCTTCAAACTCTGGAGAGAGAGGAAGAGAGAGAGAAGAGAGAGAGAGAGAGGAGAAGATGAGAGAGAGAGAGAGAGAGAGAGAAGAAGAGGGGAGAGAGGAGAAGAGAGAGAGAGAGAGAGAGAGAGAGAGAGAGGGGAGAGAGAGAGAGAGAGAGATCGCCAGCAAGTTTTAAAAAATTTAACAGCAAACAAAACAACTGAAAGCAAACAAAAAACAGTGGAGAAAAATAGCCAAAGTGTTGAGTAAAAAGTATGTTCTTTCGAGCCAGAAGGCCCATAGTATGTTCTTTCGAGCCAGAAGGCCCATAGAGCCAGAGCTTATCCCGGTTTCTGTAGCGTTAAGCAAACTGATGGTTTTTCACCACCCCTGTGACAGGACGCTAGTCTGTCGCCAGATAATTCCCCAGCAGAGCTGGTACCCACTTGTACACCTGGGTGGAGTGAGGAAAATAGGAGTAAAGTGTCTTTCCCAAGGACACAACACCGAGCCGAGCGGGGATTGAACCCGCGACCTCTGGATCACGAGTTGACCGCCTAAACCACTCGACCACGGTGCCTCCGACAACAAAAGCACATTATGGTCAAATCCTAAAAATGGGGTGGGGGAGAATAACCTAGCAATTAGAGCGTTGTGCTCTCTATTTGACAGCCCGGGTTTAAGCCACCACCAAGGCACCCATTGAAGAAAATTCCCCCTGGAGTTCATATGAGAACTGACTCCACTCCCCTCAAAGTCCTTCAGACAAGACTATAAACCATGGTCCCGTGTGTGGACACACTGGAGGTAGTGCTAGTCGTGTGGTTGTAGCAGTTGTTGCTGCTGCTGCTGCTGCTGCTGCTGCTGCTGCTGCTGCTGCTACTGCTGCTGCTGCTGTTGTGGTTACTGCTGATTTGCTGGTTTCTTTTTCCTTTCTGTCTCGTTTCTTTATTTTTTTTCTTCTTTATTTTGAACTCTCTTTGTTCCTTCCTGTCTTTCCCTTCATCAAAAATCTTCTTTACACTGTGGTCCCTTTACCAGGTTGGAGGTGTAGACTATAGTTCTTGGTCTCCTGTGCTTGCAACTCTGCAGGAGGTCTGCCCACTGGCCTAAGCTGACACATTCCATCTTCAGAGCAGCTCATTCTTGTGTTAAGGACACCCCCATGGGGATACCAGGGGCCTGTCAGTATAAATAGCATCCCCACATTCTGGAAATTCTGTGCTAGAAATTTCCTCTTTTCTATCACTCTCTTTGATTCTGCCTTGTTCCTTTGCTTCCTGTCACCTTCTTGTGTATTTTCTGCCCTCTTGGTCCATTCTCCTGCCTTGTATTCCAGAAAGACTTAAAAGATAACAATGCTCTCTTATGCTGAAGTCAGATGCGCTGGGCCTGACATGTCAGGCGCTTAATGGCAAGTTGACAAATTTTCGCTCATATAACAGACAATAATTGCTGTCTAACTCTTAAGCATTTGACAAAGAAGAAGAAGTCTACAGGATGCATGCTAGGTATGTTTGCGTTTCCATAACCCACTGAATACTGACATAAATTACTGGATCTTTAATGTGCATATTTGATCTTCTGCGTGTGTACATGCACAAAAAAGGAATTAAGGCATTGGCAGGTCTGCACTTGAAGTTGACCTGAAGGATTGTGAAAATCTCCACCCGTAATCCATCAGATGCCACAACTGCAAATCAAACCCACAACTTCACGGACCAATGGGATTAAGTCAAAGTCTTAACCACTCAGCTATAGCATCCACCCATCATCAAAAACAAAAAAATCTCAAAATAAAATCCTACAATCTGCATGATAAATACACAGCCCCACACAATTCATACACAGGCCTACCTTGGCAAGCTGTTGAATCATGTCGTTGTACTTTCGTTCATTTTTCCGAGGCTGAAAGACGGTGATGGGGCGGCTATCTTTCAGCTCTGCATGCTGAAGGTCCCAGTCGAGTCCAGCTGCTGTCACCTCTTCTCCCCATACGCAGCCTTCCAGGACGCTGTTTTCTGCTCCCATCTTGGAATTTAGTGTCTTTAGTTCTTGTCTCAAGCACGTTTGGTTCCCTTGGAAAGAGAGGAAGGGTGAGTTATGTTTAGGGCGTTTGATTGTTTTATATGGTTTCAAAGGGGGGTGGGGGGGGGGGGGGTGGAGAGGTGAAGAGGTTGTGTGTGTGTGTGTGTGTGTGTGTGTGTGTGTGTGTACTCTGTCACTATGTGTGTGTGTTGGGGTGAGTGAATGTGTATGTTGGAGACAGGGGGGAGGGGGGGGATATATATATATATATATCATTATATGTGTGTGTGTATATATATGTGTGTGTGTGTGTGCGTCTCTTCCAACACTGAACAAATTCTCACCCATATATTAAAAAAATTCATCTTAAACTTTAAAAAAAACAACAAAAAAACATAAAGCCATTCAGTCAGGGGAGGGGGATAGTAAAAAGATTCCAGACTATACCTAGTGCAAGTGACAATCACTAGTTACACGTTAGCTTACACCGTTCAATCTGACACCCTTCAACAACAAACATGGCCCAATACTGTGTGCTAAAAAGCTGTGCATATGAATTATGTGAAGAATGGGGGGGTGGGGTGGAGAAGGGGCTGTAGGGAATGCAAACATAGCAGAGCAATTTTGCTCGTGAAACTATGCTACCCATCTACTGATCTAGTGATTTACTGATCTAGAATCATCAAGAATGAAGGAAGTAATCAATTATACACAGACTCGAGCATTTATATTGCTCTTAACCCAGTGTCAAAAGCACTAAATCAGTAACTGACTAAAGTTTCATAAAAATTTGTTGCAACCACATAATTATTTTGTCATTGCGACAGCAGACATGATAATACTTGAAAACTGCCAGCATTGGTGGTGTATTATTGCCACTTATGACCCGGAAGGAGTGAGCATAACGATGAATGAATATTAAGCGCAGTGCATACTTTGTTATGAACCGAACACACTGCACCATCAGTCGCCTGAGTCTAGTGTAGTCTAGTCACTACGGAGACGGTCAATAGCATGTCACTTTGTCAGCTACGCAAACAACTGAAGGAGTTGGGAGACACCCAAAGTACTTCCATACACTTTGTTTGTTTACCTGTGATAATGTGTGTGGTGATCCTTGTGCCACGTCTGACTGTTATAATTTATCTACTCATTAACTACCGCAGCTGCCGTTGCCCATGCTGTTCGGAGAGATGACCATCGTAAAAACATTTGTGCCAACAGGATACCGAGAAAATAATTTGAGTTGTCTCCCTCGGTAGCTTATACAAAATGTTCTCATTTACACAAAAGAGTGATTGTCAATGAGAGATAACTATTCCCCGTGCAGAAGTGGTGGTGGTGGTGGTGCGTCAAGTCAAGTCAAGTCAAAAAGATCTTTATTGAGGGTAAAAGATTAATTTTAGACAACCATTATTTCAGCCTGCCCTCACAAAAAACAAAACAAAATTTGCTTGCATTCAAAAGTCAATGTTAATCTATGCTAAAAAGAACAGAAAAAATGAGGATTAAAAAAATAATAATAATAATAAAATCCAAACCTCACAATACAAGATAAAACAAAACCAAGACAGTACAATATTAGTTCAAACCATACAGACAAATTATGAAAACACAAAATAACAAGGGTAGGAATAACAACAAGGCAGCCAGATGAAAGGTAACCTTGTGCTAAAAGTGGTCTTACAATTTGTCCATCAGATTTTTTTTTCCAAATGTTCCTTACAGATTTGTTTAGAAGAAGCTGGGTTGTTTTTTTTAAAGGGGGGTATATTATTCCACAATGTTCTTCATGAATAAGCAAGGCTTAACTTACATAATTATGGGGCCTGGGCAAAAGCAGTCTATGAGTAGGCCTGTTTTTTATTGACAGAAAATGTTTTCACAATTTTCTCTGTGTGTGTGTGTGTGTATGGCGTGTGTGTTTGTGGTTGTTGTTTTTTTTATTCTTCTTATTATTATTATATGGAGGATAATAGAATAAGCACTTATGTGCTTTTTTACATCCAGTCCTCGTGTGTATGCGGTTTTGTGAATTCTGTCATCTGTTCCCACCGGCACACAATGGCCTACTCTTACGAAAAGCGGAACAAGATTTAACGTGTGGCAATGTGTTCTGCGTGCGTTGGCACACAGGGCCTCGGTTTATAGTCTCATCTGAATGACTTTTGGGGAGAGTGGAGTCTGCACTGATGTTAACTTCGGGGGAAAATATCCCCTTGAACGGGAATCGAACCCGGGTTGTCAGATTGCGAGCGCAATGTTCTAACCACTAGGCCATCCCGTCCCCCTTGTGTGTGTGTGTGTGTGTGTGTGTTTGCAGCAATTACAAATGAAAGAAATCACTTTATACTGTGTTTTCCAAAAAATATAGGGGAAGGTTTTAAGATTTAAACAAAAAAGGAGAGGGTTGGGGGGGAGGAGAGATCGCTTACTTGGCTGTTTTTTTCACACAATGTTTGAAAAGCTTAATTTTTATGTTTTTGCCTGAATATTGTAGCATTCAGTTATGTGTAGCTTGGTGTTTTCCTTCAACATTTTAGAGCGTTTATCATAATGAAATGTTATTCTTATTATCAACTTTGCTGTTGTGTGTTTCTTTCTTCATTTTGTTATTATACTTTCTTTTTATGTAATTCTCTATAGTAAATTTGAAAGTAATACAATGTTACTAGCATTATAAGAGGTACTGTTTGCATGTTTATTTCTTCCTTTTATCTTTATACTTTTTTTAGCGTCAATTTCGGGGGGAGGGGGGGGGGGTCTGCTTCTTAACTTTTTGTCACTTTTGGTTCTTTAATGGCATCATGTTTTTTAAATTTAATTTTCATATATAAGATTTTCAGTTTTTCCGTTGTGCAACTACGAAATAATAGGTCACATCCCTAGGCTATGGAGTACTGAAGTCTTTAATCGCTTCAGTGTTGGTGGGTGGGTTGCCAGTTTGTTGGTTAGTTTGTTGCTTGCTTGGCATTAGTTCAGCTGTCCCCATGCCGCGCATTCCAATCTCCCCCCCCCCCCCCTCCCACCCTTCTCTGTCTAGACTTGTCATCCTATTCTCAGAGTCAGGGATACACAGGCAGCTTACCAATCTTAGGCTGCCATGAGTACACCAACCATAATGGCCCTACACTGCTGCTGGGCTAATTCGATGGTTGTTTAAAAGTCCTTGGATGAGACTATAAACCGAGCTCCCGTGTGCGAACGCACGCAGAACATCTTGTGCATACGTGAAATCCTGTTCCGCTTTTCGTAAGAGTAGGCCATTGTGTGCCGGTGGGAACGGATGACAGAATTCACAAATCCGCATACACACGGGGACTGGATGTAAAAAAAAAGCGCATAAGTGCTTATTCCATTATCCTCGATATAAAAGAATAAAATAAATGAATCATCTCATATTCTTAGAGTCAGGAAAACACAGGCAGCTTACCCATCTTAGGCTGCCATGAGTACACCAACCATAATGGCCCTACACTGCTGCTGGGCTGCTTAGACGGTTGTTTAATGGTACCTAATCTGAGCCAATAATATACACAAAACACCACCTACTAAGCCCCCCCTACTGACAACAATAACAAAGTGGCCTTGAAGCCAGGGGGAGTGAATCTCCGAAATAAGGCAGTGGCCTCCACAGCAGTGATCAGTCGACCTTGTCCTAATTATTGATTTGGAATGCTCATATCAGATACATTTTAAGAAAAGTTACAAAATGTATACATTTTTTTAAATGGTAAGTAGATAATCTTAGGGATAAGGTATTTTCACTCTAATAATAATAATAATAATGTATGGAATTTATATAGCGCTGAATCTTGTAAAGCAACAAATCAAAGTGCTCAACAAATCAAATCGCTCTACATATGTTTATCAACGTCACTTGCAGCGTTCCAAATTGTCCTATAGACAAGGAATAGTTTTCAGTGCTCCTGACTATTTACATAATAACCTCCAAAGTATAGATTGTAAGGTATACAAACTTGCACTCGGTATACCATTCCATGCATCTACCTTGGGAACTTATAAGGAAATTTGGGAACTTCCTTTAACTAAATACCGACTATTTTCAGGATCCAAAAATGTATTATATAGCATAACTACCAAACTTGTCGTTTCTAGTGAATGATAAGTTCAAGCAGACACAAATGTTCAAAAAAGGCTAGACATATTTAATCTTCAATGCCTATCGGCACCAACGTATCAGACCTCTTCCAAAAATCTGAACTTGTTGTTGTGCGTTCCCCAGCTTTACACCCTGGGGGTCACCCAGAACATGCACTCAGATTCACTCATCCCACCTGGGAATCACTGTGAGATAGGAAGTACACCGGGTGAGAAGTTTGCGTGTATGCCTCTTTTCAAGTACCTCGCCACATAGGCAGCCATACTCCGACTTCAGAGGATTTTTTCTCCTTTAAAGGAGAGTGCAGGTTGTTATGTTAAGAGCTTGTCATGACTGAAGGCAATCTCAACACAACATTTTAAACATAACAACATTTTAATGTAGGCCTTGGCAATTAGCTGACATCAATAACCTGACACAGCTTTTGGCCTGGGCCAAAAAATCTGAAGGTAATCAATATAGTTTAGAAACGCAGACATCAGCTTTACCATGTCCTTCATGAGGGATGGATAAAGTACGTTTTAATTTAGAATATACTTATGAAAAGAGAAAGAAAATCGAAAGTCAAGCTATGAGATGTCCGTTCACATATTGAAAATAAATATGCTGACTACTATTAACAAAACAAACACAGATGAAGCAGTTTTAGAAAATTAAGAAGTAGGGTCAGCATCCATCATACCAGCTTGTGAAACAGAGACATCGAACTTTCATTGTAAACACCATTCAATACATACAACTGAACTTATAGCAATTCTTATGGATCTTAATCATTTCCAAGATTTTCCATGTTTCATATCTTACTTTGTGTGGAATCTATATCGAAATTATGTACCATAAAATCCCCAAAAGTGCAAGAAAATATCCAGGATCACTTTTAAAAGTAATGTCATGCCTTTTTTAAGTTCAAGAATATTTCTGTTACTTTTTTTGTTACTTTTTTGTTTTGTTTTGAGTATCTTCACACGCTGGAGGTTTTTTCCCCAAATGGGTGGGATGACAAAGGTGCAAAAAAAGGGGGCAATATATAATGTGGAATCAATATAACTGCATGTTCCCTTATCTATAAGTGTGTGTGTGTGTGGGGGGGGGGGGATATGTAATTTGTTAGAACAAGCGTTGTGGGGCAAATTTAAATAAACTGATTAGTTCAAAGTGCCATTTTCTAAGAGTTGCCTAAGTAATGCTCACATTACCTGGGACTTTACTTCTAAAGCAGATTTGACTTTTGAAACTGCAAGAAGAGTTAACACATTATAATTTACAGTAAAATTGAATGCATTCATTTTAAAATTGTTTTTAAAAAAAAAGTCAGATGTGTATGTGGAGAATATATTTATAAAACTCACATCACATTTGATGGCCCGATTGTAAAACCTTTTCTAGCTACATTTTCTGAGCAGTCCCTCG
Source organism: Rapana venosa (assembly GCA_028751875.1). Classification (NCBI taxonomy): domain Eukaryota; kingdom Metazoa; phylum Mollusca; class Gastropoda; order Neogastropoda; family Muricidae; genus Rapana; species Rapana venosa. Next base: position 23,999,132 of record CM054167.1, on the reverse strand, counting down.
AAAGTGCATTTGCAAACTTACAGTTAGCCTTCGACATTGCTAAATGTTTGTTACACAGTCCACTATAATATTTGTAGTTAGGCCTACATTGCTAATGTTTTATGTCAACTTTTTGTTAAGTTTGATATTTGCTCATGTTAAAGACAACTCGGGGATTTCTTCTTTTGTTTGTTTGTTCGTTTTTGTTGAAATGCAGGTAACACTGATACTATCTTCTCAACCTGCTGTCCTTGCACCTCCACACCCTATTATCCCCCCCCCCCCTTCCCCCCTAGAAACACTTTCCTCTTCTAATACCGCTTATGACGTTAAATTGAAGAGAACTACAAAGGAAAGATCATCATCACTAGGCCTACCACCACCACCACCACCAAGAAGAAGAAGAAGAACAACAACAAGAAGATACACACAGTCACTCAAACACACACACACACACACACACACACACCTTTCGTCTAATATCACTTTGAGTGAACAGACGTAAAATCGAAGCAACAACAACAACACACACACTCCAAAGTTATTTTGTGAGATAACATTGTCTCTGATGGGATCTCCAGTATTCTCATTTTTGTAAAGTACGACCGTGGAATTATAACACTTTTACTGTCACGCTATCATTTTGCATTATTCGTGGCAGCTTTTACACGTAGTTGGTTGTTGTTCATTTTCCAGTTTAAGAGTAGTTTTTCAATTGTTCTGTGTTGTTGTTATTATTTGCGCTTCTTTACCTTTTCTTTTTGGGCAGCATATTGTTTATAAGGTTTGGAATAAGTTTTTCAATGTACATAAATACCAACATGCATCTCTTTTCTTAAAGCCCTAATCTCATCATGCGATTCCACACTTCCTTCCTCTATATATCACTTTAAGTGAACAGACGTAAAATCGAACACACACACACACACACAAATGCTTTCATTTCTAACAAAGTATGTGGTTGGTATAATCGTAGAAATATGTTATCCCTTATGTACAGATTTAAACTAAATGCTTTCAGGACAAAATATGTGAAAGATGTAAAGTGCATTTGTGGGGAGAAGATTACCAATAGTCATGTTATTTTTTATTGTAGACATTTAAAAGCATTTTTACTTGCTGTACCAAGTTTGTCACTGGATCAGATTTTGTCTGAACCATCCTTACTGTTTGACATTGTGTTAGGATTGATAAGAAGTCCGATAATTCAATTTTTGTAGTATGTTAAAGTTAGTTTTTATTAAGTACTGTTATCTGACACTTTTCTGTTATTGTTTGTATTCTCTTGTTTATATTACTCTTTCCCCGTCTAAAATCACTAAATGTGAATAGACGTTAAACTGAAGATCACACACACACACACACACACACACACACACGCAGAGAATGTCTCCACACACACACACACGCGCGCGCGCGCGCGCGCGCACACACACACACACAGAGACAGAGATGTCTCCACATACACACACACACACACACACACACAGAGTGTCTTCGTTGTGCCAGCGAGTAGCGCTGTGTTCCTCGAGTCGAATATGGATCCTCGATTGCTCATTTGGTTCCAGTTGCTTTTCTGCTGCTGCTGCTGCTGCCCGAAGAAATCCGAACGATCCCGACGGTGAGAATCGGAGATGCTGCGCATGCGCTTCTGAAACAATCGACTTAAATTTCCACAATGGTGAACAGTAGTCAGAAGTCCTGTTGACACGGACGAGACAACACTCAGGTAGCTGTTACCTGTCCCTACTACGACATGGAGCAGACCAGGGGTTACGACCCCACTCTGCCTCTAGACTTCGATGGCAGGTAAGATTCAAAAAGCGCCGATTTTCGAAATTCTGTTGATACGTTTTCTCAGCGTCTTGTGCATTTCTCGTCATTTACGATGTTTGGATAAGCTGTCTGTACATTTGAAAATTTGAGATTAAAGGGACTGTTTTGATCTGAATGTGACATGCTTGGTGACACCTGGCGGTAAATTTAAATTAGCTCGGCCTTCGGTATGTGTTTGCAACTTTTAAACAAAATCGGAAAGGCAGTTGTTTATTGAGCTTGGTCGATTTTCAGTTGAAATGGTTTTGAAGTTGCAGACAGAGTCACAAAGAACTGAAGTATCAACTCAAAGACTTCCTGTGACTGGTGTGAATGTGGCAGACGATTCTTGTTGATCCATTTTCTAAGCTCATTTTCAGCCAGGTAGATTTCTTTATTGTAATTCGGGCTGCTTTCCCAGGGTGGAGCCAGTTGCCAAAGAGCAGCGCCACATTTAAATTAGAAAGAGTCCAGTCTGGATTTGATTACAAGTTTCCCTTTGAGTTTGACTTTGACTGTTTGAGAGTGGCTTTATTCTATGATTTTCACAGTGGTAACTGCCATAGGTTCTTTTAGGTGTGTTGAATGTTTTGCACATTAGTAGGTCAATTATTATTTCTCATCTGAAAGACTAGTGCCCAGACCACCACTCAAGATCCAGTATTGCAGTAGATAACATAGTGTCAGTTTGGAATTGGGATTAAACCTGAAACTTATTGCTTTCTAGATCATAATACTAGTAATAGGTGTGTAATCTCAAGTCAAGACCACTATTCTGACTTGACTATTCATGAGTATGATCCACCATGTATTGATACCATCATACTTTCATTGATCATGCTATGGAGGCAATATCAGCAATTTTGTTTTATATAATTATAAATTATATCATATGCTATGCTTTACACAGTTCATGTAGTAGTACTTAATGCCTATGGTGACTTCTACTGTTCTAGTTCTACAAGTGCTACAGTTCTGGTTGAAATCTAAAGGAGCATATAAAAGATCAACAAGGCATATTTTTGTGGTAAATTGACTATGGTGTATGTATTTATATTTCAGTTCATTGAGATATATGTATGTCTATAAATTCAAAGATGACTACAGTTTGCGTAATTAAAAAAAAAGTAACAGAAATGATTTGAGCCACTCCTTAGACAAACTGTATTAAAATTTTTTTTTTTTAATGAGTACACTGCCTTTGAAATGTTCACTAGCAATGTGAGGATCTTTACAATACATTGACTGACAATGACACACACTCAGACACTGACACAGTGATAGATCTAGATATTCATTTTTAGTTAATTCATTCTACTAATCGTAGACTCACTCTAGAGTTTATTCTTTTTCTTCAATGTTTTGTTATTGTCTTGTTTGAATGTTGAACTGGGGAATGTTTCCAGTCATTCCCCAGTGGGGTACAATACTAATAGAAATATTACTAAACAAACAATAGTTAATTGAATCATATGTCAGTATCACGAGTATGTGACAATCAAAGCAATACAGTAATGAAGTGCTGTATGATAGAGAATACAATAAGACTAAGAGTGATTTCTTCAGTAGCGTGTGTTTGTATGACATGTGTTTTTAAAATTTGTAAACATTTATTTTATTCTTTCATGGGATCGAACCCGGGTCGTCAGATTGTGAGCGCAATGTTCTAATCACTAGTTTATCCCATCCCCTGTGTGTGTGTGTGTGTGTGTGTGTGTGTGTGTTTGTGTGTGTGTGTGTTTGTTTTATTGCATTCAATTGCAAGTCTCTTCATAAGTCTAAATATTGTTGAAAAGAAAAGCACACACACACGCATACATGCATCATTGCATGCACTTACACATGGACATGCACTCATACTAGACATGTATACATGTATCATATTGTATGTGGTCTGTGTAGACATTCTGAGATTCTCACTCATACTGTCTCTCACTATTCAGTATTCTTTTCTACCTGTCTTTGTGGTTTATTCAGAAGAGTATGAACCAAGGTAGTGTGTGCAAATGCACGCTTACAGTTATAATGTTGAGATAAGAACCTATCCATTTTTTATAGAAGAATAGGGCAGTGGTGGCATGTAGCATTTACACTAACAGAAATTTCATTTTCACCAAACATACTCGGCATGCATCCTGCATACCAGAGAAGGATAAACCCTGCTAGGTGTAATTTTTTCAGTGGCACCTTGCCTGAAAAATTCTGTGCAGTGGCTAATGACTTGTCAAGAAGTTCTTAGAAAAGTTAAGTCAGGTGTTGCACTTGGTCATCTTCAGTTTTTCTTAGTTCTGGCCTTTTTCTGTATTCTTTTCTTTTCTTTTATTTTGAGGATAAAGGAATAGCTTCAATAAGCACTTGAGTGCCTTTTAATTTACATCCAGTCCCCATGTGCATGTGTTTTTGTAAATTTTGTTTGTTCCCACTGGCACACAGTGGCCTCCTACTGTATGAATAGCTTTAAGAACATGAGCAGGATATAGATCTATAAATTATAAAAACGATGATGTAACTAGCATAGATCTATTACTACTGTACCAGGTGGACTATTCTCAGTATTCTGTATTCACTTGTTAATTGGGAACTAGAGCTCAGTAACATAAACTACAGTGTGAGTATGTTGAAAATGTATCAAGATAAATTTGTGTTGATTTGAACAAAAGATGAAACGACTTTGCTCTGAGCATAATTCAGCATCAGAATTCTTATCTAGAGGAATTCTGTACACATATAATGATATATTTGTTTTGAGCATTAACAGTAGTGATGCTAGAAATAATTTCCACTTCTCCTCAGCCTATGATTGTGATTAAATTATCAAAGCATAGTTGCACAATGGAAATACTGAAAATCTGATCTCATCCCCCCTCCCCCTCCCAAACAAACAGGACCCCCCCCCCCCCCCCCATCCCCCCTCAATAGCGATGTATTCTGAATATAAGTATTTAGTCCTAGTATGATTACAAATAGTTTACAAGATCTTGAAATGATGAAACAGCTCAAACCATCCGTATGGTCTTTCTCCTGTTTCTAGACTGTTAGTTTGTGGCAGGATGAGATGAGCGGGGGAATATTAATGGGTGTATGTAATGAGTTTATGAACTCATACAGTCATGAATAGAGGGAGTGAAATGGTTCTGACAACAGGTGCTGGAACTTACAAACCACAGTAGTAAGCGGCATAGGCTCTGGCTGGCTTCATGCTGGGAAGAAAATGAATGCCGAAGTCCGAACATCACCAGCTACTACTAGTAGTAGTACTTAATATGTCTAGTGCTAGCTGGTCCTTTTAGCTTTACTCCCTACCCCTACCCTACCTCTTCTATTCAGATTTGTTCCGTTTCTGTTCTGTTTGCTGTGATTTAATGTTTTTTGTTGTTTCATTTTGGTGTATGTGTGTGTGTGCATGTGTGTGTGTTTGTATTTTCATTGTTATTTTGGTGTTTTATGCAATGAACTTGTTGCCCACAACCTACTGCCTGAAAGTTTCAGTGTGGTGGCCTTAGAGAAGGGAAGTCAAGTAAAAAATATTAAAAGATGTGACCCCTTACTGTGAAATGAGTCTGATTGCACCTGACCCACTTTTTTGTTATGAGTGATTTTAGTCAGGTGGAGGTCAGATTGTTGAGATTTTGATTGCATTAATATAAATTTAAGCTTTCATCAACCTTTGTTTACTGAAGTATTAAGGCATTTACGGTTTTTGTGTTTTCTTTTGGTTTAAAAACATTTTAAAAATCCCACTTCCTTCTCATCCTGACCCTATTACTATGCAAAATTTGTCACTTCCTGGAGTCTAGCCTTTCATTTGGTTGTAATTTTTCATAGAATTGTCTGATGTTCAGTCTGTTTTGTTATTGTTTTTAAAATTTATATATATATTTTTTATTGAATAGCATTTTAAACATGTTCATTGCAAGCAAATAACATGTTAACAATCAAGAATTGACCTCCAGTGCAATGTAACTCATGTGGTTGAGGGTGACATATTGATTATTGATTAATCTTAAATGACTTACACACGCATGCATGCACACAGACACAGACAGACACACACACACACACACACACACACACACACACACACACACACACACACACACACACAACACACACACACACATATGCACACCCCCCACAGTCCACACACATACACACCACACCACTTGATTCAAATAGTTTGAAAAACACCCAAACAACAAAAATTATGATGAAGAAAAGCCCCTCTTCAAACTAGGGAAAAGTTTATTGTTTTGAAAATAATTTGGCTTTCCCTGACTTCTTTCTTTCCTTGATTATTACTGCTCCTGTCCCTTACATTTCACTAATTCCATCTTTCTTTGCATCACCATCCTACCTCACTCCCTGCTTTTCCAAGATCTAAGAGAAATTAATCACTGAAGTTGGAATGCAGCTACCTTCTTGGTGGGCAAAAACGGCTGGATATGCCAAATCTTGCCATTAAACTTTGGAGCTCAGCCTGCAGCTGAGAAAAAAATTTTCAAAAGAGGAAAAGAATCTCCTCCCCCCCCATCCCCCTAAAAAAAAAAAAATTAGCAGCAAAGTTGAATCACGGAAATTCTGAGGGAGACTCAGCTGGCATTACAAGTCAGAATTTAAGAAATCCTGTCAGTAATCACTCACTGTAAAAAAGACTTTGACTAAGATTACAATGCGATTCATGAACCTTGACGGCAAGCTAGGGTAAAGAGAGGTTACTGTTGATTCTTGAGGCACTGGAGCAGAACACACGCCTGCTCTGATCTTCTGATCTTTGGCAAAGATGATCCTGGGCTATTTGGGGGGGCAGGGGAGGGGAGTAGGAGGAGATCATAGAGGAGGGTGGGGGGGGGGGGAGGAGAGAGGGGGACACATATCTCACTAATGATCCGGTGTTGGATAGCATGTGTTGAAAGGTGGTGGTACAAACAACACCCACTTTTTTGGGAAGGGGGGGGGGGTCAGAGAGGGGGTAGGTAGGCGGGTGGGTAGGTTGTATCTTTGGACGGAAATGTTGCTGGAATGGAGGGAGGACCCCCAGTGGATCAGTCGCTCACAGGTCTTTGGTATCATGTTTCTCTCACGCTTGAGCAGAGAAGTGTGGTTGTTCCGTTTGTTCTTTTATTGCGCTCTTGATCGGTTTGGTTGTAGAGAGGGTGGTTATGTTACTGGTGAAGGGGTTGGGGGTGGGGTGTATGGTATGTGTGTGTGTGTGTTTGGTGTGGTGTGGTGTGGTATGGTGTGTGGTGGTGGTGGATGGTTGTGTGTGGTGTGTGTGTGTATATGTGTGACTGGTGTGTGTGTGTGTGTGTGTGTATGTATGTGTGGGTGTGTGTGTGTGTGTTTGGTGTGGTGGTGGTGGTGAGTGTGTGTGTTTATGTGTGTGTGTGTGTGTGTGTGTTATGTATGTGTGGGTGTGTGTGTGTGTTTGGTGTGGTGGTGGTGGTGAGTGTGTGTGTTTATGTATGTGTGTGTATGTGTGTGTGTGTCACTCTGTGTGTGTGTGTGTGCATTAATTAAGACATGGGTTTCAAATTCTGTATTTGTATAGTGGATAGACATGTTTATTAGTATCCTTTTTCATGTTTTTAAAAAAAATTACTGAAATTGAGATATGAGGGAGTTGCATTGTAATGTGATATATATTTATAGATTTTTTTGGTTTTTGTTTTGTCGTAGATTTGCACAAAGAGATAAGGGGAAGGTTAGCATGCATTTGTTGAGGCCTAGATGTGGACAAGTGCATATATACATGGCGTTGGAGTGCACACACACACACACACACACACACACACACACACACACACACACACACACACACCACACACACACACACACACACACATACACACACACACACATACACACACACACACACATACACACACACACACACACACACACACACACACACACACACACACACACATACATGTATTCTAGAGACTCATATATGTACACACACACATACACACAAATGTAATGGGGAATATACACATGCCAGCCACACGACTTTTATATTATAAATACATTTGCATTGACTTATATAAGTTATAATGCTTGAGTATGCATGCGTGTTGCATGTTATACATGCATGTGGTTCACACACACACACACACAGACACGTGTGCATGCACACACACACTCTCTCTCTCACACACCACGCACACACACACTAACCCTCCTGGTACAACCCAACCCAGCCCCCTATCTTTCCACCTATCCTCTCCTGCTTCTCCTCCCTCTCCTCCATCCCACCCAAGCAACACTAAACATGCATCCTACACAAACAAGAGAAAGGTTTCTGGAAAGACTAGTTCACTCAGAATTACTGTCAGTGGTTGTCATCACAGATGTATGTATGCCAGCTGTGCAGGCTGTAGCTCCTGTCTTCTTCTGGCATCATTTAGTGTACTATAGCCAGCTGCTACCATCACTCACAATGCTAACACTAACAGTCACCACTGTACATAATCATGAACAGGTTGGGGGGGATGGGGGTGGGGGTGGCGGCAGAGGGTGGGAGGGACAAACCAGCTCTTGCCTTGCTTGTAACCTGATTCTGTGACATTTATTAACTTTGTCGTATAGTCTGCATTTTTATGAGTTACATTTTGTGGTTTGATGTTCATTGAAAGGTTAGTAATCTTCGGCATTGTTTTTGTCGTTTGATGTGTTCACTGAAACTGAAAGGCTGTCTTTGGCTGAACAGTAGAATGACACACTGTACAGTTTGAAGATGCAGAAACTGTTTTCTTTATAACAATGGTTTGTCAGCATAGGCTTTTCTTCATTGAATTTTTGCTCCTTGGATGTTTTCAGTAGCAACATGAATGGTCTAGAAGAGGTCACATTTGGTGAAGACCCCAGCAGCCATGATCTCACTGCATCCAACTCACGCACAATGTCTCAAGGATCCGGCCTCCTCTTTCCAAACCGTAAGTACAGTGGGCAGGCAAGCAAGTGAGAGCATGATACTAATAGTGAAGCAGACAAAGCGTGTGTGTTAATTTACATAAATTAGTTGTTAGGGGTGGGGGAGGGGATTGGGGTAGCCTGGTGGTTAGAGCGTTGTGCTCGCGATCTGACGGCCTGGGTTCGATCCCAGGTTTGGGCTACCACCGAGACGCCAGTTCAAGGGGATTTTTCCCTTGGAGTTAATATCAGTGCCGACTCCACTTCCCCAAGAGTCGTTCAAATTTGACTGTAAACTGAGCCCTGTGTGTGAACGCATGCAGAACATCTTGTGCACATTTTGAAAAACCAGTTCTGCTTTTTGGAAGAGTTGGTTGTTGTGTGCCAGTGGGAATGGATGACAAACATGTCGTGTTTTTAGACATCATCCCCAAAGTAGGAATGCAACAACTACTTTTCATGATGGGAAAAAATCGGTTGCAGACGCAAAATCTCACAATGGTGAAACTCGGAGCTCTAGTCAAGGAATGAAAAAAAAAAAGTTGCGCAGACAGAAAACATGAGGCACATATATCAACAGATATGATGAGCAACAATCAGCTGACAGCTTAAGTGGCTTTTGATTAATTAGGGGAGAGAAGGAAAACAGATGTTCGGGAAGTTGGGTGAAGAATGAGGAAGAAAAAATGTAAAGAAAGATTATGTAGTGTTGGTTGCCTATATTAAAAATAGAAATGCTTATTTCATGATCTGTTAAGTCTTATTCTTTCAATATATTCAACACAAATGAAAGTGATTAAATGCAGAACTTTACAGTCACTAGTTTGTCATGGTTTTTTTTTGGTACACAATCTAGTATTTGTTCTTGCTGTTTCATCCCATAATCTGTCCCTGCTTTCAACAGTCAAAATCCCCATTACCCCACCAGAATGTATGACCTTCATGTGTGTGATTTGTGTGTGTGTGTGTGTATAAATTTGAATTTGTAATTAAAATTATGTGAGTTTGGTTGAATGTGTAAGTAAACGCTGAATGGGAGCGCTTTGATTAGTTGTTACAAGATATAGTGCAATACCAATTTCATTTATTATTATTATTGTTGTTGTTGCTATTATTACATTGATTAAAGGCTTCAAGCTAAAAAAAATATCTTGGTTCCACTCTGTACAAGACACTGAGATGTATTTTTAGTGCATCTTTGATTTTGCCAGTGCCACACACAGTAATATTACTAATAAAAGTTTTATACAGTGTGGGAAGATGTCACTAATGAAGCAAGCTGTTAAAGACTTTGTCACATTGAGACACTGTTGCCAGATGTAGGTTAATGTTTTATGGATCAATGTTGGCAGGTCTGTTAACCTTACCCAGAATAGCAGGGGTGGAATTGAGTTTGTGTCTCCTCACACAGACAGGTGGTTGTAGACATGGAAAGAAATTTATTAATGAATACACTGTAAGAGAGAGAAAGGGGCAGGGAGAGAGGAGAGAGAGAACTTTGGAAATTGAAGTTTTTTTAATTGATGGAAAAAATAAGCAGGGAGGGAGGAGGAGGGAGGGAGGGAGGGAGGGAGAGAGAGAGAGGAGAGAGAGAGAGTGAGTGAGTAGCATGATTCTCCTTTCACAGTTATTAGCTTCTGTCGAAGTCGAATGTACTGTTGTGTTGGCTTTTACCTGTGAAAATGTGTACAAATGTAACATCACATGCAGTGTGTGTCATGCTCTTTATCATGGGCTTGGCATCTTGATGCAGTTGTTTTGGTTCCTTTTCTTGATAAGTACTGGAAGAATCTTTGATCTGTCAGGTATCTGTTGTTTTTGTATGCATTTGTTCCTGGGTATCTGTTGAAAACAAAAAAAGGAAAAAGCTAGAACAGTTTCATCACACTCTTTAAAAATAAGCCAAGAGAAGATCTTCATGGTTGAAGCATTCTGATCCGGGAGTTTGTAATCGTGTTCTTGAATAATTATTTAAATTGAGTTTTTGGTTAATGTAGGAATGACCGATAATATGTCTGATTCATAATGAAATTAGAACTTTAGCTTTTAATTAAAAGGAAGATATTTTGATTTGGAAAAAAAAATCAGATCAGAGACTACGAATAACATTGTCACACTCACAGGCGTCCTGAATGTTCTTAGCTCATCAGAACAGCACTAGAAGTAAAATGATAAGATATAAAAGGTTTTGGAGAAAATGAATGAAAATTGGGGTTGTCAAGCTACTACCACTACATGTGTTGTCCGTTGCAGTACTGGCCATATCCAACAGTGGACGTATGTCTCCTGTGCGTGGTCGCACCATGAAAGAATATGACCAGGTGAGAATGATTGTAAATACAAAGTGGACCCTGTTAGTTTATTCAAAAATAAGACAGTCATTTAAAAATGACCTATACTCGGTTTATAGATGGTACTGCTTCAACATTTTTTTTTTTTTTTTTTTTAGTTTATTGAGACAAAAAAGAAAACACAAGAGGTGTATGTTGTGTGTGTGTGCACAATTGGCTTGTGTGCATGGGTTCTCATGTTTGTTTGAATTGAGATGAAGACTTAGTTGAAGAATTCATAAATGGATTGAAGCATATTGGGAGCAAGACCTCACTGTGATTAAGGCATTTTTTTCTTTCTTTTTTTAGGGGGCTGGGGGGAGGTTGTGGTGGCTACTGATGTTCTACTTCATAAGTCATAATAAACAACATGAGCAATTAGAAAAAAAAATCACTTAATCAGAAACTTCCCCTCAGTTATATATGCTTTTTGAAAAAAGTCCCATACAATCCCAAATTGAAAATGCCAGCAAACTTTTAAAAGGAAAGAGATTGTTTTGCAGTTGAACTGATGACTGAAGAAATATATCACCCTTTAGGAGCTAAGATTTTTTTCCTGTGAAGAAAGTGTGTGTGTGTGAAGTTGGGTGTTTATACAAGGAACGACAGTAGAGTTTGTTTGATACCCTGTTTTAATCTGTATATCGCGGCACAGTTTGTCAGAGATTAAAACTTTTGGAAGTGACAGCCCCAATATGGCCTCTGTGGTTGATGGGGCTAAAAAAAAAAGGATTGGAATGGATTTGTGTTATGTGCAGGGACATATGAGTGCACACATGTGTGTGTGTGTGTTTGCACACAATGCACATGCACAACTGGCAGTTGGTGGGGGGTGGGGGAGGGGGGCAGTTAGAGATCTGTTGTCAACACCTATCATGCCAGACTTGAACAGATCCAGGCATAAGGAGGGGGTGAGAATATTACACCTGTTGTGCGCTAAGCCCCTTACTTCCCCCTCTAATACTGAGACCATCTTTACTGGCTTGTTGCCAGAGTATCGGTTTGTCTTTGAGGGTCAGTGTAGACCTGTGTGTCTGTCTGTGTGTGTGTGTGTGGGTTGGGTATGGGGTGTGGGTGTGTTGTGTTGTGTGTGTTGTTGGTGGTGTGTGTGTGTGTGCGTGTGTGTGTGGTAGGGAGGTGAGTGAGTGAGAGTTTGTGTGTGTGGTAGGGTGGTGAGTGTGTGTGTGCGTGTGTGTGTGCGTGTGTGTGTGCATGTGTGGTGTGCATGTGTGTGTGAGTGTGTGTGTTGGGGGGTGAGTGTGCGTGTGTGAGTGCATGTATATGCGTGTTTGTGCTTGTGTGTGTTTTTCTTTACATTAAAAATTTGTTTTATTTTATTTTATTTTTTATTTTTATTCATTTTATTCTTTTATATCGAGGATAATGGAATAAGCACTTGTATGCTTTTTTTCTTCCAGTCCCCATTGTGTGTGTGTATCTGTGTGTGCGTATGTGTATGCTTGTGCATGTATGTGTGTGCACCTGTATGTGTGCATGCATGCTTACATGTATGTGACTGCAAGTGTGTTTCAGTGTGCAATTTTTTTGTGGGGTTGAAGGTGGGGGTTGGTGGGTAAGTAAAAGGGGAAGCAGGGGTGGGCCTGAGATAAAATGTTCATGAGTTTGTTGTTGATTTAAAACACAGACTTAAAGGGACAAAGATTTTAAAATTCCCCTTTTTTTGGGTGAAATTTTAGTTTGAATCCTTTTTTTTTTAAGATTGGGGAGAAAGAAAGACTTTGTACATTAACCCCCCCCCCCCCACACACACACACACACACACACACACACACACACACAACCACACACACACACACACACACACACGACACAAAACACACACATACACATATGTATGCATGTGCTCACACCCTTTTGTATGCGTATGCAACACGCTCTCATATACACGTTTGCACATGCACGCACGCGATGCATGCACACACACACACACACACACACACACAACACACACACACACACACACACACTCTCTCCTCTCTCTCCTCTCACTCTCTCTCTCTCTCTCTCCACTCTCTCTCTCACATACACAACACCTATACATGTGTGTGTGAGAGGGGATGGTGGGGGAAGAGAGAGAGACACACACACACACACACACACACACACCACACACACACACACACACACACACACACACACACAGACAGATTGATTAGGGAAGAGTTCACCAGCTCAAAGGGATCATCATGGGTGATTAACTCAGGGTAACATTGCCATCGTGGAAGATAAATAATGCAGACTTAGCAAGCAAAGCGCGTTTAAAAATCAGTTCCTCGTGGAAGCCATATGATGCTGACTTAGCCTGCAAAGTGCTTTTAAGAATCAGTTCCTTCAGGATAGTCTGATGTAGACAAGACACATATGCTTGTGTTAACAGAGATGAGCTTGGCTTTCTTTTTCACTAACTTTGTGGTGTAATACTTGATGTGGATGTTACAGAAAAGTGATGCAGAGATGTGAAAAAAAGATGAAGGAAAGAAAAAACAAGAAGCCAGGGTTTTTTGGCAGTAAGATTTTTATGTGAGACAAAACGAAAAAAACCCAACCCCGAACAGTTGAAGGTTTCAAGCAAAAGGATCTGTCTTTTCCTCCCTTATGGTTGTTCCTGTATCAAGGAAAGCATTCATAATGGATCTGTACAAGTAGTAGTGTTTCATTATAAGCCCACAAAGATAAGGTTAAAGCTGTAAGTTATCATGACTTGTTGGGGGTGGGTGGGGGGGGGAACAAATCCTTGCTTCTTTTGTGTTACATGTATTTGTTGAAAGTATGAAAAACAACTTTACTAAACTGTGCAGTGCAAAGAGTTTAACCTGCTTGTTCATTGATCTTTAACCCAAATTCAGGGTTCTGGTTTTGAGCACAAAGGATGGCTTCTGAAGTTAATGTTTTTCAGGTGTGTAAAGCATTTTGCCTTTATAGTACAGTAGTGGGAACATTTTTTGTTTTAAACGAAAAGCTTTATATGCAACAACATTAGGACTGTCACGACCAGTTTAATGTTATCAACATTTGATACGAAAATAAGGTTAAAGTAGTTCATGATTGGGGGGAATTGATGAAGTAATTCAGATGTGTTAGATGATGGAAAAGAAACTTAGAAAGTGTTTTATAAAGTGTTATAAACAAATGTAACAGGCTGTAAGTATTCCGTACAATTCAGTTCAAAAGTCAGTGCATGTCCAGGAGTAAGCACCTTCAGCCAAGCTTAGTGATTTTATGGATTCACTTCCAAACTGACTGTTCCCTGTTTCCTTGAGGCATCGTGGGGGCACCTTGTCTAGCTCCTTTTGAGATGTTGAAAAATTCACGTTGCCCCATCTGTTTACGCCCCTTTGGTTTTCATAAAGTGAAGAAATTAGGGAGATGAGTTTTGAAAAGCCTGTTTTATACATGGTGTCAAAAAGATGCTGGTGATGCTGTCTCTGTCAGAGGCTTTGCTGTAGTCATCACCATCCTCCAAAAAAGAAGAAAAGCTCAACAGAAATCTTACCCCCCCAAATTATTTTTGCAGAGTCTATCACCCACAAATTTCCAACGCAAACGTGTCTCTGATAGGAGAAAAGGGTCTTGCGGAAGGTAGTGTGTATGCACACGTATGTGTGCGTTATAATTACTGATGATTTGTAATTCATGTGCAGCTGATAAGCTTGTTTTGACGCAAGTGTATGGACGTTTGTATCATGTCTGATGTGTGTTGGGATGTCGCAGCAAATCACAGAGCTGAAGAAGGAGAATTTCAGCTTGAAGCTGCGTATCTACTTTCTGGAAGAACGCATGCAGCAGAAGTACGGAGACGGGGAGGATGTCTTCAAAACTGTAAGTCTCTTTGTTTCAGTGGAGGCAGTATTGACGGTGTAACTGTTTTTCGTTTGCTATAGGGATTGAGAGTTAGTGTTCATTGTGTGGTTGTTGTGTTTTTATATGTGGATTTATATGTGGCAATGATGTGGATTTGGTTAAATATAAATATTTATTTTATTTTTTTGCTGCAGGGTTATGTAGACTTGCAGGTATTTAATGCGTTGGAAGATAGTTTGTGTTTTTGTATATTTTTTATATGGTGTGTGTGCGTGCTGTGCACGCGTGTGCATTTGTGTGCGTTCGTGCATGCGTATGTGTGTGCGTGTGTGTGTGTGTGTGCATGTGCATCCGTTGTGGTGTTATGTATTGTGACCGTTGACAGTCGCTTCATATTTTGAAAAAAAAAGATGAATCTGTGTCATGATGACGTGTTTTGACGTGATTTTGTTACAGAATATTGAACTGAAAGTGAACGTCCAGAGTCTGAAGAAGGAGCTGGAGGATAAACAAGAACTGCTGCGTAAAGCCAGGTAATGCATAGCATCCCTCTTCTTCTTCTCCTCTCGTTCACTTTACACCATCAGATGTGTCCAGGAAAAATAATGCCATGTCCTTTCCAGCTCCTCTTGTGAGCTGCACAGCTTGGTTTGCAGGGTTATCTCTGTTGGCAAATCTTGCTCAGGTCGCTGTATAGCGTGCATCTTTGAAGAATGTGCTTGCCAGTCTGGTTTTCTTTATCATAGGCACGCAGGGGAGAAGGAGCAAGTTTCAGCTTTGTGGACATGTGCGATAATTTGTGAGGGGAGGGGGAGTAATCCTGATAGAAACCTAGAGGGCTCTAGTCAGCAGTATCGTGTGTGGGTATGACCACATGTGACTAAAGTGATAATGAATAAAGTTTGGAGGGGTGTGTGTTTATGTGTGAGTGCATGTGCTCATATTATTTCATGAATTTCTATAACAATCAATATGTGAGCATACAGGTAAACATGTCTAATTGCCGTATTCAAACACATGCTTTATAAAAAAGATGGAACCCTTGACAGTTATTGAACTGTAACTTAATCACAATTCGTGTCGAATTTGACGCTCCCTGTCGTCCTATTCCAGTCTTACCCACCTGGTTTTTGAAAGAGATGTGTGTGTGGGCAGCCAAGCCATTGAAACCCTGACGTCCAGCCAGCAGAGTGACATCGACAGCGTGAAGAAGTCCCTGGAAGACCAGCACCACAAGTACACTGATGAACTGCGCTCAGACCTCCAGAAAGCCCTGCAGGTCCGTTATGGTGGTGGTGGATGGGGTGGTGGTGATGACGGGAAAGTGGGGGAGGGAGGAGGTGGGGGGGGGGGTTGGGAGTGAGGGGGGTGGGGGGCTGTGAGAACTGCGTTCAGATCTCCAGAAAGCCCTGCAGGTCCATTACAGTGGGGGTGGGGGTGAAGACGGGAAAGTGGGGGAGGGAGGGGGCTGGCGGTAATAGGATTGGGGTTTTTTTGGTGTGTGTGTGTGCGCGCGCATGTGTGTGCGGGTGCATGTGTGTGCGCGCATACACACGTGTGTGCATGTGCGTGCGCATGTCCTTGCATGCAAGAATTAAGAAAAACGGAGCTAGAAAAAGTATGTTCATGCTTGCATTATGAGCCAGAAACCTAAATTAAAAAAAATCTCAAAGCACCCAATCACAGCTCTTGCATACCTTTTTCTTTTTTACATTATGTATTCATATCGATTATTATTATTTTTTTCCCCGCTCCTCGGCTAGAGCTCAGAGGTTCGACAATGGTTAGAGTTTTGTGTATGTGACCGTATTTTCTCCTCCACCATTTAGGTAGCCACATATCGATTTCGGGGATGGTGTCTAAATACGTCACCTGTGTGTCTTTTTATAATTTTGTTATATATACCTGCCAGCTTGGAATGACCTACTCTTCTGAAGTGTGGTATGGGTTTTTAATGTGTACAAGATACTCTGCATTCGCACACGGGCCTCGGTTTGTAGTCTCATCGAAAGAACTTAAACATTCAGTGTGATTTTGTGTGTGTGCGTGTGTGATTAGACTGGGAAGTAAGGGCAGTGTTAGGAATCGAACCCCAAGACCTCACCGTTTACTTGTTAGGCAGGTGAATGTCTTAACCGTCCTGCCACCTTCTTATATGGATGATGAATCCACAGGATGCTGAAGATGCTCGGGAGGAGCTGGAGTCTGGGCGGGAGAAGATGAACGAGATGGAAGTCAGGCTGCAGCAGTTTGAGATGGATCAGCAGCAGTCCATGATCAGCGCTCAGGTAAATACCAGTGTGTGTGTGTGTGTGTGTGTGTGCGCGCCCCACAGTGAGACCCTGCAGGTCACCCTTGCAGAGTAGATAGGGTGCGCTGTGATGGACACTGTAGCCGAGTAGTTTTGACCATTTAAGTCCTGTAGGTCTGTAAAGTCATGGGTTAAAATCTTGGCAGCAACGTCATGTGAATTTACCTCCTTCCCCCCCCCCCCCCCCCCCCTCCCCCAAGGAAACATTTCATTTTGTTTGCGTGTGTCATATGGAGAGTTAAGTCTGTGTGATGAGGGTCTGGTGAATTAACGCAGACCTGCCATTGCCTTAGTTCCCTTCATATACAGACACATGACGAAGATCGGATAAGCATGTGACACAGATCCTGTAGTTCATGTTGGCGTTCAATTGGTTACGGAAACATGAACATACCAAGCATGCATCCTGTCCAAAATGCGAGCTGCTCTGAAATCGAAATGTGTCGACTGAGACCAGTGGGCAGACGTGCAGAGTTACAAGCACAGGAGAGATCCAGACACTCTGCACCCCACTCAGTAATGGAATACAGAGAAGAAGTCGGTTGGTTGAGACCATGCGTTATGGACATACTTCATTGTACTTCATTTTTGTAGATCAGCTGTATCATAAGCAAAATTGGCTTATTTTTCTTCTTTCTTTTTGATTTTTGTCTAAATCATCCCCAAAAACCCCCCAACCCTAACCTTTTTCAAACCAGAAGCTTCATGACACTTATTTATTTATTTATTTTTTGTTAAGGGAAGTGTGAATGTTCAAAAATTGAATGTGTGTATGCCATGTATGTTTCAGAAACTGAAGGATGCCATTGAAATGAAAGAAAGGTATGTAACTTCTGCCGTTTTGTGTATACATTGAATTATGTCATCTACCTAGTATGCATTGTTGTTGGTGATGTTATTCTTGTTGTTTTTGTTTAATTTACTACCTCAGTTTTTCAAAGCCTTCCAGTTTTCCTTCTCCCATCCCACCTGTTTCATCCCAACCACATACTCAGCAGTGTCCAGTTCATGTGGCAGTGTTAGAGCTTGGGGTCCACAGAGAGCCGTTTTGGCCAGGCCACCATGAGGCCACCCATCAGAGAGGACATTGCGATGCTTCTGGGCTATCCAATCGTGTTGTCTGTGATAGATGCTCTGAATTCTATGCACAAAAGCCAAGTACCGATGGCATAAGATTTAACCTGACAGTAGAAGCGAGAAGGGGTGGGTGTCTTGTTTGGAACTTATAGGTTTGTGGATCTGTCAGTTCCATAATGTTTATAGGAGTTTCACTAGAGGCGCTGAAACGGAGGAGAATTCACATCATGCAGGATCTGCATGGAGGGCAAGGAACGTGAGGATTTTTTTGTTGTTTCTATTTTGTTTTTATTTTTTGGTTTGGTGCCTTGGCTAGAGCTCTGAAGATCACCAATGGTGTGATTTTTGCGTATGTGACTGTTCCCCTTCCCCATTTAGGTAGCCGCATTCTGACTTTGGGGATGGTGTCTAAACATACAAGACACCTACGTGTCCATGCATTTTAAAAAATGTTACGTTTCTACTGGTACACAATGGCCTACTCTTCCAAAATGCAGAATGGGTTTTTAACGTGTGTGCAAGAAGTGCATGCAGGGTCTCTGTTTATAGTGTCATTTAACCCTTTGCTGGGCACAGCAAAATCATTTGATCACTTCCTGCTGGGCAAGCAAAATGGAGGTGGATGGCCTCTGAGTGGGTGTGTGTATTTAACATGCAATAACTCCACAATGGTTTAATGGATTTTAATGAAATAAAAACAGCAAAATGCAGAAATGAATAAAGAAACTGCTATTTGCTATTGTGTGTTGTTATTTTTGTTTATTTTAGAATTATAATGCATAAACACGCAAGGTCATTGATCGGTTTGTATGTGTCACAGTTAGTGTTGCAATAGCTTTGGAATGCATGCATGGATTTTGATCAAATAAAAAGTAAAACATTCAGAAACAATTACAGAAGAAAAGTTTTCAACCTACTGTTGGGTTTTTAGTTTTTTTGATGAATGATGCACGAAAACATGAAACAATCCGACGGTCGCCATTTTGTTTGCCAAAGAACGCCGACGATCGCGATGCATGTTAACTTTACAGTTCAAGCCGCTACCGTAACAAAAGTCCTAAATAGCAATCAATTCACAAAATATATCAAGTTGTGAACCATTGCCAAACTCAAAATCCGCGATAATTTCCTCAATTCTATTAGCAGAATTCAAAACGCGCATCAGCCGAGTTAGATTTGACGATCGATTTACGTCTCGAACTTCGTTGTAGTCAAAACCGTCTTTCTCACTTCAATCAACAAAGTCAGAAGTGCACACACTAGTAGGATCGCTTACATCGATATTTGAGCCTGGATACACATCTCACAGCGTCATATTTTCGGCATGAAAGCCATAAAAATGATCGTACATGTCGGATTCGAAGATAGCGTCCATCTTGGGAAAAATTGCAATTTTTTTCCTCCAAAACTTGCCACAAACACACTCCAACCACCGCCATTTGCAATTTACATGCGGAAGTCACGTGGGCAGTCTCGTTGCTTTTATTTTGACGAGATTTGAAGCGAGATTGGCGGGAATTTCGAATGTATGAACGCACTGAAGTGACGGTCACGTCGCCGGCCGTTTTTGGCCGTTGTGCCCAAGGATAGGTTCAGCCGTTTTGGGACGCTATGCCCAGCAAAGAGTTAAAGGACTTTAGCGTTGAGTTGGATTTTCTCGTCAAACTGGGAAGTAAGGGCAAGACTGGGAATCAAACCCAGAACCTTACACTTTACTTGTTAGGCAAAAAAAACCTTCCAACAATTCATTGTAACTACTTAGTTGTAAAATGTCTAACAAATCATTATTATTATTGGGTGACAAGTTACCAATCGTATCACGTCTGTGCAATGATTGCAGGGAGATTTCAGCACTGCAGCTGGAATCGGACAGTCTGTCCAGAGACGTGGAGGATGTTCGCCGCCAGCTGCAAGAAGCAGCGACCCAGCGAGACGCTGCGCAGCAAAAAGTGCAGCAGCTTGAGAAGGATGTGCAGCGTCGAGGTCGAGACGTTGAGGTCAGCTGAAGTGTTGTGATACGTGCTGTGTGTGTGTGCTCGTTTGGAATGATTTGTTGTTATTGTTTTGGCCGTTATCATCCGTGTATGATTTTTTTGGACGAGAGTGGGAGAGACCAAGGGACTGAAATTTTGGAGGGTTGGTCGAGAATGAAAATTAGATTGTGAAACTTTGTTTTTGTTCATGATGGTTTTTTGTGAGTACTACAGTTTGCTCCTTATTGCTTGCCTGGAGAGTTTGTATTGAGCGTTGACTTGTAGAATGTTTTGGTTTACTTTTGGTATTGGAAGTTGGAAAAGGGTTAACTCATCTAATAAGTTATGAAAGTTTTGTTGAAATATTAATATTGTTCTGTCACAATTCACATAACCATTCAGATTCTTGTTACATAAAATATTTCCTAATGACCCTAGTTGTGCCAAAAAATGTAAATGAACTAAAAGAATATAACCAAGTAAAAACAAGCTGCCTCCCCCCCCTCTCCCAAACAAAGAAACAAATCAGTCTACTCAAGTTCATTTGTTATTATGAACATATTTTCCACCTTCCTCAACTATAAATTTTAAAAAAAGTACCAAAGAAGCGTAATTAAGTTTGGCTTCATATTTTTGCAGTTTAATTTGGACAAAAGTCTGCAAGAGGTCAATCTCCATTCTTAATTCTACATAAGTGAAAGACCGTAGAGGATTGCAGCTGTTAGTCTATCAGACAGAGCAGTTTGGTTAGGCACAAGGCCTGTGGTATATTTCTGTTTGTTTACAGTTTTCCTGGGCTGTAGCAGAGTAATACAATGTCTTGCACAAATTTTGTAAATGTGCAAGACATTTCTTAGCTTTTGGATGACATGCATTGAAAATTATCCAGACATCAGAAGCCATGCTCCAGGAATAAAATCCTTCCTGTTTCTGCCAAATCAGTGAAAATAGGAGAATTTTCTCTGTTAAAGTCTTGAAGATTAAGAGTATCCTGTTTTTCTACCTTTCAATGCTGGTCACGCATGAAAATATTTCTGTGCAGTTTGCATGATCTATCAGTCATGTAGAAAAGTATGCCCAAAATCTTGCAGATGATGTGTTAAGAAAAAGTATCCTTGCCAGCTATTTATTTTTATCAGTTTTTTTCCACAATGCACAAAAATACTGAAACTGTGAAAAATGCTGAAAATTGTCATGAAAAATTGTCCATTCACAGTGCAGTGGTGTAAGAAAAAGTGCAAAAGTATACATGTATGTATACAAAACTGACATTTAAAGGGAAGGGACTCATTTGAAAGGAGACTAATTCAACCAACAGCACCAGTACTTTCCCTTGGTTTGAACACAATTATCACAATGTGAAAAGCAGAGAATACACAGATGCATAATTGTGCACATATGACATGACATCATAATTTAAATTTGTAACAAAATATCCCCTTTCTCTTTTATTCCGGTCTGTAGCTGGGCTAAGGGGAGGGGGGACAATGACCCCCTTTTTTCATTTCAGGGGGACCCTCTGTCTCCCTTTTTAAAAAAGAAGGTAGAATCAACTCTGGAATGGACAGAAATCCATGCATGTGAATGTTGTTCATGATTCTGGCCCTGAGCTGTTACTGTTGCTGTGCCTTGTAGAAGTCCCCCTTCCATCCTCTGTATGTGTTCCAAACACTCTCTGCTTGCATATTTAATTAAAAAAAAAAAGTTTTTACAATCTGCAGGAGTTGACATGTTTTAGATTGGTTCAGCAATTTTTTTTCATTTTTTATTTTTATTTCTCATTTCTTTTTTTATTGGTTTTTTTGTTTGTTTGTTCCTTGGCTTGTAGAGCTCTGACATTCACCAAGGGTGAGATTTTGTGTATACGTCCATTTTTGCCCCCCATGGAGATAGCTGCATTTGGACTTCAGGGATGATGTCTACACACAACACTAGTGTACATGCATTTTTTAAAGCATTATTTTTGTCATCCGTTCCCTCCAGCATGTAATGGCTTCTTCCGAAAGGCAGAACAGGTTATGGCTTCTTCCGAAAGGCAGAACAGGTTTTAACATGTGTGCAAGATGTTCTGCATGTGTTTGCATACCTGACCTTGGTTTATCGTCTCATTTGAAGGACTTTCGGGGGTGTGGAGTTGGTACTGATGTTAACTGCAGGGGAAAAATTGCCTAGAATGGGTGCTTCTCTGTTGGTTTTAACCTGGGCTGTCGGATTACGAGCGCAATGCTCTACCCTCTAGGCTAACCCGCCCCCTCCCTTTTTTTTCCCCCTTTATTTGAATGTGAATATGCAGTCAAATATATCTAGTCAAAATACAAGTGCATGTATGTGTGTGTGCACACCACACACACACTGTCTCTCTTTTCTCTCATTCATTTCTTGTACATGTATATATACATGCATGCACACACACACACACACAGCTTGCCTACCAACACGTGGCTAAAATTCTCTCCTTGCTTACCAACTTCCACTCAACTCCTGACTTCCCAAATCACACACCCCCTGTACAACAATTTGCAGCGCATGTGCAACGTTTTTTCCCCCCAAATTTATTCATTTATTTTCGTTATAATTTTCTGTTTAGAAGCAGCATGTGTTTATGAGTTAGTGCCTGGTCTGTGCATTTTGCGTTCGTGTGTGTGTGTGTGTGCTGCATGTCTGCCCCTGTTGCATGCTGCAGCGCCTGTCCATGGCTCTGCAAGACTCCTCCATGATCGATGGCCAATCCTTCCTTGCTCCGTCCCATTTGCAGGTGGGTTCTGCTTCCCATAACTGGTAAGAATTTGGGGGGGGGGGGGGGGGGAGGAAGGGGGAAGATTGGAGTTTTGGAGACGTTTGCGCTAAGAGGGCGGTATCTACTTTCCGTGGCGAACTGTGTCAATGACTGTCACCCGTTTCTTCTCTTGTGTTTCTGGTTTCACTCTTCAACGCTTGTTTTGTGACTCGCACGGGAAAGATTTGCTTAATAGTAGCATCGTAGCTTTGGTGGGCTTCTCACCGAGTCTTGCTCTGCAGTTAAGCCATTACTGTCGTCAGTACAGAGCTCAGTAAGTGATGTCCTGCGTAGGTTAACTCGGGGATCTGGCATCACTGAACACTGCCAAAGTGACTTAGCAGCAGTGCAGGGCCCCTCTGGCTGGTGTCCCCATGGTGGCTTCACAAAAGCTGTTAGTGGGCTTAACTTGAGAATGTGACATGACAAACCGTAGCATGGTTGAGGTGGAGAGATTGAATGAGTGGCATAGGAGCAGCAGGACAGGAGTATCATAGAAGATGGGACAGCAAAACAAACCCAACAAACCCAAAACAAAAGCAAACCAAAAACCAACAAGAAAAAAACCAGATTTACCTCAGTAGTATGGTGTATACTGTGACTCGTAGAATAAAGTTTTACCAGTAGTTGAGACTTTTCTTCAGAATTTTGCTAGAGACATCTCTCTTGTTGTCATGGATTCTTTTACATGCACATGGAACCAAAGTTTATGGTTTCATCCGAAAGTCTGGTACCAAGTACCACCTCTCTACGTATAATAAGGGGGGTGTGAGGGGGTGGGGTGGGTGGGTGGTGGAAGTTCAGGCTCAAACAGGGATAGTTCCACTAACATCTTTCTGTCTTTCTAGATGGATGTGTCATGTTTTTCCTCAGACCTCAAGGTAATAATAATAATAATGTATGGAAGTTATATAGTGCTGAATCTTGTAAAGCAACAAATCAAAGCGCTCAGATGACTTAAAAATTTTTTTTTTTTTAAATCGAGGATAATGGAATAAGCACTCATGTGCTTTCTTACATCCAGTCCCCGTGTGTATGCCCCCGGCAAACGTCTTAACCATCCTGCCACCTTACCTTGAGAATGTGACATGACAAACAGTATCATGGTTGAGGCGGAGATATTGAATGAGCGGCATAGGAGCAAAGTGAACAGCCGCATCCGACTTGGACAGGGGTAGTGCTTGTTGTGTCTCTCCCCTCACAGAGGGCGTGATTGATCGTTTTGTCAATTGTGGTGTTTTGTTTTGTTTTGTTTGTTGTTAATACGTTTTCTGACAAGAGAACGGGAGGAGACTACATGATGAGCATGCTGAAAAGCAAACTACTTCTAAGAGGCTTTGATTTTAAGAAGCATGGTTTGTTAGCATGCTGAATGCTTGAGATAATTTTAGGTGGGTTTTTGTGTGTGTGTGTGTCATTTCATTTTCGGCTCCAGTTCCGATTGCTGTGGACTTTATGTGGATAGTTCAGCTTGGTTTTGTTCCTATGGTGTTGGCATGTCAGTGCACCTATGAATATATATGTACGTATAAGTATATATATATACATATACGATGTTAGCATGTATTTATTTGTTTGAAGATGAAGTTGTTGTTTTTTCATGTTAGCCTACTCTTTGCTGTTCTTTCCTCCCTGTATAAAAAGCAGGAAGATAGAAGAAGTGTAAATAGTAAAGGTTTGGAATTCTGAGCAGTTAAAAGCAGCAGCAGCAGCAACAAAACAACACTCTCCCGCCCCTTCCCGCCACCATCCATAAAAGTGTGTGTATATTGCGCATACATGTATGTATGTGTGAGTGAGTGTGTGTGTGTGTGCTTGTGTGTTGTACAGTTTTTCTTGCGGTTTTGTGTGATGTGGTGATGTATAGACCATGGTGACACTGTGCATGTGATGGTGTGAGAGATGGTGGTAATATATTTGTGATATGGTGGTATTTTGTGGTTATGTTTGCAGAGGTATGATAAGTGTGATGCATTGATGTGTAAGATGTGGTGATGTCTGCGGTATATGTGTGATGTGATTGTATACGTGATGTTTCTGTTGTGATGATGAGTAGCGTGTATGTAATGTTACCTGTAATTTGTATGTTTGGTGTGATAATTTGTGAGGATGGTATACTTGAGGTGCAATCTGTTTTATGTATATATTATATGATGTGATGATGTGGGGTATATAGGGTGCAGTAATGTGTGTTGTGATAATCATATGTAATAATATGGCTGTGAAGATGTGGACATGTATGTGGTGATGTGGGTGTATGGTTGGGTAGATTGTGTAATATAGTGGGGAATGTGGTGTATGTGTGTGTGGGTGTAGAGGTGGATTGGAGGTGTGGTGTACGCAATATGGTGATGGGGTGTTGTAACGTGTGTTGGTGATGTGGGGTACAGGATGTGGTAGTTTGGGTGCAAAGATGTAATGCGGGTCCAAAAATGTGCGTGGGTGTAATGATGTGGTGATGTGGGTTACAGGATGTGGTGGTGTTGGTGTAAAGATGCAATGCAGGTATGAAAATGTGATGTGGGGTGTAAAGATATTGTGGTGTGGGTGTAACGACGATGTGGTGATGTGGGTGTACAGGATGTGGTGGTAGGACCAAGACAATTTGGGTCTCTGGAGTAAGAGTGGTGAATGAAGGTTGTCTGAACAACAAAACAACGGATTGTGGTAATGATGGTTCAGTGCATGCTGGGTTCTAATGTGATGTGTGGTTTTGTGGCGCATGTGGTGTGGTTTTGGTGGGTATCAGATGGGTGGAGGCAGAGAAGAGTGTTTGGCATCGGGTGCCGTTTTCTGTACTATATTGGTCCTCACAAATTGAGACATTACAGTGAGTTGTGGGATGGATAGTTCAGTGTCAGAGTTCACTTCAGTGTGAGGGGTGCTTCATGATGGTGTGTGTGTGTGTTAGTTCAGTTCATCAGTGTAATGGTCTGCCTTTTGGTCTGGAGTGTAACAGTGAGTCAGAAGGGAATGGCACCGCCCCAGGGCCAGAGAAGTTGTTCTTACACTCGTCTTCACGACCCATATAATGGAACGCCTTCCTTCAGTAGTGGCAGATGTATGTAGGTGTGAGACTAGTGTGTGAGTGTGGTGTATAAATGCCTTTCCGTTGCAGTGGTATGTGAGAGAGAGAGGGGGGGGGTGGGGGAGGAGAGAGAGAGGTGAAATTGATTGTTGACTAGTATCCAAACATGTTATCATACCTTTCCTGTATTGTAAATGCTCTTTCACTTTTTATGTCCATAATTTGTGCTCTTCATTTTGGAGCGACTTTGTGTTGTGAGTATTTTTCACACGCCCACATCCGCAAGTTGTGGTTTCGTTAAATTTCATGTACCCCTTGGGGGGTTTTCTTGAAATAAAATCTTGAATCTTGATACCATACATGTCCCCCAACACTATTTCACTACCTACTTATGAAGAAGAGCATTCATTGGCAATCGACAGAAGCTGGAGGAGGGTCTGAAGGAGAAGGAGAAGGCGCTGAAGGACGCCGCCAATCAGATGCAGCAGCTCAGCAAGGAGCTGGAGGAGGAGAAACGTCTGGGAAGCCGTCGCGACAAAACCGTCATCGGCCTGGTGTCCTCGCTCCACAAGAAAGAGAAAGAGGTGGGTGGAGAGAAGACTAGGACCAATGGTTTTATCAGGGTGGGTAGTGGGTTTGGGGGGGGGGGGGGGGGATGGGGACATTTTGATTTCAAAACCAAGTTTTGATTTTTCTTCTTTGTCAACTGCTCAGAAACTTATTGATTTGTTTTAAGTGCAAAAAGACGTGCTGTACTGAATGTGCCAGCCTTCTGTGTAATTTGTTTTCCTGATTATTTATTTTTTTAATTTACTGTACTTTAAAAAAAAAAGAGGTTTTTTAAAGTCTTTAGAGTGTGTGAAAAGGTAGTATAATGGTGGTGGTGGTGGGGGGAAGCATGGGAGGGGAGAATTGAAGAAATGAGGTACAAAGTAACTTATTAAAAAAATTGTCATGAAGGAAAAACAAAACTATCTTTTTCTTCATTAATTGACTAGAGCTCTGAGGTTCACCAGTTGTGAGATTTTTGCATATGTGACCATTCCCCCCCTCCCCTCCTCCCCTTCCAACACCATTTAGGTAGCCGCATTCTAGCTTGGGGATGGTGTCTAAAACAGGACATCTCTGCATGCGTTTTCTAAAATTTTGTCAACCGTTTCTTCTGGCACGAAATGGCCTCCTCTTCCGAAAAGAGGAATGGGCTTTTAATGAGTGTGTGCAAGATGTTCTGCGTGCATTCGCACATGGGGCTTTTGTTTATAGTCTCATTTGAAGGACTTTGACACTTGGTTGGATTTTCTCATCAAACTGGGAAGAAAGGGCAAGGCTGGGGGAATCAAACCCAGAACCTCGCGATTTACTTGTTAGGCAGGTGAACGTCTTAATTGTTCAGGACCCCCCCCCCCCCCTCCCCCCCCAACCTTTGTTTTTAATTAAACACTAATCTGTGACTGCAGATGGCCAGCACTAAAGCCAGGTTGTCGAAAAGCGAGGGGGCGCTGAAGACGATGAAGGCGGAGCTTCACAAGGCTGAAGTGGCCAATCATGAGGTAGGGATGAATGTAACTTTTGACATTGTTCTCGCTCGTGTTGTTTGCATTGCTTTAATTATGGGCATGTATCGGTTTAACGGCTTTCCAGTTTGGTTTGCGTTGTATCGATTTGTGTTGACTGAACATGGCCTGAATGTTTTTTTGAGGAAGAATAGGGTCTTTTAGGGTTGTTTGATCTTTGAAGGAGTTGACTTTTAAAGTTTCCCCCCCCCCCCCCACCCCCACCTTCTGCAAAAAATATTGCCTCTTTTAAAACACACGATATGGAAAATGAAACATGCATGCAGATGCCTTTTTTTTCTTTTTTAAATTGATGCTGATCTCTTTTTTTTTTAAAGTGTTTTTTGTTGTTTTTTTGCATATCCGTTCTTTATTTGAAAACTAAAATCATACAATTTTTTCCTCCAATTTTCCATTGAAAAAAAATCATGACAGTAGCTACTAACCATCTTATCCAAGGCCACTACTTCTCCCACATATCAAAAGTGGAGAGGGAGCTTGCTTGAGAGAGAAGTAAAGATGTTATTGAATAAGAATTTTGTATTCTTTTTTGGGTTGTTTTTTTTTTTTTGGGGGGGGGGGGGTTGATAAAAAAAAATCTAGCGTAATGGTGAGTATAATTTTCAAGATTTGAAACAACTTTTTGGGGGGTATGTTGGCATTGTGAAAAAATTAGCATATTGTCATCTCCATGTGTGGATTGTGTATGCTTGAATTGCTGTCCTCGTCTTGTCCTGTTTGTTGGTTTGTTTGTGAAAAGCAAGTGATGGTTACTTTTTGTTTTGATAACTTCATATTGTTCAATTACCTGCAGACTGCTTTTTAATGTTTTTTCCTTTTCTTTCTTTCCTTCTGTCTTTCGTTCTTCCTGTCTGTCTTTCTTTCTTTCTTTTTTTTGGTTTTGAATCATCCTCTTCTTCTTCCCTTTTTTTTTTAAAATTCTGTTTTGTTTTAGTAAAGAAATGAAATGTTTTGACTCTTGTCATTGTTTGGATGAGTTAGTAGAAGGCATGTGTGAATTGTGAAGGTTTTATTTCTTTTTTCATCTGGCATCCCAGTGCATCGTTAGTCCAAATGTGAGTGCATTGTGAACTTACCATTTAAAAAAAAAAAGTTTTACTCAGAATGATTTTAAAATTTTTTAAAAATTGAAGTTACCAGATCAGCCAGCCCTACCATTTTCAGTCACATTTATTCTGTTTGATAGCGCTTCATTCCACTATTCTTGAACATGATTCTGCCATGCAGGGAGGGGGGGAAAGAATTTGTGGGTACATTCTCTCGGGTCCATTTGCTTGCCAGTTTAGTTGCTGGCATGCGTTGATAGATAATTGACAGCTTAGCTTGCCTCCAGATTTCCTTATGCGCTGGGTTTGTGCTGAGGCGAGAAAAAGAACACAAAGTTTAACACAAAAGTTTATGGGAAATTGAGTAGACGCAGAAGTAAATTTGCCGGTGTATATTCATTCTGTTGTCCGTGGTGCACAGTTGTGATGTTATTTACATGAAATCTGTGCAACACTAAGAAAGGAATAGTTTGGGGTTTTTAGGTCAAATGGTTTAGATTTGTTTTTTACTATGCTTTTTTTGTTGTTGACCTGAGTGTGACTGTACTGGAAAAAGAACACATTTTATGGGTGTGAAAATAAAAATCTTCTGAAAGATAAAGGCAGCTGTGGAATACAAAGGACTAAAATTACTAAGGAAATGTTAATCATGTGTGTAATGTCAATGAGTTTTGGTATTGTTTTTTGTTGCTGTTTTTGAAAATATTCCCCTGAAATGTATTTTAAGGGCTGGCAGGTCTGAGTTTCATTTGTTTGGGTTATATTTGTTTTTATTTTGTTTATGTGTCTGTGGTTAGGGGGATGGGGATGGGGGATGGGAGGAGATACACTTTTGTTTGCAAAATTTGAGCTTGAAAAGATGCATGAAACAGTTGGAAGGCAGAGATGCATTTGAGTGTGATAAACCTTCTGCATGTTAGCCAGAGTGTGTGTGTGTTTTATGCCTGTGTAGTGTGTGTCCTTCATACCAAAGTGTGGGCTGCCAAATTATGCATTGTGTGATATGCGTTTTGGGGGTTGTGTTCCCTGTGCTGGGTTCATGCTGTTTGTTCTCTCTCTTTCCTTAATGCCCTGATGTTGGTGTTTTGCACTGGAGAGCTGCACATCAGGTTCCTCCATTTATTTTGGCTGGTTTGGGTTGTAAGGAGGAGCTCAACAAACAGCAGTTCTAAACATCAGCAAAACTTTCAGAAATTGTGAAGTGTAGCCTATTATACTGAAAACTTAACTCTTGAGCCTATAACATTTTTATTATGGGCCTGATTATCGTCGCATCAGTAGCATTTTCAGTGGGAGATGGTTTGTTTCATATTAGGAGTTTTCTCCCATTATACAGTAATTGTCTTTAGGAGCTCTTCAGTTTGCTGTTGGGGTGGCAGCGAATCATAAGGCAGTATGCACATATCTAGATTCCAGCTGAATGTGATTTCTGTACATGAAGTGTGAGAAAATTGCAGTGTAAGTTGTCTTGCAAGATTTGTGGCTTATCCTCATCCTTTATTCTTCTTCTCTCTTAATGAGTTTGTATCTTATCTTTTATTATCATTTTTGTGGGTTTTTTTTACTCTTACATTGCAAGCCTGATTTAGAGGGAGAGTACTTCACGAACCCAGTACTCTGTGTTGTGTTTCTCTGTTTGCTTTCAACACACAGCAAACACAAAAATAGCAGCTTTTCTTGAATTAGACAAGATATGTGATTTTACTCCAGTATTCATTCAACACTCCAGAGTCCTTCATTGTGTGCTGTTGCATGGTAATCAAGAGTTGTTATATCATGGCATTGTATGCTGTTGTGTTGAAATTTGTGGGGGGGCAAATTTGAAGTTTGTTTGGTATTTTTGCGATAACCCGGGCATGTAGTGTTGTTGTGTTGTGTTGTGCATGTAAGTTTAACCCCAACAAATTGTTGGCTGGGAGCAGATTCAGCCGTTGACCGAGCAGCTGGCGGAGAGCGAGCACAGCAACCAGCGACTGCAGACTCAGCTGAAAGATGCTAATATTGAGGTGGAGGTAATGACCTTTGCTCTGTACATGTCGCTGTAGACTGGGGGGTCGAAATGGAAATTATTCGCGACGTAACTAACTTTTTGTATCGAGGTGTTTGTATTATACTAACACATCGTATTGCAAGGCTGTGTTTTGAGTGATGGTATTTTTAGAGAGAAAAATGTTTCTCAATGTATTCTTTCTTGTAATGTTGAATAGCTGATAAAAGTGTATGATTCCATCTAGACATGGAATGTTGTTTTGTAGGGAAAAAAAAAGTTCGTGATATTTGTTTAGTCAGTGATGTTGACTATAAATGTTGTCGGGCTTGATTTGATTATGAAATGTGTCGAGCTTTCCAAAATATAATTTTAAATGTTGCCAAGTTTAGAACATCAGATTATTATCATAAATGTTAACAGGATTGGAACAGCAAAGTATTATCATAAATGTTGACAGGATTGGAACATCAAAGTATTATCAAAAATGTTGACAGTTAGAACATCAAAATATCATCTTTAATGTTGACAGAATTAGAACATCAAAGTATTATGAAAGTTGACAGAATAAGAACATCAAAATATCATCATTAATGTTGACAGAATTAGAACATCAAAATATCATCATTAATGTTGACAGAATTAGAACATCAAAATATCATCATTAATGTTGACAGGATTAGAACATCAAAATATCGTCATAAATGTTGACAGGCTTAGAACATCAAAGTATTATGAATGTTGACAGGATTAGAACATCAAAGTATTATTTATGAATGTTGACATGATTAGAACATCAAAGTATTATGATTGTTGACAGGCTTAGAACATCAAAGTATGAATGTTGATATGATTAGAACATCAAAGTATTATGAATGTTGACAGGATTAGAACACCAAAGTATTATGAATGTTGACAGGATTAGAACATCAAAGTATTATGAATATTGACAGGCTTAGAACATCAAAATATTATGAATGTTGACATGATTAGAACATCAAAATATCATCATGAATGTTGACATGATTAAAACATCAAAATATTATGAATGTTGACAGGATTAGAACATCAAAGTATTGTGAATGTTGACATGATTAGAACATCAAAGTA
>CM054167.1:23937392-23962392 GCA_028751875.1 Rapana venosa | reverse complement strand
TTGCTATCCCTCTCTTGATTCTGCTATCCCTCTCTTGATTCTGCCTTGTTTCTTTTTTCCCTGTCCCTTTCTCTTGATCTATTTTCTGCCTTCTTGGTCCATTTTCCTGCTTTTTTTTTCTTTTAAAGAAAGATGTAAATTCTCTCCCATGCTGAAGTTGGATGTGCTGGGCCTGACTAGACAGGTATGTAACGGCAGTGCAATGCATTTTCACTCCTATGGCACACAACACCACCACCTGCATGTGAATGTGAGCCTTGTTTATCAGGGGTTGCGTGGAGCACCTGCATAACTGTGTTGCTGAAACACGTGTGTGGGAGTGTGTCAGATATGTGTTGTTTACACAGAAAACATATTTTTGTATGTACTGATAAGCTGTAAGCTCTCTGATGAAATATGTATATGATTCATTCTTTTATCCTTAGATGTGTAATCTTTTGCTTGTAACCTAAATGAAATTTCTCTGTCTTGAGATGATAGATGAGTTTGCATTGGAAACCAAAAAAAATGAGCGTTTTGATTTGTTGCTTTACAAGATTCAGCACTATATACATTCCATACATTATTATTATTATTATTATTAATTGCAGCACATGGTGGAGGACTATTTACGGCAGCTGGAAGGCAAGGACTCTCTGTTGGCCCACATGACGGCGCAGCTCCGTGCCAAGGACCAGCAACTCTCCTCCCTCATGAATCTCCTCACCGATGACACCGACAAGGTCAGTCTGGGATTTTTAAAAAAAAGTCTCGGTTTAAAAAGAAAAAAAAATTTCCCGTGGAGATAGCAGGGGCCTGTCAGTATAAATAGCGTCTCTACCCGGAAAGTCCGTGCTTGGAATTCCATTTTTTTTTTTTTTGGATCCCTCTCTTTGTTTCTGCTGTGTTCCTTTTCTTTCTTTTACCTCCGTATCCATTTTCTGCCTGCTAGGCCCATTCTCCTTCCTTTTTCCCCAGAAAGACTTAATTTAAAAGGTATTTCTCTCCCATGCTAAGTCAGATGCCCTGGGCCTGACATGTCAGGCTCTTAACGGTAGTGCAAGTCATTGTCACTTTTATGACAGAAAACGGTAGTTGCTGTCTAGGCATTTGATGAAGCATGCTTGTATGCACACACACACACACGCACGCACGCACACGCACGCACGCACACACACACACACACACACACAGAGTTGGGGCTCACATTACTGAATATTTTGATTGTATTTCTGGTGTCAGACAAGGTTGTATGTTGAGTCCCCTATTATTTTCGATTTTTATTTCTGAACTAGAATCGGATCTCACTGGATCAGATACTCAAGGCATAGATGTATTTTCTGAGCCACTCGGCATACTCTTACTTATGTATGCAGATGATATTGCTTTAGTTTCAGATTCAGTTGTAGACTTGCAGAAAAAGATCAATTGTTTGGAAAATTATTGTAAGAAATGGGGACTTTCTGTAAATATGGACAAAACTAAAGTAGTCGTTTTTAAAAATGGTGGATTTACTAAGAAGTTTGAAAAATGGTGTTATTTAGAAAAGCAGATACAAGTAGAATCTAGTTATAATTATCTGGGTGTGGTTTTTGGCTCAACATTGAACTGGTCAAAATGTATCGAAAATCTCTCTGGAAAAGCATTGAAGGCTGTTGCTGGTATCAAAAGATTGTACTTCAGGTTAAAGAATCTTCCAGCATCTACAGTTTTTAGTATTTTTGATACAAAAGTGAACCCAATCCTCCTCTATGGTTCTGAAATTTGGGGTTTTCAGCAGTATCATGATATTGAAAAAATACTGGTAAAAATTTGCAAAATGGTCCTGGGGGTTGGCAGAGATGTTAAAAATAATATTTGCCTTGGCGATTGTGGTAGATATCCCATTTTTGTTGACACTGTTACCAGAGTAATCAAATATTGGCTAAAAATTTTGGATATGCCTGATCATAGATATCCCAGACAATGCTACAATATGTTGTGTAGACAGGATGAAGCAGGGAGAATAAATTGGGTAACACATGTTAGAAAGATTTTATGCACCCACGGATTTGGTTATGTTTGGACAATGCAAAATTGTGGTAATTCTTCATCCTTCATGAAAGAATTCCAAATACGAATACAAGATGTGTACCAACAAAAATGGCATGACTCTCTATCAGCATACCCTGACTACTTAGATTATCACCCGATTATTTGTAGAGCAAATTATGTATGTGAAGTAGAATCTTTAGAATACCGTAGAGGTATATGTTTACTGAGGTCAAACAGATTACCTTTAAATGGAATTTCACGTTATGGCAAACTGATTACTGATCCATTCTGCTCTCAGTGTGATGGCCAACAAATTGAAGATGTTTGTCACTTTTTACTTGTATGCCCAAAATATGCTGTATTGCGAAGAAAATGTATTCCTCTATTATTACAGATTTCCATTGAATCTGAAAGTGCAGCTTCTTTGTATGAACACTAAACCTAGTTTGATGTTTAAAGTTGGATTATTTCTTACTAAATGTTTAGATATCAGAAGTAAGGATGTTCACGTTACATGAAAGTATATGATTAACTGTTGTTCCTATGGGCCAGATGGCCTGCAAAAACTGAATTAAAATTATTGTTGTTATTGTTGCACACACACACACACACCTTACCACCACTGCCACCACAACCACCAAACACAAATGCACACACGCACACGTACCCACACACACACACGCACACGTACACACACACACACACACAACGTACACACACACACGTACACACACACACACGTACACACACACACACGTACACACACACACACACACGTACACACACACACACATACACACACACACACACACACACACACACATTGTTTCACCTTTCTCTCTGTGTTGTAGCTATAACAAGAATTTAAGAAATGGTGAACAGCATACAGTATCTGTAACAAGAACATAAATAAATGATGAACAAAATACAGTATCTGTTATCAAGAACTAAAGAAATAATGAAAAACCATACAGTATCAGTATCAAGAACCTACAGAAATGATGAACAGTATACAGTATATGTAACAAGAGTATAAAGAAATGATAAACAATATACAGTATATGTAACAAGAACCTACAGAAATGATGGAATAACGTAACAGTATCTGTATGAAGAACATAAATAAATGATGAACAATATACAGTATCTGTAACAAGAACATTAATAATGATGGAACAACATACAGTGTCCGTATCAAGAACATAAATGATGAACAACATACAGTATCTGTAACAAGAACAATAATGATGAACAACATACAGTATCTGTATGAAGAACTTAAGAAATGATGGACAACAAACAGTATCTGTACCCACAGGGCCAGCAGATGCTGCTGCTGCAGAAACTGGAGGACAATCTGGACAGATCTTCCAGCAGCGTCCAGGTAAGTGCTGTAGACAGGTAAAGAACTCACCTTTTTTTTGTTTTTTTTTGTTCCTTGGCTCTAGAGCTCCGTGATTCACCTGTGGTGAGATTTTGCGCAAGCGACCATTTTTGTTTAGAAAATATTTTGTCAAGAATGATTTTATGCATGTATTGAAAAATCAAGTTGCTAAGGTGTTCTTAAAAAGTCATCAGTTATGAGATTCTGCTAGTCTGTATACTGGCAAGATAATCCGTTTTATCAGTTGACCGACACTGCAGCCGAGTGGTTAAGACTGTTTGACTTCAATCCCATGGGTTCATCAAGTTGTAGGTTCAAATCTTGGCAGAGGCATCTGGTTGATATTATGGGTGGGGATTTTTACAATCTCCCCAAGGTTAACTCCCAAGTGCAGACCTGCCAGTTACATAATTCTCTTTGTGTATATATATATATATATATATATATATATATATATATATATATATATATATATATATATATATATATATATATATATATATTATACACTTGCGGAAGATTAGAGATGCGCATTAAAGGTCCCGTAATTCATGTCAGCATTTGATGGGTAACGGAAACATGAACATAACCCAGCATGCATACTTTACAATGAAATGAGCTGCTTTGAAGTCAGAATGTGTCGGCTTAGGCCAGCGGGCAGACCTCCTGCAGAGTTACAAGCTCAGGAGAAGACCAGACACTATGCATCCCACCCAGTAAAGGAAGAGAGAGAGAGGTTTGACTTCCCATGATTGTGATAGTTGTGTACTGGCACTGACGCATTGTAACAAAAGGAAGGCAGGTGGCAGGATGGTTAAGATGTTTGCCTGCCAACAAGTTAACCGTGAGGTTCTGGGTGATTCCCAGCCTCGCCCTTTCTCCCCAGTTTGACAAAAAAATCGAACTGAATGTCAAAGTCCTTTTGATGAAACTATAAACCGAGGCCCCGTGTTTGAACGCATGCAGAACATCTTGCGCACATGCTAAATCCTAATCCTCTTTTCGGAAGAGTAGGCCATGGTGTGCCGGTGGAAACAGATGACAAAATTTACAAAACCGCATGCACACGGGGACTGGATGTAAAAAAGCTTATGAGTGCTTATTCCATTATCCTCGATGCAAAAGAATAAATAAAAAATAAATAAATAAATAACACACTCCTTTACAGAGCATCCTGGAAGAGAAGCAGGCCGAGTTGGACCAGAAGGGGAGAGAACTGCTCAAGGCTCGTCAGGCCCTGCGCGGCAAGGGCAGAGAACTGGAGCAGGCCAACCTGCAGCTGTTGGAAAAGCAGGAGGAGCTGGAGGTGAGCAGTGTAGTGTGGAAATATATGTGGGGCTGGTGTTCTGATAGTGACTTTTTTGGGTTTTGTTTTGTTTGTTTTTGTTGTTGGTACCTCGGCTAGAGCCTGGAGGTTTGCCAGTGGTGAGATTTTGTGTATACGACCATTTTTTGCCCACCAGGAAGGTAACCGCATTTCAACTTCGGGGATGATGTCTAAAGATAACACCAGTGTGCATGCATTAAAATTTTTGTTCTTTTCTTATCAGTTCTTGTCGGTATGAATAGTCTAGTCTTCCGAAAGGCAGAGTGGGTTTTAATGTATGTTCAAGATGTTCTCTGTGTGTTTCCAGCGAGGCCTCAATTTGTAGTCTCATCTGAAGGAGTTTTAAGGGAGTGGAGTTGGAATTGATGTTATCTCCAGAGAAAAAAAACCCTTGAACCAGGTACCTCAGTGGTGGCTCGAGCATGAGCCTTTAGATCATGGCAGCAATGCTTAACCACTAGGATTTTCTGCCCCTTAGTATTGGCTTGGCTTGACTTGATGTCGCGCGTGTGTGTGTGTGTTTTACAGAGCCTGCAGTTACATTCCACACAGCAGGGAGAGGCCACAGCGCGACTGTCAAACACCCTGGCCAAAGCTCAAGAATCCTTGGAGGTCTGTACTGGATGTGGTTGTGTCTGGTATTGTTTTCATTTTAATTTATTTTGTTTTTTGGTAATTTGGTTTTCATGTATGTTTTTTTCTGTAAAAAAGTTTTCGAATGAATTTATTTTCATTTATGTTCAGGACATGAAGTGTATTTTTGGTGTGAGAATGACTTTTGCTGATATGTCTTTGTCCATGGTATGAAGTGTATTTTTTCATGTGAGAATGACTGTTGCTGATATGTCTTTGTCCATGGTGTGAAGTGTATTTTTGGTGTGAGAATGACTGTTGCTGATATGTCTTTGTCTATGGTA
Source organism: Rapana venosa (assembly GCA_028751875.1). Lineage (NCBI taxonomy): Eukaryota > Metazoa > Mollusca > Gastropoda > Neogastropoda > Muricidae > Rapana > Rapana venosa. The sequence continues at coordinate 23,956,751 of CM054167.1, read as the reverse complement.
TGAAGTTTATTTTTTCATGTGAGAATGACTGTTGCCGATATGTCTTTGTCTATGGTATGAAGTGTGTTTTTCGTGTGAGAATGACTGTTAATGATATGTCTTTGTCCATGGTGTGAAGTGTATTTTTGGTGTGAGAATGACTGTTAATGATATGTCTTTGTCCATGGCGTGAAGTGTATTGTTTGTGTGTGAGAATGACTGTTGCTGATATGTCTTTGTCCATGGTATGAAGTGTATTTTTTGTGTGAGAATGACTGTTGCCGATATATCTTTGTCCATGATGTGAAGTGTATTGTTTGTGTGTGAGAATGACTGTTGCTGATATGTCTTTGTCCATGGTATGAAGTGTATTTTTTGTGTGAGAATGACTGTTGCCGATATGTCTTTGTCCATGGTGTGAAGTGTATTTTTCGTGTGAGAATGACTGTTGCTGATATGTCTTTGTCCATGGTATGAAGTGTATTTTGTGTGTGAGAATGACTGTTGCTGATATGCTTTTGTCCATGGCGTGAAGTGTATTTTGTGTGTGAGAATGACTGTTGCTGATATGCTTTTGTCCATGGCGTGAAGTGTATTTTGTGTGTGAGAATGACTGTTATTGATATGTTTTTGTCCATGGTATGAAGTGTATTTTTCGTGTGAGAATGACTGTTGCTGATATGTCTTTGTCCATGGCGTGAAGTGTATTTTTTGTGTGAGAATGACTGTTGCTGATATGTTTTTGTCCATGGTATGGAATGTATTTTTTGTGTGAGAATGACTGTTGCCGATATGTCTTTGTCCATGGCGTGAAGTGTGTGTGATGATGTTGTTGCGTGTTTTCAGGAAGCATTGGACAGACATGCCCACGCTCTGCAGGAGAAAGACGCTCTGGTAGAGCGTCTGCAGAAAGCCCTGGCTGAGAAGGAACGTATGGTAGAGGTGAGTGTGTGTGTTAGTGTGTTTGTGTTAGTGTGTTTGTGTGTGTGTTAGTGTGTGTGTGAGTGAGAGTGTGTTTGTATGTGTAGTGTGTGTGTTAATGAGTGTGTGTATAGGGGTGATAGTGTGTGTGTTAGTGAGTGTGTGTAGGGGTGATAGTGTGTGTGTTAGCGAATGTGTGTGTGTGTGTTAGCGAATGTGTGAGTGAGTGTGTGTGTGTGTGTGTGTGTTAGCGAATGTGTGAGTGTGTGTGTGTGCGTGCGTGTGTTTTCAAAGTTCTCTTTTAAAAAAATTCCCCACTCCCCATCGTTCCTACCCCAGCAAACTGGGTAAAACATCAAAAAGAAACCAAACTTTGAACAGATTCATCTTTTAGGTAAATGTATTTATCCAGGTACTTCATATAAAAAGGCTGATAATTGTCACTGTAGAAAGTACACCTATTTGGAAAAGATCAAAATATATTCTAAAAATAGATTGAAAAATATTCAACAACAAAAAAGGAAGAAAACCTTCAGAAAAAAGCACAAATTGGAGCAGGAAAAATGCTCTCATATAGTGTATGGTTGTCATTATGTGATTCCTGTAAAAGCTGCTAATGAAATTCAAATTTTAGAACCAAGTAGCCTTCAAGTCTCTTAGTGTTAACAGCAGCTTGCATGCATTCTGTTGATGGATTCTAAAAGAAAAAGAGAGAAATAAAAAGACGCTAATATCGGCACATATCAGCTAGAAGTAATTTGCATTGATCCCCATCATGTGACCAGGAGCTGACCAATCAAAGCCCAGCGATGGACAAGGTGCAGCGGCAGTTAAGAGCGCAGCTGAGAGAGAAGGACCAGCTGATTCAGGTAGGTAACGTTCCAAGGTTGAGCAGATGGAGTACGTCTCTGTGTATACATCTCCTGTGTCCCTGTCCCTCATAAATCTGGTTTATTTTGTGTGTGTTATTTTCTGGGTTTTTTGTGTTGAGTATTTTGTTTTGTTCCCTTTGTTTTTTGTTTTTTTTTAACATTTCATACCACTATAAGTCACGGCAGATTTCTCTACATGAAATTTCGGTTGTCCTCCCCCGGGGAGAGTGCTACACTACAAGAGCAGTGCCACCCATTATTATTTTTTTTCCCTGTCTGCAACTGTAATTGTTTCCTTACCTGAGAGAGAGAGAGAGAGAGTGAGCGAGAGAAAGAGAGACAGAGGCGGAGAGAGATAGAAAGAGAGAGGGATGGAGAGAGAGAGAATAGCAATAATGATAATGGAAATAACTGCATCAACAAGAATAATAATAATAATAATATTAACAATAGCAATAAGGGCTGTTATAATGATTGCAGTAATCACCACATCTTGCACACACATTCAAAATTAATTGCGCCATTCAGAAGAGTAGGCTATTTCGTGCTGGTAGGAATGCATGACACCCTCCCCCCCCCACCCGCCCCTTGTGTGGTGGCATATGCAAAAACTCTCATCGTTGGTGAACCTGGGAGCTTTACCTGAGGAACGAAAATAAAAGATATATATGTATATATGCCAGATTGACCCAACCGTGTTTCAGGAGCTGCAGACAGGCAGTGTGAAGGCGTCCTGTGAAAAGGAAGAGGCTCTGCGCTGCTCTCAGGCCACTCTGCTGGAGAAGGACCGGCAGATCCAGGTAAAGGCCCCCCCCCCTCCCCCTCTGTGAGAGAAAAGGACTTTCTGTTTGTTTATCTGATGGACACTGTAGCCGAGTAGTTTATAACCGTTCGACTTCAATCCCATGGGTCCATGATGTTGTGGGTTCGAATATCGGTGGCGCCTGGTGAATTAAGGGTGGGCATTTTTTTTTTAATCATCTTCCAGTGCAGACCTGCCAGTGCCTTTATTCCCTTTTGTGTATTTACATATGCAGAAAGTCAAATATACACGTAAAAAATACTGTAATACATGTCGGTGTTTGGTGGGTTTCGGATCGCTAAGATAACCGGCATATATCACGGAATATTGAATGCGGCTTCCTTCAACTGGTGCCAAAAAACTTGGTCGTCATTTACCAAAATCTCGCCATTGTAGATCTTTGGAGGTCAGCTGAGGAACCAAACAAAAAGTTTATTATTCTTCAATTCAAATAATGGAATTAGTACTTATGTGTTTTGACATCAAGTCCTGCATGCATATGTTTTATACACTTTTTTCATCTTTCTACCTCAACCCAAAATATTCTTTTTCGAGAGCATACAGGATCAGTGTTGTACAAAATGTTCTTTTTGTGTTTCGCCACAGGACGTTTAGTACTTGCTTGAGAGAATGAACCTGTCATGTAAAAGGTACTGTCCAGACAGGCTCCAAAGTGTTCCAAAATGTTTTTTTTGTGTGGTAAAACTGCTTAAAGCAGTATTGGAAAAATTTTTCCCTTGCTGATTAACAAGAAAGTTAAAGAAATGTCATTTAAAAAGTTTTGTATTTTGTAAATGATAAAATGGTTTGAAATTTGAAATTTTATTTTGGCATCACAGATTTGGACTTTACCATGGCAAATACATGGCAATAAGAATTTCATGATTTATAGGCTTTACAGGTTATGCCTTACAGTGTATGGGTACAGCTTCTACATATGGTGTGTGAAAGAATTATAGTTTGGACCAACATGTTCATCTTAACTTCAGTGGAGAAAAATCAGTTTCAAAGCATACACTTCAGATAGATTCAAGACCTGAACCCACGCCCACATCACTCGCTTTAGATGCTCTAACCTCCAGGCTTTCACGGCCCTTTTCCTCCACCCCTTACTCCGCTGTCTGACAAATTTCTGTTCCTTTCTCCCCCCATTCATTCCCCTAGGCCTTGGACCAGAAGCAGCAGAAGGAGCTGCTGGGCCGTGACCAGGAGATCCAGCAGCTAATGACGCAGCTGAACAAGAAGGATCTGCAGCTGCAAGGACTGGAGTCCCGCCTGAACGAGGCTGAGGCCTCCCACAGAGAGGCTCTGCACAGCATGCATCGCATGCTGGCCGAGAAGGACAAAACCATTGAGGTAGGAGGGGCTCTTTTTTGGTTTGTCGGGTTGTGTTTGGGTTGTCTGTGAGTCGCTTTTGTAAGTGTGTGTGTGAGAGAGAGAGAGAGTGTGTGTTGTTTTGTGTGTGTGTTTGTGTGTGTGTATAACATCTGTGTGCCACAGATGAAGATTAGTTTTATGTATACACATTTGTGTATGTCTGTATTTTTGTGCAAGTTTCATGTGTGTTTTTCTGTCTTGTGTGATGAAGACGAAGGAAGACGAGGTTTTTGTTGTTGTTTTTTCAGTTACCAGGCATTTGAGTTTTGCAATTGCTTCAAGAAGTTATCCCAGAAGCTAGAATGTTGTGACCTTTAAAGCGTCACAGAAACTGTAGTGTGTTGACCTTATGTATGGGAAAATGGCCACATGGGCAAAAATCTCAAAGACAAACCTCAGGTCACCAAAGACAAACCTCACATCACCAAAGATAATATCAGATCACCATGGGTAAACCTCAGATCACCATGGGTAAACCTCAGATCACCAAAGACAAACCTCAAGATCACCAAGGGTGAACCTCAAGATCACCAAAAACAAACCTCATGATCACCAAAGACAAACCTCAAGATCACCAAAGACAAACCTCAGGTCACCAAAAACAAACCTCAAAATCACCAAGGGTGAACCTCAGAACTGCAACCCCACCCCCCTCCCTCCCTTACCTAAAAAAGGAAAAGAAAAAGCAAAGAAGAACATGCATGCATTGTTTGTTTTTAATGGTATTTTTTAGTCATTATGTCAGTGAGCAATGACTTCCTTCGTCCTTCCAGGCGATGATGGACAGCGTGGGAGAGAAGGAACGGCTGTTGCGACGCTCGCAGCAAAATCTGACGGAAGACGCCAAAGCTCAGATGGCCGAGTTGGACACGCTCCTGGCTGAAAATTCATGCCTGAAACGTCTGCTGCGAGAGAAAGAAGGTAGGCAGTGGTGGTAGTGTTGGTGCTTTGTGTGTGTATATCGCTTTCCCCCAGCCAAGTTAAGCAGCGTCAAGCATGGTTACCACCTGGATGGGTGACCGTTTGCGCGCCTTGGCTTCAGTACAGTTCCCCCAGTTCACCCAGCTGTAAATGGGTACCTGCCCTCTTTAGGGTCAGGGAAGGTAAAGCAGCGAGGGAGAGGAGATGGGCGCCGCCCTCAATATGCTGGCCCCTGGAGAAGTGAGGTCTCTGACGCCTCGCTCCCCTACGACCTTATAGGTTATGGGACTCCTGTACCTTTACCTTTTATGTGGTGTTAGTGTGTGTGGTGGGTGTGTGTGTGTTAGTGTGTGTGTGAATGTGTGTGGTGTGTGTGTGTTTTGTGTTTGTTGAGAGTGGTGTTGTGTGAGCATGCAATGTGTGGTGTTTGTGAGTGGGTGTATATGTGGGTGTGGATGAAACGTCTGCTGCAAGAGAATGAAGGTAAGCAGTGGTGGAAGTGTTGGTGCTTTGTGTGTGTGGGTGTGGATGCATATGTGTGTTTGGGTGTGTGTGTTAGAGTACATGTACGCTTGAGTCTTTTCATGTGTCTGTTCCACTGTGCGCTTGCATGAGCATGAGTGTGTGTGTGTGTGTGCATGCATGAACAATGTGAGCGTGTGTGTGGGGTACATGCGTGTGTGCTGTTTTAGTGGATAGCGTGTACGATATTCAGTATTGTTTCCCAACACTGTGGAACAATGAACTGTGTTGACAACAGAAGCCCTGCAAGAGGAAATTCGTCAGAGGAGCCACTACAACAACAGGGAGACGCATCATACCTCCCACCACGAGTCGGTCTCCCATACCAACACTGGCGATAGTGCTCAGGTGAGGAGATGTACATTCTTTTTTTTTTGGTCAAACATATTTTGGGGGGGGATAGTATTTGTTCTGTGTGTGAGTGAGTGAGTGTATGTGTGTGTGTGTGTGTATGTGTGGTGTGGTGTGTGTGCTTGCATATATGTTCCCAGAGAGAAAGTAAGGATGTTATCTTGCTACAAACAGGCATAACCTGCAAGTATGACGTGTATGTGTGTGTGTGTTTACGTGCATGTGTGTGTGTGCGCGCGTGTGTGTGTGTGTGTGCAATTTGCAAGTGTCTGTCCACTGATGCACAATCCATGTGTGCGTGCGCGCATGTGTGTGTAACTTTGACATCTATTCATCTTATTTATATGCAGTTGCATGCGTGTAAATGATTTGAAGGTAAGGGCTTTTTGTTGTATTCAGCACTATATAAATTCCATACATTATCATCATTATCATTATTATTATTATTTTGTGTGCATGCCCACGCTCAGGTGTGCCGGCTGTTAGAGGAGCAGCTGCAGGAGATGAAGTTGCTGGGTGACCTGCTACGTCAGGACAGGCACCCAGTTATGGTCAGCCTCTCTACAGAACACGTGCAGTCAGGCTCCCATAGCAGGTCAGTGCCTTGTGTGTGTGTCTTGTGTGTGTTGTGTGCGTGTTTGTTTTTTTTTGGGGGGGGGGGGTTGTGGCCTGGATGTGTATGAGTGTGGTGTGGTGTGTTGTGGTGGTGTGTGTGTTTGGGAGGGGGGGGGGTGGCACCCAGTCCTGGTCAGCTTCTCTACAGAACATGTGCAGTCAGGATCCCACAGCAGGTCAGTGTCCTGGATGTTTGTATACGTGTGTGTGTTTACTGTTATATTTTCTTAGTCTGTTTTTGCCCTTTGTGTGTGTTTACTGTTATATTTTTTCAGTCTGTTTTTGCCCTTTGTGTGTTTGTTTACTGTTATATTTTCTTAGTCTGTTTTTTCCCTTACTATTTAATGTCTGTTCCTGTTTTTATGTCTGTTTCTGCCCTTACTTATCTGTTCCTGTTTTTATGTCTGTTTCTGCCTTTACTTATCTGTTCCTGTTCTTATGTCTGTTTCTGTCCTCATATGTTCCCATTTTATGTCTGTTTCTGCCCTTATGTGTTCCTGTTTTATGTCTGTTTCTGCCCTTACTTATCTGTTCCTGTTTTTATGTCTGTTTCTGCCTTTACTTATCTGTTCCTGTTCTTATGTCTGTTTCTGTCCTCATATGTTCCCATTTTATGTCTGTTTCTGCCCTTATGTGTTCCTGTTTTATGTCTGTTTCTGCCCTTACCTGTTCCTTTTTTTTTTTATGTCTGTTTCTGCCCATACTTATCTGTCCCCATTTTATCTGTTTCTGCCCTTACCTGTTCCTGTGTTTTTATATCTGTTTCTGCCCATACATATCTGTCCCTGTTTTGTCTTTTTTCTGCCCTTACCTGTTCCTGTTTTTTTTTATTTTAATGTCCGTTTCTGCCCTTGCTCATCTGTTCCTGTTTTGTCTGTTTCTGCACTTACCTGTTCCTGTTTTTTTAAGTCTGTTTCTGCCCTTACTTATCAGATCCTGTTTCATGGCTGTTTCTACCCTTATGTTTCATGGCTGTTTCTACCCTTATCTGTTTCATGGCTGTTTCTGCCCTTGTCTGTTTCATGGCCATTTCTGCCCTTATGTTTCATGGCTGTTTCTGCCCTTATCTGTTCCATGGCTGTTTCTGCCCTTATGTGTTTCATGGCTGTTTCTGCCCTTATGTGTTTCATGGCTGTTTCTGCCCTTACCTATCTGTTCCTGTTTTATGTATGTTTTTGCTCTTGTCTATGTTTTATGTCTGTTTCTGCCCTTACCTATCTGTTACTGTTATGTCTGTTTCTGCCCTTACCTATCTGCTACTGCTTTATGTCTGTTTCTGCCCTAACTGTCCCTGTTTTCCCTGTCTGTTACTGCTCTTACATGTCTGTTTCTGCCCTAGCTGGGTTTTCTTTCTGTTTCTGCTCTTACCTGTCTGCTTCTGCCCTAATTGTTCCTGTTTTATGGCTGTTTCTGCCCTTATCTGTTCCTGTTTTATGGCTGTTTCTGCCCTTACCTATCTGTTCCTGTTTCATGGATGTTTCTGCCCTTATGTTTATGTTTAATGGCTGTTTCTGCCCTTATCTGTTACTGTTTTATGTATGTTTCTGCTCTTACCTGTCTGTTTCTGTGTTATGTCTGTTTCTGCTCTTTCTATTACTGTGTTATGTCTGTTTCTGCTCTTACCTGTCTGTTTCTGTGTTATGTCTGTTTCTGCTCTTACCTAGCCGTTCCTGTTTTCTCAGTCTATTACTGCTCCTATCTGTTCCTGTTCCACTTATGTTTCTGCCCTAACTGTCCCTGTTTTCTCAGTCTGTTTCTGCTCTTACCTGTCTGTTCCACTTATGTTTCTGCCCTAACTGTCCCTGTTTTCTCAGTCTGTTTCTGCCCTTACCTGTCTGTTCCTCTTGTCTGTTTCTGCTCTTACCTATCTGTTTGATTTGTCATTGCAAGATTTAGCGCTATGTAAGTTCCATTTATTATTATTATTATTATTTGTTCCTGTTTTATGTCTGTTTCTGCCCTTACCTATCTGTTCCTGTTTTTATGTCTGTTTCTGCCCTTACCTATCTGTTCCTGTTTTTATGTCTGTTTCTGCCCTTACGTATCTGTTCCTGTTTTTATGTCTGTTTCTGCCCTTATGTATCTGTTCCTGTTTTTATGTCTGTTTCTGCCCTAACTGTCCCTGTTTTCTCAGTCTGTTTCTGCCCTTACCTGTCTGTTTCTGCCCTAACCTATCTGTTCCTGTTTTATGTCTGCTTCTGCCCTAACTGTCCCTGTTATCTCAGTCTGTTTCTGCCCTTACTTATCTATTACTGTCGTGTTTCTGCCCTTATCTGTTCCTGTTGTATGTTTCTGCTCTTACCTATCTGTTCCTCTCCTCTGTTTCTGCCCTTACTTATCTGTTCCTCTCGTGTTTCTGCCCTTATCTGTTCCTGTTGTATGTTTCTGCCATTACCTATCTGTTCCTCTTGTCTGTTTCTGCTTTACCTATCTGTTCCTTTTGTCTGTTTCTGGCCTTTCTCTCTTTCCCTGTCTGGATCTCTCTCTCTGTCTCTGTCTCTTTCTCTGTCTCTGTCTCTCGCTCTCTCTTTTCCTGCATGTTCTTGTCTGTCTTTGGGGGGGGGGGGGGGGGGGGGGGGGGGGGGGGGGGGGGGGGGGGGGGGGGGGGGGGGGGGGTGTGTTGTTCATTGAATTTACCTACAATCTGTAATGCCCCACTGCTAAGAGGGGGGGGGGGGGGAAGAGAGAAATGAAATGAAATAAAATGTTTATTCATAAAGGCCATGGCCCCTTAGAAGGGGGAATACAAATAATACAAGCAAACAATATGATGTACGTGTGATGTTCTTATGTTGCATAGATACTTCTTCTTTTAAATGCTTTATACATATATACTGCCAGTTGTTTTACAATACATTAATTCGTCGAAGCTAATAACAAAACCAACCTGAATAAACATGGATCTCTACAGTACTTTTGTGGTATGAATTGCTCTCGTATATCTCTTAACCCTGGACAGGAAAGCACAAAGTGGATTTCATCTTCTACTGAACATTTACAAATTGGGCATTGAAGATTTGCGGCAAGTGCATTTCTATAGCGATAATAATGTACATTGATATCCGAGATACCAAATCTAAATCGTGTCATTATACGCTTCAAATGTCTATCAATATGCATGGACATATAAGTTGGTACACAATTTACTTGACTAAACATTCTATAGTGGTAAAATCTATCACTATTCTGTACATGACTCTCACAATTTTGCCAGCAGAGAGAGAGAGAGAGAGAGAGAGAAAGAAAGAGAGAGAGAACTCTGAATATTTTTAATATGTGCATTGGCCTTAGGCCACAATACATGGAGTTTGGAAGGAGGAAAACCAGTATATTGGTATGCAAATTATGATCAAACATGGAAAACAACGGATTCTTTGAGGCTCAGAGAAAGAGAGAGAAAAGAGAATGAATGAATTATTTTTAATTTGCTAAGAAAGATTGTAGGTCAAGCCTCGTATTACATTACAATCTGGGCTTCAATGCATCAAAACAATCAGTTAAAATAGGGGGATGGGGCGGGGAGGGTCGGGGGATAGTGAGTGTATGTGGGGGGGGGGGGGGGGGGGGGATGACAATGCTAAATAGCAACTCTCCCCCCCCCCCCCCCCCCCAAAAAAAAAAATATTGAAAATATTGAACATTGAAAAAAGCACCCAAAAACCTATTTGATAGTACAAAGCATCAATCTACTAAAACGACAACCCATTTAAAAAGAATTTAAGGTTTAAGAAAAAAAATCTGACTACACAAATTTTTATTATTACATAATATCTATTCATTAAAAAGAAAGTGCACACACTTAGATGATTGTGCAGAGAGACAGCTCTAGACATAGACAGAGAGAGAGTGGGGGGGGGGGGGGGGGGGGGGGTGAGGGGGAGGGACTGATCCTAGCGATAACCAGAGATAAATTGAAGAGGAACATGACTGAAGTACAAACACCCCCCCCCCTCCACTTCAGACAGACTGATCTCCCAGTGGTGCGTAGCTTGGAGACAGAAGAGAGAACTCTGTGGTGTACCCCGGAGTCTTAGAGCTGTTCGAGCATTGTGAACACTGTGTCAGTTTCCTGCTCAGATTCTGGTTGGGGTTTTTTTCCTAGTGGGGGGTGGTTCTCTCTCTTGAGAATAGCAGGGAAACTGGGAAGATACATTGGGGTCTAGTTGTCTTGCATGCATACGTGTGTGTGTGGGGGGGGGGGGGGGGGGGGGTGGGGCATGCGTGCAGTTGAGGGGTGGTAGTGTGGAAGAGTGGGGTATGTGAGTGAAAGTGTGTGTGAGAGAGAGAGAGGGTATGTGTGTGTAATCATGTATGTGTGGTTGTATCTGCAATAACTGAATCTCCTGTTGTTGTTATGTAGTGAAGTTTTATTCCTTATCTTCCTGTTGTCTTTTTTTTTCCACCTGCCCTCTTTGACTAGTTTCCTATATAATCCTAACATTTTGTTCTTTTGTCTTCATCTTTTATGTTTAGATAAGGGGAGGTGAGTCAGAGATTGAAGAGTGTGTGGGTGTGTGACTGTGTGTGTGTGTGTGTGTTTGGATGTGTGTGTCTGTGTGTGAGAGAGAGAGAGAGAGAGAGCATATTTGTATATAGATCATAATCATGCATTAACACGATCAACACGCTTTCAGAGAAAACAAGCTGGACTTACATTTAACAACAAAAAGAAAGCTGGTTGACTGTACATAGAAAATAAAATGTGCTAATCCTTTGTCGGGAAGTAAGCCGTTCAGCTTGCCTGAGGCATCATTTTGTTTCGACACTGCGTGTTAGTGATTGCAAGGCTTGTTGATTCCCGACTTCTCTGATCAGGTGGTATAACTGCTCCAGGTGTCAGTAACCAATGCCAGATTTCTTTGCTGAGGGGAGGAGGTTGTGGGGGGGGGGGGGGTTGGTATTGGGAGAATTCAGGATCTGCAGTTATTTGTGCATGCATCTAGACATGTTATAATATGCACAGTGTGCGTACTCATATATGTGCTTGCATGCAAATAAGCTTGACTCATCATGAAACATGCACATGTATACACACACACACACAGATACACACAGACACGATACACATGTGCAGGCACACATTACACCATGCAGCAGCACATGCACACACGCACCACCTCGCACTGCTAACACACACACCAACCACAGCATCACAACAAACAACACACACACTCGCACACAGGTTTGTAGATTTGCCTTCTCTTGCTTGCTTGCTTACATTGCACATTGCACGCTCCTAACATTTTCATCGCACTCCCCCTCCCTCCCCTCTCTCTCTCTCTCTCTCTCTCTCTCACTCCCCCCTTCACCCCTCCCTCCACCCTCTCAGCACCCACCACCTCTCTCTCACACCACCCCCCCCCCTCTCTATTCCCCGCCCCCACCCCCCCCCCCTCTCACTTTTCCCTCTCCCTCCTCTCTCACATAGACTTCCAGGCTACACTTCAGCAATATACACTTGACCCAAGATTATGTCAGTTAACTCATTGTTTTTTGAAAATCCATGTTAGCCTGTAGGTCCAGATCTTTGGCTTTTCTTTCACCATATGGGCTGCAGTGGACTTCCAGTGTTCAATATGCTGCTTGAGCATACAAAGCATGCACTAAGCTTTTGTTTATGAAATTCCTCATATTTTGCCTGGAGGCATCTTTTTGGTGGGTGGCGAAGCGTAAACGACGTATGTAGGGTGTTGACTCCCCCAGAGACTTTCGTGACCCAACCTAAACCGTTCCGGATGGTGAAAATATGTTGTCCGTATTGAGCTGAGCGGCTTTGCTTGGGGCTTTTAGAATTGAGAGGAGAAGAATGGGGAGTGAAGTGGTGGTGGTGGGGGTGGGGTGGGGGGGGGGGGGTAGTGGCCTTTTAGGAGAATGATTTTTTTTTTAGAAGAGCCTGTAGTATTACCTCTGTGTCCAGTGGTACTTGAGTGCTTTCTTGGGGCTGGATTACATTACAGTCAACAAAAGCTGTCATCTTGAAGCACCCCCCTCTTTTTTTTTTTCTTTTTTTGTCCCTTGGGTAGACTTTGGAGGTTCACCAAAAGTGAGATCTTGCGTAGGAAGCTGTTTTTGCCCACCATGAAGGTAGCTGCATTCCGACTTCAGGGATGTATGCAGGATATGTTTGTGTATAGATCTATAAACTGCCAAACGCTGACATGAATCACTGGATCTTTAACATGCTTGTTTGGATCTTTTGCATGTTCCATATACACAATGAAGGGAATGAAGGCACTGGCAGGTCCGCACTTGAAGTTGACCTGGGAGATTGTAAAAATCCTCACCCTTAATTGACCGACACCGCCGAGATTCGAATCCAGGACTTCATGGATTGAAGTCAAAGGGTCTTAACCACTCAGCAATACTAGTGACCTTCACCCACACCCTTTGATGCTGTACATGAATAGAAGCAAGATCACTGAGCCATTCAGGACCTTTTAAGAGCAGGATGGTGCTGATTGTGGGAACCTCAAGGAGAGAGAGAGAGATAGAGAGGAGAGAGAGGGAGGAAGAGAGAGGAGAGAGAGAGGAGAGAGAGAAAGAGAAGAAAGAGAGAGAGAGAGAAGAGAGAAGAGAAGAGAGGTAGAGAGTGAGAGAGATGAAGAGAGAAGGCGTGGATTAAGGTAAGATGGCTGTTGTGGACCTGGAGGACTGCAGAAGGGATTCTGTCAGGAGAGCAGGGCCAGGGAATGGGCAGGGATGTTTGGGTGGTGGTGAGGTAGTGAGTATGTGGAAAACATGGGGGATGTTGTTTTTCTCTGGTTGATAAGTGTGTGGTTGCGTTTTGGATACTGTTAGGGGGTTTCTTGGTATGGTAGTGGTATGGGGGGGGGGGGGGATTGTTTGGGTGGTGGTGATGGTGTGGTTTAGTGGAAAACATATTTTTGTTTGGGAAAGTGTTTGTTTTTTGTGGGGTTTTTGTTTGGGAGGGGGGGAGGGGGGGGCACATTGATCAATCTCTGTCTGTCTGTCTGTGTCTGTCTGTCTCTTATCTCTTCATGATTTGAGGAAATAGCAAGAAAGTGTGCTTTTAGTTCACAGCCAATACAGACAGCTCCAGTTATATTCCTGAAAAAACAGTTTATCAGTTTTGTTGTCATAAATATTTTGATGTGGTTGATGTATTGATTGGATTCTCTGCAAACACTGAGTAAACCATTATTATTGTTGTTATTATTATTATGGACAGTCCTAGCCTGTTCAGAAGAGTAGGCCATCATGCCAGTAGGAATGGAAAAAGGAAGGGAAAAAAAAGCAACTCATGCACACTGGTGTCAGCTGTCATGTTCAAACATCTCCAAAGTTGGGATATGGCTAACCTTCATGGTGGGTAAACGGGGACGCACGCACGCACGCACGCTCACACACACACACACACACATATACACACATATACAACAAATACACACACATACACACACACACACACACACACACTCCACACACACAACCAACACACACCACACACACACACACACACACACACACACACACACACACACACTCACACACTACACAACACACACACACACACACACACACACACACACCACACACACACACACACACACACCACTACAAAATTTTACTTGGTCATTGTCAGAGCTCTAGCCTAGGACCCCCCCCCCTCCCCCTTCCAAAAAAAAAAAAAAAGTAATTACACACGAACGCATACTCTCGCGCGTGCGGTCAGTGTCTGCTGTCACACACACACACACGCACAATTAAACCCTAAGTGAAGTTGACACCTCGACACCACCCGTATGCTTTGATGTTACGGGAGAGGGCCAAAAAGGGCGTGGGCACCTCTCGTTCCGCCGTGTATTGATTGAGATAGCCCCTGATGGGTGCCAGGTCTTAAAACCGCTAATCCACTAATCACAGACTTAGGAGTCAGAGGTCAGTCAGGGGTAGGTAATCTGGGGTCATTTTGGGGATGTTGTGAAAAATTGGATACAGTTATGGACTGTTCCAAAGAGGTAGGGGGCGGTGGTGGTGGGGGGAACGGTGAGATTAGGAATGGAAAACTGCTACTAGCACTACTGTGGTCATTATTATTATTATTTATTTTTTAATTTTTTTTAGTGTAATGTGGAAACAAGTGCTTTGCAGTGGTAGATACAGAAAACAACCCCCCCAAAAAAAAAACAACCACCACCCCACAACAAAACAACAACAAACAACCAACAAACAAACCCAACAAAGGATTATCTTATATTGGTGTTTATCTTAGACGAATCATTTTCCTGCAGAGATTTGTCATCATTTTCACCATTTGTCAGCTTTGTCATTTAGGGAAGGGGGGGGGGGGGGGGTAGAGACTAGAGCATTGTATTTGAGATTTGACAGCCTTGGATCAAGCCCAGGTTCCACCCATCACTGAGACCCCCGCTCGAGGGAATTTTTCCTCTGGAGTTAACATCAGTACTGACTCCACCCCCCTCAAAGTCCTTCAACGTTGAGACTATAAACTGAGGTCCTGTGTGCAAACGCATGGAGAATATCTTGCATACATGTTAGTACCTGTTTTCAGAAGAGTAGGCCATTTGTGCCAGTAAGAACAGATGGACCGCCCCGCCCCCCTCCAAGTTTTTACAAACATGTATGCATACTGGTGTTGTGTTAAGACATTATCTCTGAAGTTGGAATGCGTCTACCTGAATAATCATGGGCAAAAACAAGTCGCAGACACAAAACTCTCACCATTGATGAACCTTAGAGCTCTAGCCGAAGAATGTAAAAGAATCTTTTTTGGAAGCAATCTGAACAGTGTGTGTGTTTTAAAAAATTTTTTTTTTAAATTCTTTTATATCGAGGATAATGGAATAAACACTTATGTGCTTTTTTTTTAATACATCCAGTCCCTGTGTGTATGCGGTTTTGTAAATTCTGTCATCTGTTCCCACGGCACACAATGGCCTACTCTTACGAAAAGCTGAACAGGATTTAACGTGTGCGCAAGATGTTCTGTGTGCGTTCGCACACGGGGCCTCGGTTTATAGTCTCATCTGAAGGACTTTGGGGAGAGTGGAGTTGGCATTGATGTTAACTCCAGGGGAAAATATCCCCTTGAACGGGAATCAAATGTGTGTGTGTGTGTGTGTGTGTGTGTGTGCGCGTGTTTGTGTTTGTAATTGAGTGTGTGTGTGTGTGCCTGCCTGCTTGCATACATGAGAAAGTGAATGGGTGTATGCGTGCTTACATGTCTGAACTTCATAATATAACAGTAAGTAATGAAATGGAACCTATGTTAGCGCAAATCTAAGTGTTTGACTTCAATTGAGAGAAAACACTAGTTGCACTGACCGACCCCATGGTGGCTGAGAGAGAGAGAGAAAATCACCCCCTTCCACTTTCTCTCATCACCCCTCTACCTCTTCCTCGCCCTCCACTCTTCCAAAAAATCGCTGTGCACTTGTGTGAACTGTCAATAAAGTGTTAATCCCCTAAACATTGACAAGAAAGGGATCAGATTTGGAAGTGTTTTTTCACCTAGAACTACTCTCCAGGCTGCTGTTGAGTGTGTGTGTGTGTTGTATATGTGTGTGTGTGTGTATGATACTTTGTGAGTGTGTGTGTGTGTGTGCGCGTGCATGCGTGTGTGTACTCACGGCACTAGTATTGTTTATGCTGCTGTCTAAACACCAGTGTTTTTTGGCATGGCACTGGGGCGGTGAATTTAGACAAGCATATTAATGGGTTAATCCTGTAACGAGCAACTTTGTTACCTCAAGCCCTGTGTTGTCTTTGGCAATGAGCTAAATGCCCTGGAAGTGCGTGCGTGTACGTGTGTGTGTGTGTGTGTGTGTGTGTGTGAACTGTGTGTGTGAATGTGTGTGTGTGTGTGTGTGAGCAGTGTGTTTGTGTGTTTTGAAGCAGAAAACTTGCTTTGAAACCAAGATTTGGGACTGGGGAGGGTTGGTTCTGAGTGTGCTGATCCTTCATTACTTAGGTAAACGCATGGGCGGGGCTGGGGGGTGGGTGCCCGCCCTGTCTGTTTGTCCCTGACTGAATGAGCCTGTCTCTTACTTTCCTCCCAAATTCTGATTTGAAATCAGAACTAAGCTTATAAGAAGGAAGGTGGAAGGATGGTGTAGATGTTCACCTGCCTAACAAGTAATTTTTTGGGGTCAAATTTGAGACACGAGACTCATGCAAATATCGCTCATTTCTTTGCAGCCTCCTCTCTCTCTCACCCTCCCTCCTCTTTTCTCTCTCTCTCATATCTCTCTCACTCATCTCTCCCCCTCCCGACACCTCCCTCCCTCTCTCTTCTCTCTCTCTCTCTCTCTCCCCCCCCTCTCTCTCCTTCCCCCCCCTCCCTCCCTCTCTCTCGTGTGTGTGTGTGTGCGCGCATACACACGCTCACACTACTGATATTATCTGAGTTTTCTGAGAGAAACACACATTGAGCCTGGGTAATTTTCACCCACATGAGAGACAGACAGAGAGAGAGAGACAGAGACTCAGAAGTTCTACAGGTAATCTTCACCCTCTCGCTAATCCTTTAAACGATCCCAACGTCCAGACTGACATACGTCCAGACTGACAGACCTCAGTCTCTCCTGAATTATCAGAAGTCAGGGGGGAACTGTACCTGGGGGCTATACCACCAAGTGGTCCAGGGGAGAAGGGGTGTGGGGAGGGAGATGGGGTGTGGGGAGGGAGATGGCCTAGTCACTGTAGGATTAACTCTTTGTTTTCACAGCTGCTCCCTCCACTTTAGGATGCAGATAGTGAATTGAAGGGATTCCCCTACATCCCCCTTTTCCCTGTTCAGTTTTGTTGCCATTTTTCTTCTAGTTTGAAGGAAGGGTAGGGTCAGCCTGGGTTGGGTGGGGTCAGGGTAGGGCGAGGTTTTTTGTTGTTGTTTGGTTTTGGTGGGGTGAGGGTTGTTTCATTTAATAATAATAATAATTTAAAAAAAAAGAAAAAGACCAACATTGATGTATTATATACATAATTCAAATTTGTGCTGCAGGAAAACAAGCAGAGATAGCCAAGTGCATTTCCCTTGTTATTACAGAAATAATTTTGCAAAGATTAAGCATGCACATGCCCAGACACACTTGCACACACATGTGCATATGAACATGCACGGGCACACTCACACACACACAATCACACACACGGCATGTACACACACACACATATCACACACACGGCATGTACACACACACACACACACGGCATGTACACACACACACACACACCACACACACACACGGCATGTACACACACACACACACGCACGCACATAGCACATATCACACACACACACACACACACACACACACACACGTACACACACAAAACCAACAGCAGAGGCAGCCAAGTGTTGCATGATCAATCATGAAGGCTCAATTTAAGCACAGTGCCTCTTGTCAACTGCCATCAAAAGTAGCCACGCCTGATTAAGCATTGTCATTGGCTCTGTGTCAGTTGTGTCCCGATCAGCCGTTGGTTATGTACACAAAGCATTACGCAGTCAGCGCTAACCGCTCTCATCGGCCAGTTAACTATTGCGTGTGTCAGGAGGGCACCCCAGTGAATGGATTTGCACGTCTGGGTGGACTATGTGAAATGGGGGTAGTAATCCCGTTAAGCTGTTAACGGGCAAATTTGCTGTAACTTGTCAGGTAAGTGAGATTTAGTGTGTCAGCATGCCTGCGTGCACATGATGGGCATGCATGTATGGGTATATCAGATTACAGGGTTGGTTGTTGGGGTTTTTTTGGGGGGGGGATGAGATTATAAAACCAAGTTCCTCTGTGGAAATGCATGTATGATACATCACACAGACTTTAAAAATCCAGCTTTTATGGGAAGATATGGCCAGTGGTTTTGATGATGACAGATACTCAGTATGCACCTAAAACTTTTCTGTAATACATTGTGTTATGTGTTGGTAAAGGTGTATGAAAAAACTAAAAATTGAGTTTTTCAATATTGTGGGAAAGTATTTGTGGAATGGTCTGGTTGCTGTATTGTTTTGAAAAACAAACTGCTTTTTTTTTGTTCCTTGGCTAGAGCTGCAAGGTTCACCAAATGGTGTGATTTTTGTATGTGTATGCCACCATTTTTACCCCACCATCAAGGTATCCATATTCTGACTTTGGTGATGATGTCTAAACAAGGCAACCACTGTGCATACATGAAAAAAAAAATTGTCATCTGTTCTTACCAGCATGAATGGCCTACCTTTCTAAAAGGCAGAACGGGTTTTAACGTTTGCACAAGACATTGTGGGCTTCATTTATAGTCTCATTCGAAGGACTTTCGAGGCAGTGTGATCAGTACTGATGTAACTCCAGGTGGAAAATCCTCTTGAATGGGCGTTTTGTTGGTGGTTCAAACCTGGGCTCTACCCCAGACTGTCAAATCACGGGTCCAGTGCCCTGGGCTTATATTATGTGACTGAAAGAAAGCAGACACTGTAGGAAATGATTTTTTCCCCCTTTCTTGTTATCATTCCTCAGCTAGAGTTCCGAGATTTACACCAGTGGTGAGATTTTTGTGTATGTGACCGTTTTTTGCCCACCATTAAGGTACCCACTTCCAACTTCAGGGATAAATGAATGTGTAATTAGTATAATATATATTGACAATTGTGATTGCAGATGTGTGTTGTGTGTGTATGTGTGTGTGTGTGTTTGTATGTGTTGTGTGTGTGTGTGTGTGTAAGTGGGGTTGTGTGTGTTAGTGCACACGCATGTGTTGTGTGTATCTGTGTAGTTGTGTGTGTGCGTGCGTGAATGCACGTGCTTGTGTGCTCGCATGCTACTAAATATATGCATCTGTCTGTCTTCTTGTTTTACTGTTTTGTTTTCACACTCACATACACCCATACTGACACACACTCCACTCCACTCCACTCTGTTCACAGTCACACCAGATCACCCCTTTAACACCAGTCTTGGCAGCTCAGCTTTCTTTTTGTCTTTTTTGTTTTAAAAATCCTCCTTCCACCCGTATATATATTTTTGTTCTACCCTGCTT
>CM054167.1:23882392-23932392 GCA_028751875.1 Rapana venosa | reverse complement strand
ACAGTGTTCTCGCCTTGATCTTAAAACAACACCACCACCACCAAAAAGAAAAGAAAAGAAAAAAGGGTGTCATTTTGATTAACCAAAAATATGTTATCTTAATATATGTAAAGATTGTGTGTGTGTGTGTGTGTGTGTTTTCCTCTCCCCCCCTCTCCCCAGGTTGACGATGTTTGATATATGAAAGAATTGTAGGTGTTACTGGAGCCGTTGAAACTGAATGAAGGGGCAGCCCTGACCTGATATGGCTTTTGTGGTCGGCAGGGCTATAAAACAACATTAAATGAAATCTTGATAAAGTAAAGTGTTGTCTTCATGTACAAAATTATGTAGTGCTATGTTAATAAACAGAAGTGTGTTGTCATCTTGTCTGATAAACAAAAGTGGTGTCATCGTGAAAAATGAATAGTTTAAGTTCAATGTGTGTCCTTCATCAAACAAAAGTGAATATGTTTTAAATAATAATCAAAAGTGCCTGCCTCTCCCTACCCCCCCCCCCCCTTCTCTCTCTCTCTCTCTCTCTCTCTCTCTCCCTCTCTCTCCCTCTCTCCCCCCCTCTCTCTCTCCCTCTCCCCCCTCTCTCTCTTTCTCTCTCTCTCCTCTCTCTCTCTCACACACACACACACACACATTCCAGACTCCACCGCCTCGTGGGCACCAATCACATTATAGTATAACGGGAAAGACTGGGAACAGTAGAGAGGAAGGGGAGGGGGCTTGAAAGGAAGGAGGGGGGGGGGGGGGGGGGATATTAGGGAATTTAGAAGTGGGTGGGTGGGTGTGTTGGAAGGTGAGACAATAGGGGGAAGAGGGAGAGGAATTGAGAGGGGGTTTTAAGAGGATCAAGCGATTAGTATTGGTGACCGACCATAGGGGAAGGAAAGTGGGGAGAGAGGGAGGGAGGGAGAGTGAGTGGAGGGGGAGGGGAGAGAGAGAGGGTAGGGAGGGAAGAAGAAGAGAGGAGGGAGGGAGAAAGGGGGTGGGGTGAAAGAGAGAAAATTGAGAGACACCAACCAACATTGGCCATTGTTTCGTTGGACCAGTACAGGGCTGTGGTCCTGTGTGGGGGGTGTGGTTTTTCCAGTAACATCTTGGGCAGTATGTGTGTGCGTGCTTGCATGCATGTTGCCTATGGATATATATATGTGTGTCACAGTGGCTCATCAATTCTTTGAACGGTTTCAGTCTGAAGTTTAACAGTTTGATGTCCATTGTTTCCTAGCTGGACTTTTCGAAAGAAGGCAAGAGAAATATTTTGTTTCTCCTTTTTTTCCCTTCCCCTCCCCCCCATCCTCTCTCTATTCTCCTGCCCCCCCCCCCTTTTTTTTTGGGGGGGGGGGAAGGGTGGGACATGTATTTTGTGATGAGGGGGGTTGGGGTGGAGAGGGTGGGGATGAGTGAGTAGAAAGGAAACAATTGGCTGTGAGAAGGCATTTTTAGAATGTCAGGTGTTGTAGGTGATTTTTAATCTTCAGGTGGAATAACTCTCCAAGTCCTCCCTCTTTTTAGAATTTTATTTTAATTTAGTTCTTGTTTTTTGAAAACGAGTCCCCCCTCCTACCAAATTATCGATCAGGATTGTTTTTGTGATTGGATTGTATGTTCATGCACTGCTTTATTGATATCTTTTTTCTTTCTTTCGTTCTTTTTTCTTTCCTATTCCCTTTTTGTCTTGCTTGCTTTCTTTTCTTCTTTTTTCCTGCTTTCAGCTTAACTTATCTAAACTGTCAAAATGAAAGCACAGCAGAATTATAATCATTGTAGTATATCATTTTCAGTCACAGTGAATTTCTCTGCATGAAATTCAGGCTGCTTTCTGTGGAGAGCATAACGATGGAAATATTGCCCACCAACCCACCATTTTTTGTTCTAAATTTTCCTGTTTATTTGCTTTCTTGCGAGAGTAACTTCACACACACACACACTATTTTTTATTTATTTTATTTTATACCACTTTAAGTCACGAGATTTCTCTGCGTGAAATTCGGGCTGCTCTCCCCGGGGAGAGCGCGTCGCCACAAGAGCAGCGCCACCCTTTTTTTTTTCTTTTTCTTTTGGTCTGCAACTGTATTTTTTTCCCTATCAGAGTGGCTTTTTTCTAAGAATTTTGCCAGGGACAATTCCCTTGTTGCCGTGGGTTCTTTTACGTGCGCTGAAAATTTTGTGTAACTTACGGGACCTCGGTTTATCGTCTCATCCGAAAGACTAGCGCCCAGACCACCACTCATGGTCTAATGGGGAAAAATTTCGGGCCCAAACGGGGTACGAACCGCGCACACACCCGACCCAGACTTTTCGCATTCTAGACAGGCGCGTTACCTCTAGACCACCGATCCACACACTCACTCACTCACTCACTCACAGGACCTCTGTTATGGTTTCATAGTAAAGACAGTATAGCACAGAATTTCCAGAAGGTCCCAATGCTACATTCTACTCTGAAAGAGCCCCTAGCATCCCCATGTTTCAAGATAATGTTGGCTCTTTTTGTTATGGTCTGCAGTCCCTCTCCTGCCTATTTCTCATGGCTGTCTCCCTACCTCCCCTCTTCACCACTTTCTCTACCAACCTGCACACTTTCCCCACCTGCTATCTTTGTCAGCCCCCCCTCTATATTCTTATTCCTGTTATCTTTCTTCATTAATTGACCTTGTCATTCAGATTGCCAAAATTCCATTGTTCTACAACCCCCCCCCCCCCCCCCCCCCCCACCAATCTTCCAGAACTGCATGCACTATGTATTCTCTCTTTCTCTCTCTCTGCTCTCTCTCTCTCTTCTCTCTCTCTCTTTCTCTCTCTTTCTCTCTCTCTTTCTCTCTCTCTCTCTCTCTCTTCTCTCTCTCTCTCTCTCTCTTTCTCTCTCTCTCTCTCTCTCTCAGAAAAAAAAGAGCCCTTTCACTATAGCCAGAACAAAGGGACCATGCTTGTATAGTAGGTAGGGGTTGAGGGCGACCTCGAGACAGCTAACCAAAATATATAGGTGAGGAGGTGAGAGTGCCAACCGGTGAAGCGATGGAAATTGCTGATCATGATCTTCGCAAATGGCAATCGTAGTGGCTGTGATTGATTTTCTTCTGGTTACTGATTAGGATCCGTGATCAAAGGATCGGGGAAAAAAGAAATGTATTATACTCCGAGCACGACCCCCTCCAAGGGGCTAATTGCATTTATGCCGGTTGGGAGTATCTGATGCACAAAATTGGATATTGTTTTGCTAAACAAGAGGCAAGACTGTTGGATTAGGAGGGAGTATGATTATTATTGGGTTTTGTTGTTTGGATTTTTTTTTTTTTTTTGTCCACAGGGTTTGTGTGTGTAATGGTGAGAGTGGGGGGCTTTGTGTGTGTGTGTGTGTGTGTGTGTGCCTTTGTGCAGTGGAGGGGGAAATTTGAATTGACAGGAGCTTTTTGCTTTGTTTTGTTTAGTTTCTTTGTATTTCTGCGATTTTTTGTTTATCATGCTGATAAATGGTAATTGACAGAGAGCCTTTTGTTTGAACATTTAGTTTGTCCATTGGCAACACTCTGTGTCAATGTGTGTGTGTGTGTGTGTGTGTGTGTGTGTGTGTGTGTGAGAGAGAGAGAGAGAGAGAGAGAGAGAGAGAGAGAGAGAGAGAGAGAGAGAGAGAGAGAGAGAGAAATTCTGTAGCACTAGAAATTCTTTTTCTATTCCTCTTTGTTCCTGCCTTGTTGATTTTCCTTTCCTGTCACCCTCTTGTCTATCTTGTGCCTTTTCCCCCTAGACTGACTTAAAGATTACAAATCTCTCCCTCGCCAAAATGGGATGTGCTGGGCCTGACTTGTCAGGGGCTAAACGGCAGCATGACACATGGCACATTTTTACTTATACGACGGATAACAATAGATAAGAGATAGACAGATAACAATAGTTGTTGTCTGAGTGTTCATCACCGACATTGAAGAAGTACCCCATCTGTCTCTTTCCTCTCTCTAAACTTGTTGAGGAGTCATTGGGGGCAGGCACAGCAGTGAGTTTTTCAGGCCATGTCTCTTGGACAAGTTGAACCTGGTAGTAGCCTACCCACCCCTCCCCAGGCCTTGACCTTTTGTTTATGAATATAAATGCGATCTTCTTCTCTCCTCCCCAGAAATAGGATCCCTATGAAATGAATCTCATTTTCGTGAGGTGTCCGCCCAGATATGGCCCCTTGTGGTTCTCCAGGGTATAAAGGGTGGTATGAATGAATGCCTGATTGAACTGACACGAATTATGAAAATATACCTGGTTCCATTATCAGTGTACTGTAGCGAGGCACAAGTCATTTTCAGAAGGGGTTTTTTCTTCTGTTTTTCAGTGGAGCGGAAAAAGTGAGGCTTTGGTCAGGGGAAGATCTGTCAAGAGCATTATTCGCATTCTTCTCTGCTTCTTACGTCCACTTCAGTTTGTGGTAGATCTCCCCCCCCCCCCCCCTCTTCCTCTTCGCCCAGTTATTTCAGTATGTTTTTCTTTTCTGGTATGCCATGGTGTGCATACTGTTACTTGTACTGACTGAAAACTTTTTCGTTGATTTACTATCGGGACTATGGTCATCTAGTCATGTGTGTCTGTATACATACGTTTTGCATGTATGTTCATGTTACAAACCCATACATGCAGATGTGTGTGTATGTGCGCATACTCTCATATATGCTCATGCACACATTCATTCAATTACATACATACACCACACCCACCACCACACCTCAACATGAATGCGCATACACTACACAAACATATGAACGCAAAGACATACACACACATGTGTGTATGTTCACAAATACAGTCACACATGCACCCACGCACACATGTACGCATGCACGCTCACACACAAACGCCCACACCCACACACACAGTCACATACTTGTGTGTGCTTAAAAGCATATAGTCAACACAGGCATATATGTGCACACACTCACACACAAACGTATGTGCTATGTAAACACATAAGTCAAGTCACACACACACACACACACACACACACACCACACACACACACACACATACACACTGCTGCCACCACCAACACCACTCATCACCACCCTCCACCCCATCCTCACTATTACCCCCTCCCCCTTCCCCCACCCCACCCTTACTCTGCAAAACACAATTTCTTTTCTCCGCCCCACTCAAAACAGCAATTTCTCTAGTTGACTTGCCCTGGGTGTTAACTGACTGTTATTTGTTGACACGGGCCCACTAAACTGCCCAGATTGTTTCTCAAGGGGTACCCAGCAAAATCTCCATGCCAGGGTGGATTAACCCTCCCTGGAGAGCGAATCCCCGGAATCCCTGTGGCCAGGGTGGCTGATTGCAGTTAAGCCGGGTACCAGCCTGTTCTAAGCTTGACACCCCCATTTTTCTTCATTGTAGAGTGCTCGGTTTTCCTGGCTCTTGTTTGGAGGGTAGGCCTGAGTTGAGGGTTATTGGGTGATTCTGTCAGGGGGAGCTGTTGGGTTGTGTGTGTTTGAGAGTTGTGTTGTGTTGGTGTCTTATCGGTGTTGAGGCGTTTGGGGTTTGGTTTTTTTCCATGATGGTTTAAGGAGGGAGTTTGTTGAGGTAGGTTTGTGTATTTGTTTGGATTCTTTTATTTCAAGGGTAGGGAATAAATATTCATGTGCTTTTTTTAAAAAAAAGAAAAAAAAAGTTTCAGTTCCTGTGTGCATGGAATTTTGGATATTTTGTCGTCCGTTCCTACAGGTTGCTTGAGTGAGACTTCTTTTTCAGTTTCTTCTTCTTCTCTTTTCATCATCAGCATCATCTTCATCTTCTTCTCCTTTGTCTGTCTGTCTCTCTGTGTGTGGAAATATGCATTGTAGTTGTTGCCTCATAAAAAAAAGTTCTCTCCATCTAAGGCATCTTGCATTTTGTTTTCTCTGTCAACACACACACACACACACAACACACACACACACACACACACACACACACACACACACACACACACACACACACACAAAAACAAAACAAAACACACACAACACACACAGAGTTAAGTGCTAGGCAACCAAAGAAAAAAGAAGTTGGGAGGATTACCTCAAAGAAATCAAGTGGACAGACAGATACAGGCAGCTCATCTGGAGGGACCTGAAGTGCAGCACTGCAGTCCTCCTCCTTGTTTTGGGGTCGATGCACTTCTCACCTGTCTTGACCTGTCTTACCTGAGCTGAAGGGCTTACAGTTTATCTCCCCCCCCCCCCCCACCACCCTTCCTTTGCTGTTGCTGTATCTCTCTCTCTCTCTCTCTCTCTCTCTCTCTCTCTCTCTCTCTCTCTCTCTCTCTCTCTCTCTCTCTCTCTCTCTCTGTGTCTCTCTCTCTGTCTCTCTCTCTGTCTCTCTCTCTCCCTCTTCCCCCTCTCTTCCCCTCTCCCTCCCTCTCTCTCTCTCTCTCTCTCCTCTCTGTCTCTCTCTCCCTCTTCCCCCCTCTTTCTCCCTCCCCCCCTCTCTCCCTCACGCATGCACGCACAGAGAGGAAACTCCTCCCCCACACTAACTCAGAATCTCTGACACATAATCACAAATGTGTTAAATACCCCCTGCGTTGTTGACTGGGCACACGTGCCATGCCCGCTCTCTGCCCAGGGTTGTTGCGTGTTGAGGTCACAGTCCTGACGGGGGCTGAGGATGGGGTCGTATCATGTGAGGGCTGAAGGAGAAGTTCATTGATACCTACTGCCTTTCTTCTGGGGGTGATCTGTCACCCTACCCCCAGTGATCTTTGCCCCTTTGTCAGTGACTGCTTAACCCTTTGGCCACCTGCTTTTGGAGAAGTCCCCCCCATGCTGGGTATTTTAAGCACAACAGAAAATAATTTTTGTACCAGTGTTGGAAATTGACCTCCAAAAACTGCTGATGGACGCTCTAGTTGAGGGGGTTAAGACTCTTTGACTTCAAGGTCGGCTGAGGTCATTGGGCAGACCCCCTGCAGTCACAAGTACAGGAGAAGTCGAGGCAGTAAGCACCCCCACCCTTTAGTAAGGGAATGCAGAGAAGATGGGGGAAATAGGGGGGTTGATGAAAATAGAACTGGATTGTCCTCATACAAGGCAAATCGCTGCCAGTTAGACATGTCTCCGGGAATTTGTGGGCGTTGGCGTCAGCTGGTATCTTTTTCTCTCTGTGAACATGAGACAGAGAGTGAGTAGGGTCACCCTAGTATGTTGCGTTTGTGCAGCATTGGCTATGAGCCATTGATGTTGTGGAAATGGGACATTGGCCCCTGCTGTCAGGGTTAACATGGGGGAAACTGTTGTTTGGTGGTGGTGGTGGTTGTCACTGGGGCATTAGGGATATAATAACAAGACATGAATGTGTGTTCAGCAGCATACTCGGCATTATCGTTTTAATTTTATTTTGATTCCTTTTAAAATATGAGAATCAGTACACAAGAAACAAGTATTATGTGATTGAAGAAGGCAGATGGAAACTGTATGCATGCATTGCCAAACCATGCAAAATAGAAGATGGCTGACGTGTGTGTAGGCCCCCCTGCATCGACTCTGGGCACGTGTCAGAAATTGTCTCAAAGGGGTCACAGTCACAACCACGGCTCAGACTGAGACAGTATTATATGATATCGAGTTGCCTTTCTTCTGGGGTGGGTCTGGCACCCTCCCCAGGCAGGGTGAGGTCACCCACTATCGCTGACGGCTGAAGTGGTTTGGTGGTGGTGGCAGTCGTCGTCATCACTGGGGCAGTAGTGTGCGTGATGAGTGGTGCCCAGACAAGTGTGGAAGATTTACGTCGTGGGCCTAGCGTGTGGTGATTGAGATTTGCCATGCGAAACTTCATTACAGTTACGTGATGTTTTCTCTCTGGTGGTTTTCTGTGTTGGTCCTTTATAAACCCCCAGTTCTTTGTTTGTAATGACTGGTCAACCTACAACCCTTTTTTCTTGTCCTCTTCCTCCTCCTCCCCCCTCCCTTCTGATTGTTTTTTTTTTTTAGAGAGAGAGAGAGTGTGCGTGTGTCCCTGTCCTGCTGAGTGTACAGTCATTTGCTAAACTTTTGATTGTTTAAAGCTGTCGTGCACTAACACAACAAGAGTTCCAGTTCCCACTTCCAATCACCACATCTCACTCCATCCACAGAAATCACACACAGACACAACACTAACGCACACAAAAACACAGGGACAACACCACCACTCACACACACACACCACAACACACACACACACACACACACACACACACACACACACACACACACACACAATCAGCCTTTTATCTTGTAAGAAAAACACTCTGTGTGTGTATGTTACAGGGAGGAGGGGGTCGAACCTTCCAGTTCCACTTCCAATCATCACACCCACCCCACACCACAGAAAAACACACACACACACACACACATGGACACACACACACACACGACACACACACACACACACACACACAGGGACACACACAAACACAACACAACACAACACAACAACACAACACAACACAACACAACACAACACAACACACACAACACACACACAACACAACACAACACACACACAACACACACACACACACACAACACACACACACACACAACACACAACACACACACACACAGACACAACACAACACAACACAACACAACACAACACAACACACACACACACACACACACACACACACACTCTCTCTCTCTCTCTCTCTCTCTCTCTCTCTCTCTCTCACTCAGCCTTTTATCTTGTAAGAAAAACACTCCGTGTTTGCATGTTACAGGGAGGAGGGGGGTCGAACCTCCAGTGAGGCAGCCTTGCAGGCAGAGCTGTCGGCGGTGTCCGCGTTGCGACAGCGACTGCAGGAAAGCCTGGAGAAGAACCACCACCTGCATCGTTCCCTCCTGGGACACACTTCGCGATACGCCGACCACCTGCTGTCCGGTCAGTCGGGATTTGGTACCACAGGTGTACATTGTGGTGTTGTTGTTGTTGTTGTTGTTCCTTGGCCAGGCTTCGAGAGGTTTCACCTATGGTGAGATTTTTGTGTATGCGTCTGGTTCTTCCCATCCCCCCAACACCCACGCACACTCATCAGTGCAGATTCCACTCTCCCCAAAAAGTCCTTTCAATTAGACTGTAAACTGAGGTCCCATGTGTGAACGCATGCATAACATCTTGTGCACACGTTAAATCCTGTTCCGCTTTTTGTAAGAGTAGGCCATTGTGTGCCGGTGGGAACAGATGACAGAATTTACAAAACCGCATACACACGGGGACTGGATGTAAAAAAGCATGTAAGTGCTTATTCCATTATCCTCGATATAAAAGAATAAAATAAATCTTTAAAAACACTGTCGAGGTAGTCATATTTTGACCTCGGGTATGGTGTCTAAAACATGACACCTGTGTGCATGCGTTAAAAAAAGAATTGTCATCTGTTCCTACTGGCCTACAAATGGGTGACTCTTCCGAAACGCAGAACAGGTTTTTATTAACGTGTGCTCAAGATGTTCTGTGTACATTCACACACAGGGCCTTGGATGATTGTCTCATCTGAAGAACTTTGACATTCAGTTCAAGTTTTAATCAAACGGGGAAGAAAGGGAAAGGCTGGGAATTGAACTCAGAACCTCAGGGTTTACTTGTTAGGCAGGTGAATGTTTGAACCGGCCTGCCACCTTCCTCCTTGTACATGTGAATAAAGAGATGTACATATGGTGTGTGCCTTGTGTTCCTACATACTGATGGGTGCTTGCATAAAGACATCCATTTATGTTGATCTATGGAGATAAAGCATGCACAGAGATTAACTTGTTATGTTTACACAGCCACATACACATAATGATGCTTGCACAGAGAAGAAAACCCAACACAAACCCCCTTCATCTCCACTGTCATTCATGTGTGAGCACACAAATATGCACTTAAAAAAAACAACAAAAAATGTATGGCCAACCCCCACAATATACCCCTTGCAGGTGAATGCAGCCCGGACAGTGACAACCAGCCTCGCCTGAGCATCCCTCGTCCCCAGCACACCCAGCAGCAGGAGCTGCGCAGCAGTTCTGAGGAGTGTGACGGAGGCCCCAGCTTGGGCTCCAGCAGCAGTTCTGCTCACAGGCTTTTGGAACACAGCCCCCAACAACAGGGCGATGCCGCCTCCACTTCTGGTGAGAGATCACATCACATCAGATCAGATTGAATGGATGGATGGATGCGATAGCTGAGTGGTTAAGATTGTTTGACTTCAAATCCCATGAATCCATGAAGTCGTGGGTTAGAATCTTAGCAGCGTCTGGTGATTTAAGGGGGGGTTACGATCTTCCAGGTCAACTTCAGTGGAGACCTACCAGTGCCTTAATTCCCTTTGTGTTTACACACATGTAGAAGATCAAATGTGCATGTTCGAGATCCCGTAATTCATGTCGGTGTTCGGTGGGTTGCGGAAACATGAACATACCTTGCATGCAACCTGTACAATGAAATGGGCTCCTGAAGTCGCAACAAGTCGGCTCAGGCCAGCAGGCAGACCTCCTGCAAAATGACAAGCACAGGAGAAGACCAGGTATTATGTACCCCTCCTGGTAAGGGAACACAGAGAGAGAGAGAGAGAGAGACCTCACGATGTAGTATTTCTTTGTTTCCTTTCTACTGAGAGTGCTGGTTGTTTATGCTGAGAGCTTGTCATCGCTGAAGACACAGCATTGAAACGTAACGTCTGAAAGCAGAACAGCATTTCAATTTAGGCTTTAGCTTACATCAGTCAAGGACACACTTTTTGATTTAGTCCAATTTTCAGAAAAATTCATATAGGTTATGAGCAAAGGATTAAATATTAAAGGATAAAAAATGACTAGCAAACATGTCATCATCATATAAATACTCTGCCCAGTGATAAAGAAACGTGCACATACATGCAAAGTCAGTTTCTCCGACATTTATTTACTTTATTCTTTTATTTTGAGGATAATAGAATAAGCATTCACGTGCTTTTTTTTTTTCTCCTCCATCCAGTCCCCGTGTGTATGCAGTATTGTACATTTTGTCATCACTTCTTTTAGTGCATTCCACACCGTAGGGCCGACTGGACTGGCTATACTGGCAATTCTCTCCTCTGCCTGCAGGCAAAGGTGGAGGTGGTCACAGCACCGGCAGCAGCAGCAGTAGCCTGGCAGTGCAGACCAGCCCGTTCCTGACCCACACACTCTTCGAGCGTGGAGGACCGCTCTCCAGGGACGACGCCAGTAACCGCGCCAACGGTCCCCGTGTTGCGGGACTGGGGGCGGGAGAAGGGAAGGGGGAGCTTCCAACAGAGTACCGGCTCGAGCGGGATCGTTCCGCCGTCTCTGAAGAAAAGGTGAGTGGGGGGAGGGGGGGGGGGGGGGGGTTGTGTGTGTGTCAGGGTTTGGTCTTTTGGAAAGTTTGTGAAAATCATGGTGAATAATGTACCCCACCCACCCCCCCACCCACCCCCACCCAAAAAAACAACAAACAAAAAAAAACACACAAAAAAACAACCAAAAAACCCCACCAAAAAACTGTCAAAAATATTCCTCTGTGTGTGTGGAGAGAGAGTGAGTGGGTGGGTGGGTGATGTGAGTGAGTTGTGTGTTGTGTGTGTGTGTGTGTTGTTTCTATTCCCAATGATCGAAAGTTTTGTTCTTTTTGTTATGTTTAATAAAAATTGCTTAATTCTTTCATCAGATATTTTGGTCAGTTGGCTGGTATACATTAAAAATGGAAGGGTTACCAAAGGAAAAGATTTTGAGCTGAAACCATAGGCAGCTTCACAGCAAGGAAATTGAGAAGAGACTAGACAAAGTTAGGAAGCTGAAGAGAGGGAGATAAAGAAGGGGAAAAAAGCCCAGTGTGTGTGCAGGAGTGGTGGCCATAACATGTTTAAAAGAAATTAATTTGGGAAAAAAAAAAAGAAATTGATCCCATGTGCATGCACAGGCATACATGTATGCATGCTTGTGTGCTCTGTCTGTGTCTGTCTCTCTCGCTCTCTCTCTCTCCCTCCCTCCCTCCCTCACACACACACACTCACACACAGCCTCTCCTAACTGTAATTTACTGATGCAATCACACCATTTTACTGTGTGTAAAAAATTCCCCCCCCTAATATTCAATCAATCCTTCATTCTTTTGTTCAATCAATCAATCAATCAGTCCAGCCAATCATTGCATTCTAAACAGGGATTGGCCAGAGAGGTTTCCCAAGATTCCGTAGTGTCCACTCTCCACCTTCCCTCCTCCTCGGTGGCAGAGGTGGCGGGCATGTCCGCC
Source organism: Rapana venosa (assembly GCA_028751875.1). Classification (NCBI taxonomy): domain Eukaryota; kingdom Metazoa; phylum Mollusca; class Gastropoda; order Neogastropoda; family Muricidae; genus Rapana; species Rapana venosa. The sequence goes on along the minus strand of CM054167.1, from coordinate 23,920,170 downwards.
CCTGTCCTGCGCGACTTGGTCAGCCAGCTGCAGGAAGATCTCACAGCCTCCGCCCAGCGCAACGCCATGCTGCAGAAAGAGCTGCAGGAGGCCCAAGGTGAAGGTCGTCACCGGCCCTCGTTGGAGAGGAGGGCCGGTGGTTGTATCGACAGCAGCGGAGCCGCCAACACCAGCTCTGCCGTTGACCTGCAGGAAGAGGTGAGTGGAGGGAGGGGGAGGGAGAGAGGAGGGGACGAAAGGAAAATGGTGTTGAAATGGTTAACAGAAACTGTGTAGAAGGATTTTTTACCCCTGTGGGGATGCTTGGGGGGGGGGGGGGCCTATCAGTATAAATAGCATCCCCACATTCTGGAAATTCTGTGCTAGAAATTTCCTCTTTTCTGTGATTCTCTTTGTTTCTGCTTTGTTCCTTTTCTCCCTGTCACCTCCTGGTCTATTTTCTGCCTTCTTGGTCCATTCTCCTGCCTTTTTTCCCCAGAAAGACTTAACGGCAGCGTGACACATTTTCGCTCATATAACAGACAACAATAGTTGCTGTCTGAGCGCTCGAAGAAGAAAAAGAAAAAAATTGTGTAAAAGGAATTTTGCTGCAAGTTGAATGATGTGTCCTGGCCCAGTAGATTTTCCAGGGAAAAACTGGGGGTAAAAACTGGAAGGGTCTCTACAACAGACTGCGGACATTGCCATCCTGACTGGACTAAAGATTTAGCACAGCCAGGGAATGCAGAAGAAGAAGAAGAAAATTGAATGTGACTCCTGATGAATGCTGTAGCCAAGTGGTTAAGACTGTTTGTGATTTCTATCCCTTGGGTCCATGAAGTCTTGGCAGCGTCTGGTGAATTAAGGTTGGGATTTTTACGATCCCCCAGGTGCATCAGTTCATTGATTCTTGTATGTCTTCTTTTTGTTTTTGGTTTATTTGCTTGGCTAGAACTCTGAGGTTTACTAATGGTGAGATTTTTGTGTATGAGATTTTTGTGTATGAAACTTGTCCCCTGCCCCCACCATTCAGGTCGCTGCATTTCGACTTCAGGGATAGATTTGCTCCAAGAAAGGCAGGAGAATGGGCTGGGTAGGCACAAAATGTGAGAGAGAGAGAGGGGTTCGGGGGGGGGGGGGGGGGGGGAAGCAGAAACAAGGGAATGATAGGATATGGGGAAATTTCCAGCTCAGCATTTCCAGAAAGTGGGGATGCTATTTATGCTCGGAGCCCCCCCATCCCCATAGGGGTAGTCTTGTATGTATATTACATATATCTATATATTAAGCATTCATCTCATTATCAGTTTATTTTATTTATCTGTTTATCTATCTTACTACTGATGTTGTGATGCCAACAGGTGGAGTTGTTGCGGAAAGCCTTACAGCTGAAGGACCAAGAAACCACCCAGCTCCGTCAACACCTGGGCCTACCCTCCGAACCCGGATCCAGCCTCCCTCCAGCCTCCTCCCCCCTCAAACCAGATGACCTTCACAGCCAAGTTCACGGCCTTCGACACCAGGTCAAGGACACGGACGATGCAAACAAAGCCCTGAAGCAGCAGATCGCTGTCAGCCGGGCCTCGGATCAGAATCCGGATCCTCAGAGACGGCAGATCGTCAGCATGGCTCAGGAAATTGAGCGACTCAAGCGGGAGAACTCTCACCTCAGTGCTCGGATGATGAAACAGTTGCAAGGGGGTGAGGGTGGGAAGAAGGACAGTGGTGGTGGTGGTGGTGGTGGGATGCAGGAGGTGTCGCTGGGTGGGGACGTGAGTGACGGTTTTGCGATGGGGCCGGGGGATCTGTCGGAAGTGTCCCTCTCTTCGTCCATGTCCCCTGTGTTCCCCATGGAATCGTTCTCTCAGGAGTTGTCTCGCAACACTAACCGCTATGCCGATTCTTCTCATTCTCAGGTAAGGATGTGTTGTGTATTTGTGTGAGTATTTTGGGTGAGAGTGTGTGTGTGTGCGTTTGCACCTGCATGTGTGTGTTTGTGTTGTATGTGTATGTACGAGCATGTCTCTGATATCTGTACAAGTATGTGTGTGTGTGTGATACATGTGTACTGTATGCGTGTGTGTGTGTGTGAAATACAACCACAAGAAATCTTTTTGCTGTTGCAAAAGTATGTCACCACTGACTTCTCTCTGCCCCATTAAGAATTTCTTAGCATGACAACCTGCACTTTCCCTTTGAAAGAGAAAAAAAAATCCTCCTCTGAAGTCAGAATACGGCTACCTGTAAGGCGAGTCACGCATGCAAACTTCTCATTGTCTGATATGTCCATTCAATCTTACAGTGATTCCCAGGTGGGGTGAGCAAGTCAGAAGTGCATATTCTGTGTGACACCCAGAGTGTTAAGCTGGAGAACATACAACAGCAATACACTTACTAAAAAAGAATGTTCGTTACAGGGTCCCATCAGCCAGCAGTGGGGCAGTCTGGCCCTGTCGGGTAGCCAGTCGTCGCAGAGCGACTCGGAATGGGCGCCTCGCTTAATGCAGGGAGAAGGGGGTGTTGGGAGCAAGTTGCCTCCCCTGGCCAAGATGAAGCGGAACGGCAAAGACTCCGTGATTGCAGGGGGTGGTCCCCCCTTGGTCAACGTCAACCGCCGACTGCAGGAGTCACAGGAGCAGGTCAGGGGTTTTGTTTGTTGTCGTTGGTTTGGGTTTTAAAAACAACAACGCCCTATTATGTTCTGAAAGAGAATGGTGGACAGCACTTTGCAGTATGTCTTGGGGGTCACTGCCTCATTTTGAGGGGGGGTGGGGGCTGCCTAAATTTTCTGTGATGAACCAGTGCTACTGGTCCCATACGACTCATTTTAGTCTCTCTGCCAGCCATACCCAGGCTCGTCATGTTGCATTCTCAGGGTCAAAAGTCCACAGGGAAGTGATCAGTGAGTGTGAGGCTGCCGTGAGTCCACCACCCTGCCCTGCTGCTTAGTCACTGTGGTGATGTTCATCACTGCCTGGTTTCTGAGCTGGTGTTCATCAGTGCCTGTTCTGAGCTGACAGATATGCAGGACACCACATACTAGGCCTCCTTCTGACACAGTTATAGCATAGTTGCAGAACCAGACTGAGAAAGAGAGAGAGAGAGACACCCGTCCAGATAGGTGACCGGAGTGTTGTTTCGATGACCCTCTCCATGTAGATCTTTGTCCTCTTTGACATGAACTCACCACAGGCACAGACATGTGTACGGTAAACTGAAACTGAGGTCACTGCGAGACTAGAGCAACCTGGATCCTTGAATTAAGGAACCCCCTCCCCACCTATTTTTTATTGTTTTATTTTGGTCTTGTTGCCAAAATCCAAATAGTTTGTGCTAAATATAAAAACAACAAAAAACTGCTGAAAAGTGTTTTCTCACATTTTGTTGGAACACCCCGCAATACCGCTTACCTCCACCTTGCAGGTGAAATCGCTGGAAGACCGCCTGATGGCGACGGAAGGCACCGTGCGCTACATGTCCCAGCGACTGCGGCACTACCGCTCCCTCCTCCAGGCCGTGAAAGGGGGGGAGGGCAAGGGGGGGCAGGATGTGGGGGTGGGGGTGGGGCTGCCTCGCACGCAGAGCGACTCCTACCTCTTCCCCCAGTCCCGACTGTCCCTGTCCCTGTCCTGCGGTGACCTGCGCGAGGCGGCCCAGAGTTCCGGTGAGTGTTGGGGTTCCGGTGAGTGTTGGGGTTCCGGTGAGTATTGGTGTGAGTGTTGGGAGGTTGGTGAGTGTTGGTGTTCTGGTGAGTGTTGTTGGGAGGTTGGTGTGGGTGTTCCGGTGAGTGTTGGTGTTCCACGAGTGTTGGGAGGTTGGTGTTCCGGTGAGTGCTGGTGTTGGGAGGTTGGTGTTCTGGTGAGTGTCTGTGTTGGGAGGTTGGTGTTCTGGTGAGTGTCTGTGTTGGGAGGTTGGTGTTCTGGTGAGTGTCTGTGTTGGGAGGTTGGTGTTCCTGTGAGTGTCTGTGCTGGGAGGTTGGTGTTCTGGTGAGTGTCTGTGTTGGGAGGTTGGTGTTCCTGTGAGTGTCTGTGCTGGGAGGTTGGTGTTCTGGTGAGTGTCTGTGTTGGGAGGTTGGTGTTCCTGTGAGTGTCTGTGCTGGGAGGTTGGTGTTCTGGTGAGTGCTGGGAGGTTGGTGTTCTGGTGAGTGTCTGTGTTGGGAGGTTGGTGTTCTGGTGAGTGTCTGTGTTGGGAGGTTGGTGTTCTGGTGAGTGTCTGTGTTGGGAGGTTGGTGTTCTGGTGTCAAGTCAAGTCAAGTCAAGTCAAAAACACTTTAATCATCCCATGAAGGGCAATTACAATACTGACAGGCCGATTGATACTCATCAAATATATCAAAGACACAAAAGCTATATTTCATATTGGTTTTCAAATAAAATGTCACCACACACACACACACACACACACCACACACACGCGCGCATGCGCACAAACATCAATTGTGAACACAATTTTAAACCCATTGACTAGAAGACATAAAAACTTATTTTTACGCACGCATATACGCAGCACGTACACACGCACGTACGTGTGTGTGCGAATACGCCCACGCACAGGGTGAGTGTCTGTGTTGGGAGGTTGGTGTTCCTGTGAGTGTCTGTGTTGGGAGGTTGGTGTTCCTGTGAGTGTCAGTGTTGGGAGGTTGGTGTTCCTGTGAGTTTCAGTGTTGGGAGGTTGGTGTTCCTGTGAGTTTCAGTGTTGGGAGGTTGGTGTTCCTGTGAGAGTCGGTGTTGGGAGGTTGGTGTTCCTGTGAGTGTCGGTGTTGGGAGGTTGGTGTTCCTGTGAGTGTCGGTGTTGGGAGGTTGGTGTTCCTGTGAGTTTCAGTGTTGGGAGGTTGGTGTTCCTGTGGGTGTGGGTGTTGGGAGGTTGGTGTTCCGGTGTGTGTAGTGTGAGTGTTCTGGTGAGTGTGGGTGTTGGTGTTCCGGTGAGTGTTAGTGTTGGAAGGTTGGTGTTCCGGTAAGTGTAGTGTGAGTGTTGGGAGGTTGGTGTGAGTATTGAGTGGTAAGTGTTGGGGTGTTTCTGTGAGTGTTCTGGGTGAGGTTGGTGTTCCGGTGAGTGTTGGTTCCGTGAGTGTTGGGCGAGGTTGGAGTTGGTGAGTGTTGGTGTGTGTTCGGTGGATGAGTGTTGGTGGTGTTGGGAGGTTGGTATGAGTGTGTTGTTGGGTTGGTAGAGGTTGTGTTTGGGAGGTTGGTATGAGTGTGGTGTGTGTTGGAGGTTGGTATGATGGGTGTTGGATGTATGAGTGTTGGTGTGTGTTGGGAGGTTGGTATGAGTGTTGGTGTGTGTTGGGAGGTTGGTGTGAGTGTTGGTGTGTGTTGGGAGGTTGGTATGAGTGTTGGTGTTCCGGTGAGTGTTGGTGTTCCGGTGAGTGTTGGTGTTAGGGGATGTGTGTGTGTGTGTTTGGGAGAGTCAGGTTCCAAAACAAGTTTATGAAAACAGTGTTTGTGTAACTTTTCAGTTGAAAGTTTTAGTAAGATTAAAAAATAATAACAGTTTGGACAGCCATAATGGATTGTTTCCATGGGAACAGTGCATAAATTGAAGTAGTTTATGGGTTTTTGAGCTTTAGAAGTCATGCTTGCCTGGTAGACTAAAGCTATAAAAATGTACAATTCTTGATCGGTTTTAACGCCCATTTTCTGTTTTTTTCTTTTTTTGCTTGTTGTGAATCTCCTTTGTTGTAGGGGTTGTTGTTTATGTTGGTATAAATTTTTATTTTTGTTTGGTTTCATGTGTTATGAACTTGTCATATAAAAAAAAAAATAAAGTTTGAAAAAACTTGTTGCAACCCTTTGTCCCTCCCTAATACACACAATTTTGTCTAATATCACCTTTTTTACGTGGACAAACGTAAAATTGAAGGCCAACACGTTTCATAAGACGGAAGAATCCTTCTCTCACCATCACATGCAATTATCAGGTGGCTTGGGACCGGACAGTGTCGGAGGTGCAAACACTTCTGCCGCGTCGACCACAGGGGGAGGAGGAGTTGGTCAGTCAGCTGTCTTATCTGATGTCCAGCAGACGAGAACGCCTTCAAAGAATGCCCACTCCATCATGAACACCTTGAATCAGCACATCAAGGCGCTGAAAGAGAGGTAAGACCTTTAGAGAGAGAGAGTGTGTGTGTGTGTGAGAGTGTTCGTGAGTGAGAGTGAGTGTGTGTGTGAGAGAGAGTAAATGTGTTTGTGTGTGTGTGTGTTGTGAGAGAGAGAGAGAGTGTGTGTGAGTGAGAGAGTGTGTGTGTGAGTGAGTGAGTTTAGGTGGGTGGGTGTTTGTGAGAGAGTGTGTGTGTGTGTTGTGAGAGGGAGAGAGAGAGCGTGTGTGTGTGTGAGTGAGTGAGTATAGGTGGGTGGGTGGGTGAATGAATGGAAGTGATTGTGTGTTTTGATTGTCACCTGTAATGTATTTGTTGTCGGTTTAGGATCATTAAGGGTTGTCGGTTTAGGATCATTAAGGGTTTTTTTTCATGAAAAACTGTTACTTATATTGCATACACTTTGGACTCATGCATCTTTTAAGGATGCGCTTGCCGGTTTGGTTTTCTTTACCACAGGCATACACAGGGGAGAAGGAACGAGTTTCAGCTTTGTAGACATGTGGTGATTTAGCCTGTTGTGCCTAGTGCAGAGTCTCGGAATGATGGCCATACCACACCAGACATGACAATAACAACAAAACACAACACAACACAGCCCACCGTAAGAGGCTAGAGGTTATCTTCCATACTAGTTTTCAAGCTACTGCTTATTTAAAAAAGAAGAAAGAAAAACAAAAACTATGCAGTGTGGATTTCAACTGTAAACCTGTGTGGCAGGTGCTCCCAAGGTGCGGACACAGGTAAATCAGGTTCACCGCACCTCGGCGGTCACGCCTTGACAACGCAGCAGGAAGAAGACGGTGGTTCCAACATGAGCGGCCTGTCCTCACAACTCTCCAGAGGAACGATGAGGGGAGACGTCATCTCCGACTTCAAATCCAGCAGTCGCCTCCCCAGCCAACCGGGAAAGAACGGCACAGACATGTCGGACAACACGACCGCCATGTTGGAAGTGTCCGGAAGCGGATCTGAACTCTCAAACCGACAGGATCGCCGCATGACTGTGTCCACTACGCACAGTAGTCAGGGTAACGCGCGTCCGTCTCTGTCGCCTCAGGAGATGACGATGGGAGAGGATGTGTTGGACGGCATGGCTATGGACAATCTGACCTACTCCAGTTTCTCTGAGAGTATCCTGCCCATCGGGCGACCTCAAGGTCACCAGGACAGTGCCTGGAGCTTTCCGCGAGGACCAGGGCAGCAGGGCAAGCCAGCACACCAAGTTGCCGATAGGCAGGGCCGGTCCACCAAGAACCCAGGTGTGTGTGTGTGTTCACGTTTTGTCTTGTTTTGTTCCTCGGTGGGAAGAAGTAGCAAGGCTGGGAATTGATCCCAGAACCTTCAGTGTACTTGTTAGCCAGATAAACATCTTAACTATCCTGCCAACTACCTTAGATGTGATATGTCGTGTTGACATCGGCCACAGACAAGCTGTTGTATCAGTAGAAATGGGTTATGTTCTTCAGGCTTAAAAGAAAGGAAACAACTCAGCACATGCTTTCTGCAGAGTGTATGCAGCTGAGTGTTTAGTTACTGGAATAACGGACAAACAAGAAGGGAGAACATTAACTCATTCTTAACCAAGATACTTTTTCTGTGTGTCCCCTGTGTGACCTGATTCAGACAGAACAAAACTTGACTCACAAATCAAGTTTAATTTTCTTTGATGCCTCTGCTGACCTCTGACCTGTCTCTGAACAGCATCCACACAGCAGTCAGTTTCCCCCCACTTTCAGCTACTCTCAGCTGCTATCCATCCCCTCCCATCCCATCCCAGCCAGTGCTAAGTATAGCGGGAGCTGACCACACTTGGACTTGGTAAAAAAAGGAAGGGGCATGCTAATTTTAGCACTGGGCCCTGGACCAAGTTGGGCTTTCTGTATAGTTTATGGAGGCTAGTATAACTAACTGCCTCCTCAGCCATGCAGGGAAGAACAGTGCAGGCATGTATATCATCTTTCAGTATAACAGATGACAAATTTGACAAAACTGCATACACATGGGGACTGGATGTAAAAAAGCACATGAGTGCTTATTCAATTATCCTCGATATAAAAGAATAAATAAATAACATAAATAAATGTAAAATCATCAAGGCAAAGCTTTTAATTTAAAAAAAAAATCAACGTTGGTGTTCTGCTCCGCAGAAGGAAGCAACAGCTCCGGCGACGAGGCAACCTACGACGGCAACGGCACGCTGCATTCCAACCTGACTGCCGCCAGCAAGGATGGCTCGCTGGAAGAATCGTCCCGCCTGAAGAACCGGGTCATGGTGCTGACGGACATGAACCGCACCCTGAGGGAGGAGCTGAGCGTGTACGACTCCCTGTGTCGATCGCTGGGAGTGCAGGTAGGAGGAGGGGGGGCTTTTGTTCCGGGACACGGATCCATTCCTAGTGTCTGTGGGATGTAGAAATTTTGGGTGTTTGTTGTTGTTGTTTCTCGGCTAGAACTCTGATGTTCGCCAGTGGTGAGATTTTTCGTATGTGACCGTTTTTATCCTGCCATGAAGGTAGCCGCATTCTGACTTCAGGGATGAAAATTTTATGTACAGAGGAGAGTCTCAAGTTTTGTGAGGAAAAATGTGGATGAAGAAAACGGAGGCAAAAGTGTTTTCTGGTTTTTTTTTTATCTTGAACGGGATTGGAAAATTTGTGATAAATGTTCATGTAGAGGTGTTTTTCAAGCATTTAAAAAAATTAAAAAGGACTGAATCAGACATTTTCTGCTTCATTGCACAATTGCACTTGTTTCCTGGGCAGCTACTGTCCGAGTGTTTGACGACAGAGAAGAAAAATTTATGTCCTTTCAAATTTTGTTTCCCCCTTTCAAGAGTATTAATTCTCGAGGTTTGGTTTCTTTTCTTTTTTTTTTAAAACAAAAAAAAGTTGTGTATGGTTATGTTTTTTCTTTTGACTGTGTTGGCCCCATTCACAGTAGTTGGTTGGTTTTCAGGTGTCTGCAGTGAGCGAGGAGGAGAGTGGAGGGGATGACTCCAGTGACGGGCAGATCCGACTACTGCAGCTCCACCTGGCGGAGCTGAAGCATCTGAGGGAACGACTGGAGCAGCTGGATACGGAGGCGCACAATGGTGAGTTCTCTCCCCTGTTGGCGGGGCCCTTGTGACGTCTGTGGTTCGAGGATGTCTGTGTGTGATAGTAAGACACAAGAAGGACAAATTTCATATACTAATCTGCTGAAAACTGGGGTAAGGAAACTTTAGGATGACATGGTTCGTCCTCATTTCATCTTGATCCTTCACCTATCCCGTTGTCTAGTAGACTGTTGGGGCACCGCTGAAGATTTTGCAGCCAGTTTTTTTCATGTCGGGACACCAGCAGGAACGAGTTTCTTTACTGATCTGCTGATAACAGGGATAAGGAAACATAAAAAGATTGAGGGTGACATGGTTCATCCTTCCTATTGACTCATATTGTGTGGTAGGCTGATATAGATGATGCGTGGTATGCCCGGTATCGTCATATGCTACTCTTAAAGCGGAGCTAAAGCTAACAAGACCTTTTTCTCACCACGCATATGCTCTGAATGCCTCAGAAGAGTCTTTGTGTAATGACTACTGGCGGCAAAATTGTTCTTGCATGGATTCACCAGACACCACTGAAATTCAAACCCATGACTTCATGGACTCAAGGGATTGAAGTCAAATGGTCTTAACCACTCGGCTATAATGTCCTTCATTTATATGTTATAAGGTGATTAATTTGTGTCTGTATGTTATACAGGTGATTAATTTGTGTCTAAAGTCTGGTTCACTGTGTGATTACAGCCGTACAGATGACGTCGCTCCTCAACAGTCAGCACATCAAGCGCATTGCGGAGCTGGAAGCCGTCGTGGCGCAGCTCAGAGCCCAGCTGGCTCAGCAGAAGACGCTGTCAGAGCAGCGACAGACGGTCATCATCGAACGCGAGCACGTCATCCAGGAAACCAAGATCGTGCACGAGCAGCAGGAGAAGGAGCTGCAGCTGCTGCGCGACAACCTGGCCGTGCTGCAGGAGTGCGAGGTGCAGCGCTCGCACCAGCAGGAGGCGGAAGTGGCCGAGCTGCAGCAGCAGATCGGCGCGCTGCGTGCCGAGATGGAGGAGTCGCAGCAGCAGACCAGAGACCTGGAGCGGGAGCTGGAGGAATCGCAGAAGCGGCGCCAGTCGTACGACTCCAAGTTCTCGCAGTCCCAGCAGCTGCTGGTGGACCTGGAGACCCAGCTGTCCAAGGCCAAGCGGCGAGCCAAAGCCCAGGAGGCCGAGCTCAGGACGTCCCAGCTCTCCTGCCAGGACCTCCAGTCCCAGCTGGCCAAGGCCAGGTCACGAACCGGGTCCCTGGACGACGAGGTGCGTGTGCTGCGCCAGACCAACAGGAAGCTGGAGGCCGACCTCAAAGAGTCCAGCCAGCACGCGGCGGTGCTGGAGACCAGGCTGACGCAGGCCGAGACCTCCAAGACCGCCGCGGAGCAGGACCTGGCCAGTGCCAGCAGAACCTGCGGTCCTTGGAGGAGGAGGCGAAGGAGCTGCGTCGGCTGAAGGAAGAGGCGCTCGCCCAGCTGCAGGAGGAGGAGGTCAGGGGTCGCCACCTGCTGACGGAGCTGACGCAGGCGCGGGAGGAGTGGCGGCGGATGGAGGCGCACATGACGCAGAGCCTGACGCTGAAGGAGGAGTGCCAGCAGCAGCAGCAGCAGAGGGCGCAGCACTACCAGGAGCGCATGGCGCACTACGAACAGTGCATGAGGGACTACCAGCACCGGGTCCACGAGTGCGAGTCTCAGGTGAGTGCTTACGTCTCTCTCTCTCTCTCTCTGAGTACAAATTGTTCATTCACTGTTATAGATTTGAGGTTAACTAATTTTCTCTCTCTCTCTCTCAGAGTACAAATATGGGGAATGACGATGATGGGTTGGGGTGTTTTTTTGGTTGGCTGGTTTGTGGGGTTTTTGTTTCCATTTGCGCTTATTCTAGTTAGAGAATGATTTATATTGGAATCTACAGGATGCAAGCTATGAATTTTCACAAAGTTTGCTAAATAAATTTTGTTACCTGCAATTATTCACATGTCTGCTGAGAGAGGATTTGGATGCCTGTAGAGCAGACTTGAAGGCTTTTTCCATTACAGTATTGTTGAGACTGGCCGAGTCGATGGGACAGAGTTGCCTAGAAACTGTTGCTTTTCAAGTTTGATGGAAGAGATCGTGATTGCCATACTGATAGCAAATCCTCCTTTCAACGTGTGCTGTTATGGTCCACGTTTTGAATCAGCAAATCCTTCTTTCAGTGTGTGCTGTTACGGTCCACATTTTGAATCAGCAAATCCTTCTTTCAACGTGTGCTGTCACGGTCCCCGTGTTGAATCAGCAAATCCTTCTTTCAACGTGTGCTGTCATGGTCCACGTGTTGAATCAGCCAATCCTACCTTTCAACGTGTGCTGTTATGGTCCACGTGTTGAATCAGCAAATCCTTCCTTTCAACGTGAGCTGTCACGGTCCACGTTTTGAATCAGCAAATCCTTCCTTTCAATGTGAGCTGTCACGGTCCATGTTTTGAATCAGCAAATCCTTCCTTTCAACGTGTGCTGTTATGGTCCACGTGTTGAATCAGTAAATCCCTCTTTCAACATCTGCTGTTATGGTCCACGTGTTGAATCAGCAAATCCTTCCTTTCAACATCTGCTGTTATGGTCCACGTGTTGAATCAGCAAATCCTTCTTTTCAACGTCTGCTGTCATGGTCCACGTTTTCAATCAGCAAATCCTTCCTTTCAACGTGTGCTGTCATGGTCCACGTGTTGAATCAGCAAATCCTTCCTTTCAACGTCTGCTGTCATGGTCCACGTGTTGAACCAGGTGGAGCAGCTGAAGAGCCAAGCGAAATAGATGCCGATCTTTTCGCCAAAGTAGTCTTGGATGTGGTCCCCCCCCACCCCTGGCTGTCTGTCTGTCCGTCTCTGTGTCTCTCTCTGTCTGTCCATCTCTGTCTCTCGCTGTCTCTGTGTTGTCTCTCTCTCTCTGTGTCTCTGTCTCTGTATCTCTCTCTCCCTCTCTCTGTCTCTCTCTCTCTGTCTCTCTCCCTCTCTCTGTCTCTCTCTCCCTCTCTCTCTCTCTCTATGTCTATGTATCTGTCCCTCTTCTCTCTCTCTCTCTCTCTTCTCCCCCCTCTCTCTCACCCAGGCAAGCAAAGTAGGTGCCGATCTTTTCGCCGAAGTAGTCTGGGATGTGGTCCCTTCCCCCCGATCTCTGTCTCTCTGTGTGCTGTCACGGTCCCCGTGTTGAATCAGCAAATCCTTCCTTTCAACGTGCTGTTATGGTACACGTGTTGAATCAGCAAATCCTTCCTTTCAACGTGTGCTGTTATGGTCCACGTGTTGAATCAGCAAATCCTTCTTTCAACGTGTGCTGTTATGGTCCACGTATTGAATCAGCAAATCCTTCTTTCAACGTGTGCTGTCACGGTCCATGTGTTGAATCAGCAAATCCTTCTTTCAACGTGTGCTGTCACGGTCCACATTTTGAATCAGCAAATCCTTCTTTCAACGTCTGCTGTTTTGAATCAGCAAATTCTTCTTTCAACGTGTGCTGTCACGGTCCACGTGTTGAATCAGCAAATCCTTCTTTCAACGTCTGCTGTTTTGAATCAGCAAATCCTTCCTTTCAATGTGTGCTGTCACGGTCCACGTGTTGAATCAGCAAATCCTTCTTTCAACGTCTGCTGTTTTGAATCAGCAAATCCTTCTTTCAACGTGTGCTGTCACGGTCCACGTGTTGAACCAGCAAATCCTTCTTTCAACGTGTGCTGTCACGGTCCACGTGTTGAATCAGCAAATCCTTCTTTCAACGTGTGCTGTCACGGTCCACGTGTTGAACCAGCAAATCCTTCTTTCAACGTGTGCTGTCACGGTCCACGTGTTGAATCAGCAAATCCATTTCGGTGCTGTATTCCACCTACTCCATCTTTCAACGTTGCTGTCGATCGGTCACGTGTGTGAATCAAACAAATCCTTCTTTCAACGTGGGCTGTCAGGTCCACGTGTGAACAGGTGGAGCAGCTGAAAGTCCCAGCGAAATAGATGCGATCTTTCGCCGAAGTAGTCTGGGTGGATAGCTCCGTGGTCGGAGCCCCACTCCCGCTTTCTCCCCAGCCAAGTTAAGCAGGATCGAGCGTGGTTAGCAGTTAGGAGGTGACCGTTGCGCCGTGCTTGGCTTAGTACAGTCTCCCCCCATTCCCCACTGTATGGGTCACGCCCTCTTAAGGGTCAGGAAGTAAAGCAGCCGAGCGGAGAGGAGATGGCGCCGCTGCCCTCAAGCTGGCCCCTAGGAGTGAGGCCTGACAGCTCGCTACACCCAAGGACCTTGTAGGTTATGGGACTCCTTTACAATCTGGGATTGGTCCCATCCCCCCCTCTCCGTCCCTTGGGTGCTGTCCGGTGCCCGGTTGAACCATAGCAGCTAAGGCACCTTATGACACCAACTGGAGCAGTAGGCGGACATCTGCGCCATCCAAGGCCCTGTCTCATCAGCACTGCAGGCACGACTGAGGAAAGCGGGCTCGCTCCACACAACGAGAACGTCGCCCAACGCGCGCACCCTCGCCCGCAACCTTGATTGGTCCTTCTGCTCAAGATGAGGGCAAGTATATTAATAATATAATGATTTATTAATTAATTATGGATTTATATAGCGCTGAATCTGTAAAGAAGAAATCAAAGTGCTCGATTTCATTTCATACCACTTTAAGTCACGGCAGATTTCTCCGTGAAATTCGGGCTGCTCTCCCCGGGGAGAGAGCGGTCGCCACAAGCGCTGCGCCACCCTTTTTTTTTTTTTCATGTCTGCAACTGTATTTGTTTCCCTATCAGAGTGGCTTTTTTCTAAGAATTTTGCCAGGGACAACTCTGTATCTTTTGAAATCTGTTGTTCATTATGTTTAATGAGAGTTGCATGCCTGTAAATGATTGAGTGCAAGCGCTTCGATTTGTTTTTTTTTTTTACAAGATTCAGCGCTATATAAATTCCATATATTATTATTAATTATTATCTTGCACAGACGAATCAAAGCGCTTGCACTCAACTCATTCTTACACAGTCATGCAACCAATAGCAAGTCATAGTTCTAACAAGGTAAGGGAGTGTGAGAGAGTGGGTGAAGGTTGGGGAGGGGTGAGAGTGTGTTGTTTTTGGAGTGGGATGGGGTTGAGGTAGAGTGTGTGGGTATACGAGTATTCACATTAGATAGGTATGTATGTGGATGCAATCATGCACGATATGATGAAAGTTTTTATGATGTATATATACGTGTGTGCACATTTTTACCTGTATCTATCTTTGATTTGATTTGTTTTGTTGCAAGATATAGCGCTATATAAATTCCATGTATTATTATCTCTTTCTGTCTCACACTGGAATCTCTCTCTCTCACACACACACACATTCTCACACACATTCTCCCACACTCTCTCTCTCTATTTGTCTGTCTGTCTCTCTGTGTCTGTTTCTTTCTCTCTCTCTCTCTCTCTCTCTCTCTCTCTCTCTCTTTCTCTTTCTCTCTCTCTCTCTTTCTCTTCTCTTCTCTCTCTCTCTCCTCTCTCTCTCTCTCTCTTTTTCTCTCTCATTTTCAAACTTTTTTGCCCTGATCTGCCCCCCCCCCCCACCCCCCCACCCCTCTCTAAAATGTTAGAGCCCCCCCCCCCCCCCAACTTTAGGTAGAAGCGTCAATATTGACCGTAAAGCATAACGGTGCACAAAGCTCACAAAGCTCTCACTCACCCATTTCACAACTTGTCCTCTATGCGCATGTTGTGTACACGCGCACACACACACCAGGTGAAGGAGATGGAGGAGAGGAGCAGGGAGCTGGAGTACGAGCTGCAGGCCAGCCAGGCCACCTCATCAGAGAGGAGCATCACCATAGAAACCCTCAGCAAGGAGGCCGCCGAACGTTCCACCAAGCTGAAGAAGAGGGACGCCCAGCTCACCAAACTGGTGGCCGAGTACAAACGGTAAGTAAAATAGAGACGCCCAGCTCACCAAACTGGTGGCCGAGTACAAACGGTAAGTAAAATAGAGACGCCCAGCTCACCAAACTGGTGGCCGAGTACAAACGGTAAGTAAAATAGAGACGCCCAGCTCACCAAACTGGTGGCCGAGTACAAACGGTAAGTAAAATTACAGGAGCAGGGGTGTGGGTTGGGGTGTTGAATCTTTGTGTGTGGATCGGCTGTTTGAATTCTTCTTGGTGGTTGTCGTCAAACGCTTAGGCAGCGACTATTGCTGTCTTGTCATTTTGAGTGAAAATGCATTGCGCTGCCATTAAGCGCCTGACAAGTCGGGCCCAGCACATCCAACTTTGGCATTGGAGAGAATTGTTATTTTTAAAGTCTTTCTGGGGTTTAAAAAAAGTCCAGGTAATGGACCAAGAAGGGAGAAAATAGACAAAGAAAGAGGTGACAGGAAGAAAAGGAAGAAAGCAGAAAGAAACAAAAGAGAGGGCGAGGAAAGAGGGAATTCCTGGCACAGATTTTCTTGAAGATGGGGATGCTATTTATACTGACAGGTCCCTAGCATCTCCATGGGGGAGGTTGCTGAATGATTGTGAGTGTGCGGATTGGCTGTTGAATGATTGTGAGTGTGTGTGAGAGAGAGAGAGTGTGTGTGTGTGAGAGAGAGAGAAAGAGAGAGTGTGTGTGTGTGAGAGAGAGAGAGAAAGAGAGAGTGTGTGTGTGTGTGTGTGAAGGTCAACATTTCTGACAATTTACTGAAAGGCATTGATGGTTTTGTTACAGTGTTGTAGTTGTGTTTCAGGGTCATCGCCTTCCAGAAGGAGACAGAACAGCTGAACCAGACTCTGAAGACGGAAATCAAGCTGCATGAGAGCATGACGTCACAAACCAGTGAGTGATGCAGGGCTGCGCTTTCTCTGGCAGGAATGGGATTTGGTCATAATGACGTTCGTAATAACCGTAGTGATACCATGATGATAATAATAATGATGATGATGATGATGCATTTTTATTCAGTGCATATATTTTAGAAAATCGGTTCAAGATACTGTACATGAATGCTTTTACTCTCAAACTCTTCCTTCCGTGTTCACCTCTACTGCCCTATTGCACCGTTCAGCTTGTAACAACGATGATTCCATTTTCCCACCCATATACACACATGCAAGTATGCACATGACCAAGCCGCCATGACTACCATAATACCCCCAACCCCCACCCCTCAACTTCCATATTCAACAGACGGTCACAGTTTCTGAACTAAGTAATTGGCTGAAGTAGAGCCATAGCTGTCCATTCAAAAGAAAGAGGGTATCATGATGTGGCAGGAGGAGATTGCTATATTGCTGCTGGATTGCTTGCAGCATGCTTGTGCTCTTGTGTCTGCTTTCTGGGATCTTGTGTCTGCTTTCTGGGATCTTGTGTCTGCTTTCAGGGATCTTGTGTCTGCTTTATAGTTTTGTGAAAGTAGAAGTCTTGTAGAAGGTGATAAAGCTGGTTTTCTCTTCAGACAAAATCCATCTGAGATTTTTTTTCAGACAGTCAAACCTTGGGATTTAAAAAAATCACCAGTGGTGAGATTTGGCATATGCAGCCCCTTTTCCCACCATAAGGCAGCAGCATTTCGACTTCAGGGACACCTCAGTTTAAATAGTGTCATTTTAAGGACTTGAAGAAGAATGGAGTCAAGAGCAAAGAATAATTTGAGATGAAAAAATCCCTCAAACAGATATCTCAACAGTAATTTGAACCCTCAACTGCAGATAACAGTCAGGTCACAAATTTGACTCTAACCACGCTGGTTTGTTGTGTTTTCTTCTTTCATGTTCTTCTCTCGTTCACTTTACACTGTCAGCTGTGTCTGGGAAAAATAATGGTATGTCCTTTCCAGCTCCTCTCATGGGCTGTATAGCTTGGTTTGCAGGGTTATCTCCATCAGCCGTACAATCTTCATCAGGTCGCTGTATAGCATGCGCATTTGGAGGATGTGCTTGCCAGTCTGGTTTTCTTTCGCAGGAACAAATTTCAGTATTGTGGACATGTGGTGACTTAGCCTGTTGTGCCCAGTGCAGGAGCCTTAGAAATGATGCCTTGTTCTCGTTTGAGATGGTGGTAGTCATCCTGCTCTACTCTGGGTTGGGCCATTGATTTGATTTTTTTTTTTCCCCCATTATTTTCTTTAGCTACAACAAGAAATATTTTTCATTGTCTCTTTTTCTTCGTCGTGTGCACAGTGAGCTGCAGCAAGAAGGAAGACCTGATGAAGCAGCTTCTCCATGAGCTGAGTCAGACCCGGCGCCTGGCAGAGGACGTGATCAGTCGTCTGGAACACAGCAAGCGAAACAACGACAGTCCGGCCTCCACTGCTGGTCTGTCTGCCCCTCTCTCCGTCTGCCTGCTTTGTCTTTCTGTGTCTTTGTCTGTCTGCTTTTTGTCTTCTCTGTCTTTCTCTTTGTCTCTCTCTCTGTCTGCCTGCTGCTTTATGTCTTCTCCGTCTTTCTGTCTCACTTTCTTCTCTCTTCATTTCTCTCTCTGTTTTTGTCTTTTTTTTCTCTCTCTGTTTTGTGTCTCTCTCTCTCTCTCTCTCTCTCTCTTCTCTCTCTCTCTCTTCTCTCTGTCTTCTCTCTCTCTCTTCTGTCTGTCTGTCTCTCTCTCTCTCTCTCTCTCTCTCTCTCTCTCTCTCTCTCTTCTCTCTCTCTCTCTCTCTCTGTCTCGCTCTCTCTCTCTCTCTCATATGCAATCGGTCTGTATTAACTTTGTTTCATTTTTTGGATCTTACTACACGTGTTTCAGGTATCATATCATATTTGTATACCCTTCATAAAGGGGCTTTGGCCTATAAATGAATAAGCCATCCAAATCAATCTCTCTCTCTCTCTCTCTCTCTCTCTCTCTCTCTCTCTCTCTCTCTCTCTCTCTCTCTGCCTTTTAAAAATTATGTATAGGGGCCTATAAATCTATTCGAATTTTTCTTCGACCTGCTGAATTTTTTTATAAAAAAAATTAAAAAGGTAGTAACATTGGTTGCTTTAATGTTTGTCAAATTTGAATTATTGTATTGATTTTGTTTGGTTGCATTTATTCCTATGTTCAGCTTGGATGTGGCCTATAGCAACCAGTAGTTTTAGATGATAATGATAAACTCGCTTGTTTCCAAATTAAAAAAATAAAGAAAGAGTGGTTTAATAATATGGAATTTATATAGCGCTGAATCTTAGGAAATACACTTCTTATAAATCTCTCATCATTTCTTTTCTCTATACTAAATTGTTCAAAACCACTATTTCGCTTCTCTGTGTTGTCAGTAAGAATGGGTTTTTATTTCCCCGAACCATCCTTAATAATGCATCACTGTAGATGCAGAGGTGTTTCGTGTAGGGCCCGAGGCAGCGGATGGGCGGCCGAGTCCCGAACCCCGGGACAGTCTGCACAGCATGCTGTCTGAAGCCAACATCCTGAGGGTCCACACCGACATCCACAACTCTCTGGGCCACAGTCAGGGTAAGGAAGCATCTGTGTGTGTGTGTCTGTGTGTGTGTGTGGGGCTTTCGTGGTCAGTTTGACTGTAAACAACATGAAAAGGAAGTGGGGTGTTAACCCTTTGCTGGGCATAGCGTCCCAAAACGTCCGAACCTATCCTTGGGCACAACGGCCAAAAACGGCCGGCGTCGTGACCGTCACTTCAGTGCGTTCATACATTCGAAAATCCCGCCAATCTCGCTTCAAATCTCGTCAAAATAAAAGCAACGAGACTGCCCACGTGACTTCCGCATGTACATTGCAAATGGCGGCGGTTGGAATGTGTTTGTGGCAAGTTTTGGAAGAAAAAAATCGCAATTTTTCCCAAGATGGACGCTATCTTCGAATCCGACATGTACGATCGTTTTTATGGCTTTCATGCCGAAAATATGACGCTGTGAGATGTGTATCCAGGCTCAAATATCGATGTAAGCGATCTGAGTAGTGTGTGCACTTCTGACTTTGTTGATTGAAGCGAGAAAGACCGGCTTTGACAACAACGAAGTTCGAGACGTAAATCGATCGTCAAATCTAACTCGGCCGATGCGCGTTTTGAATTCTGCTCATAGAATTGGGGAAATTATCGCGGATTTCGAGTTTGGCAATGGTTCACAACTTGATATATTTTGTGAATAGATTGCTATTTGGGACTTTTGTTATGGTAGCGGCTCGAACTGTAAAGTTAACATGCATCGCGATCGTCGGCGATCGTTGGCAAACAAAATGGCGACCATCTGAATGTTTCATGTTTTCGTGCATCATTCATAAAAAAAACTAAAAACACAACAGTAGGTTGAAAACTTTTCTTCTGTAATTGTTTCTGAATGTTTTACTTTTTATTTGATCAAAATCCATGCATGCATTCCAAAGCTATTGCAACACTAACTGTGACACATACAAACCGATCAATGACCTTGTGTGTTTATGCATTATAATTCTTTTTAAAAAAAATAACAACAACACACAATAGCAAATAGCAGTTTCTTTATTCATTTCTGCATTTTGCTGTTTTTATTTCATTACAATCCATTAAGCCATTGTGGAGTTATTGCATGTTAAATACACCCACCCACTCAGAGGCCATCCACCTCCATTTTGCTTGCCCAGCAGGAAGTGAACAAATGATTTTGCTGTGCCCAGCAAAGGGTTAGTGTGTGTATGTATGTATTAAAAATTCCGTGTGTGTTTGTGTAAACTGTGAGTTCAGACTGGTATTCACAGGTCTGTAGCCTGTAGTAAGACCATGTGGGATCTGTTTTGGTTCAAATCGTAGCATTAGAGGTGTGAGGGGTGGGGTGAGACTTTTCTTTTATGGAAGACAGTTCCAACAAGGAACAAACTGATGATCCTGGAATATCATCTCGGTACACTTCAAGTAGAATTAATAATAATAATAATAAATGGAATTTATATAGCACTATATCTTGTAAAAAAACAAATCAAAGCACTTGCATTCATTCCACTCCTACTCATGCAACCAACAATGATTAACAGTTTTAACAAATTCAGATGCACGCGTGCGCGCACACGTGCACACACACACACACACACACACACATACACACAGAGGTTGTATGCTTCAGCAGGGTGATGGGAATTTTGGCCATTGAAGGCAAGGACAGATAATTATGAGATGAAACAATAGGGAAAGTCATAGGTTTGAAATAGGTATGTCTTGAGGCTGGATGGAATTGTCTCTTGATTGATTGTACAATGTATTAGAAGAGTAAGCCCGTTCATTGAATTCAGCCTAGTTGTAAAAGGGGGAGGGGGGTGGGAATGGACACAAAAGTGTGTGATATGTGTATACATTACTTTGTACGCTTCCCAGTAAATGTTTGAAACTGCTTTTACATGGTGACTGGGAACTAGCTCTGTGTGTGTGTGTGTATCTGTCTCTCAAAATGTATACGGTTACACACATGCAGCAAATCTTGCCATGAGAAAGAGTAGTTTTGTTTTATCTATAAAAATTAATAAAATGACTCTTATCTGTATTTCTGATTTTTTGGCGGTGTCTTTTGGAGGGGGTGTTGGAATGAAGAGTAAGAGCTATGATCAGTTTTGTGTAGTGACTGTTTCAGTAAGTCTGCTTTGCCCAAAAATAAAAAGTGTGGAAACAGTAGTCAAGCTGTGTACTGTCTTTGCTTTCTCCAACAAACAAATGTGGGCGAAAACGGCCACTTATGCAAAATCTCACTTTCGGTGAACAACCTCAGAGCTCTAGCTAAGAAACAACCAAAACAAAAAAATGGTAGGAATTTCTTCTCCATTCAACTACCAGTGGATGAAAGAGGAAAAGTACGATTTGTGCAAATCAAAAAACATCAAGGACATTATCACATAGCGCTCTTCATGGCAAGACCCGCTGTTTGTGTGTGTGTGTGACTCCTCGTTTGACGTGCCAACCAGTCTTTTGTCTAACACTTCTCCCCCTTGGTCTCTCTCTCTCTCCCCTCTCTTCACCCTGCTTATGGTGGTGGTGGTGGTGGTGATGCTGTGTGGTTGCCAACCACCCACCCCCACCCCATCACAGCCTCCTCCCTCAGCGACCATAGTTACCCCCCGCACACCGACTCCCCCGCCGCCTGTACACCTCTTAGCTCCCCTGGAGGGAGCACATTCAGCGGCCCCGGCGCTCGGCCGAAGATGCTGATCGGCGCCACCAGTCAGGAAGGGGAGACCAGCGGGGGGGGGTTTTCCGTGCCCATGCTGGAGTGGCCTGTGGAGGGGGAGAGTCGAAAGGGTGTGGACAATCCCGGTGCTGGACACCTGAGGTCGTATTCGCACCCGACCAGTCTGAAGTACTGGCGGGATCACCCGCTGGCCGCTCTGTCTGGGCCTGCAGGTAGTTATGGGTGTGGGTGTGTTGGGATGTGTGTGTACTGTGTGTGTGTGGTGGTGTTGGGATGTGTACTGTGTGTGTGTGTACTGTGTGTGTGGTGGGATGTGTGTGTACTGTGTGTGGTGGGATGTGTACTGTGTGTGTGGTGGGATGTGAAGGTGTTGGGGTGTGTACTGCGTGTGTGTGGTGGGGTGTGTACTGTGTGTGTGTGTGGTGGGATGTGTGTGGTGGGATGTGTTCTGTGTGTGGTGGGATGTGTGTGTGGTGGGATGTGTACTGTGTGTGTGTGTGGTGGGATGTGTACTGTGTGTGTGTTGGGATGTGTACTGTGTGTGTGTGTGTGTGTTAGGGTGTGTGTGTGGTGGGATGTGTGTGTGTGTTGGGATGTGTACTGTGTGTGTTGGGATGTGTACTGTGTGTGTTGGGATGTGTACTGTGTGTGTTTTGGGATGTGTTCTGTGTGTGTTTTGGGATGTGTTCTGTGTGTGTGTGTGGTGGGATGTGTGTGTGTTGGGATGTGTACTGTGTGTGTGTTGGGATGTGTGTGTTGGGATGTGTGTGTGTGTGTGGTGGGGATGTGTATGTGTGTGTGTGGTGGATGTGTATGTGTGTGTGTGGTGGGATGTGTGTGTGTGGGATGTGTACTGTGTGTGTGTGTGTGGTGGGGATGTGTATGTGTGTGTGTGGTGGGATGTGTGTGTGTGGTGGGATGTGTACTGTGGTGTGTGTGGTGGGATGTGTTGTGGGATGTGTGTGTTGGGATGTGTACTGTTTGTGTGTGTGTGTGTGTTGGGATGTGTACTGTGTTGGATGTTACTGTGTGTGTGTTGGGATGTGTGTGTGTGTGTGTTGGATGTGTACTGTGTGTGTGTTGGGATGTGTACTGTGTGTGTGTGTGTGGTGGATGTGTTCTCTGTGTGTGTATGCTTAGTTCGACTGTTTTTGTGTAATGTTTGACTTTTTTTTATTTTAAGGAGCGTTTCATTTTGACTACCATTGCTTTCAGTGTAGTTGTTTACAGATAGAGATTTTATTTTGAACAAAAATCTTGTCTATTATTGCATATATTTCTATTGCATATGTTTCTATTTGTTCAAATAACTTATTTCCTGTTGTTTTCTGTTTTGCCTTCAGCAGACATGTTTCACAGTGTGTGTGAATGTGTGTGTATGGATGTGTGGTGGTCTGTTTTTGTTGTTGTTCCCTGCCCTCTCTTTTTTATTGGATAAAATAACTTTTTAAAAAAATCATATATTTATGGTCCAGTAATATGTATGAAAAAACTGGAAGGGTTGCTGTGCTGCTCTGCTTCCATTTCTGATCTTTTCTGTTTTGTGTTTTATTTACATAAAAGTTGTGTTGTTTGTTTTTAATCCTGTGTTCATATTATGGAGAAAACTTTTTTTTTGAGTGTTCCAATTTTCTCTTAAACCATATCTGTAAATCTGCTCTGACCTTATTTCTGTTCTGTTCTAAAGTGTACCCTTTTGTGTGCTTTTAACTAATTAGCTGAGAGTGTTGGAAGCAAAAAGGTTTGGGATTTGAATGATTTTTGTGTTTTGGCAGTTTATACTGCATTCTTCTTCATGTATAGTACTCGTTTGCCTGATGAGTCCAAGAATGGAAGTTGTATACTTTCTCTCTCTGTTCCCTCACTGGGTTGGGTGCATAGCGCCGGGTCTTTTATTGTGCTGGCCACTTTGCAGGAGGTCTGGCCTCAGGCACAGTCTGATTTCAGAGCAGCTCGTTTCATTGTACAGGTTGCATTCTGGGTATGTCTGTGTTTTCGTAACCCACTGAATGCTGACAGGCATAACAGGATCTTTAATTTTCGTATTTGAGCTTGCGTATTGTATACACATCGAAACAGAGCTGAAGACCTTCCAACATACCTGGGGAACCATTCAGAAGCTGGCCCAGGACAGACAGGAGTGGAGAACATTTGTTGCTGCCCTTCATGCCAATAAGGCACAAAGGCATTGATGATTGTATACACAAAGGGAATTGAGGCTCTGGCAGGTCCTTCACTTAGACTGACTGGGAGGTCATAAAAATTCCTGCTCTAACTCACCAGATGCTACTGCCAGGATTTGAACCCACAACTTGATGGAACCATGAGATTGAAGTTTACCGGTTTTAACCTCTCAGCCATAGCGTCCATCAAAGTGGGATATAATTAGTAGCAATGTTTGCAGACCAGCCTGCCGTGTTTTTCAGCGTCAAAAGAATCACTTGATTCCAGAAGTGGGGGGAAAAACGTAAATGTGATTTTTTGATCGGATGAACATTGGTTGTAGATCTGGTTTTTTCACCTACCCTTTAGAGAGTTTTGGAACAGAGTGAATCTTAATATTTAATAACTTTATGTTAAAAAATTATTATTTCTAAATACAACCAGATGTGGTCATTCCCACCAATCATGATTAAAGCACAAAGACTGTTTCATACTGAAAAACTTTATTTTTTGTTTTCTGTTTCTGTGTAATGTTTTTTTCATTGGATTTAGTCATTCATTTGTCAATTTGAGGATATAAGCAGTAAAAACCCCCCCCCCCCCCCCCACACACACAACATAAAACAACAAAAGATGATGATTTTATTGTCTGACATTTTCAGGAGTTCCCAGAGTGGAGGTGGACAGTGATGTTCGTCGGCTGTTCGCCATCAGCAGCCTTGACGGCTACGAAAAGCTGAAGCGGGAAAACGGGGAGCTGCTGTCTACGCTGAGTTCCATGCAGGCACGCATGACGGAGCGACTCAAGACTTTCACTGGGGTCTCTGTCTCTGAGGTAAAATGAAAAAACTTGATAAATGTGGCGGTGTATTTCATTCAGATGTTGACATGGCGGTGATTGTATTGCCGCCTCCCCCGTGGGGATGCCAGGGACCTGTCAGTATAAATAGCAACCCCCCAAATTTGTGCTAGCAGTTTCCTCTTTTCTATCCCTCTCTCAGTTTCTGCCTTGTTCCTTTTCTTCCTGTTAGCTTTTTCTTGTATTCTGCCCTCTTGGTCCATTCTCCTGCTTTTTTTTATATATTTTTTTTTTAATCCAGAAAGACTGAAAAGATGATTCTCTACCATGTCAAAAGTCAGATGCGCTGGGCCTGATTTGTCAGGTGCTTAATGGCAACTCGGTGCATTTTCGCTGATATGACAGATAACTATGGTATTGCCGCCTCTACAGTGGATTCTTTAATCTGATGTGTAATTAGGATTTGTCATGGCCCTCCCTCCCCCCACTCTCTGTCCTGTCTGGTGGGTTTCTGTTTCCCTGTATTCCTGTGTTCTATGTGCTCTTTTACCATCTCTATTTTTTGTGTGGTTTTGTTCGTTTTTTGTTTGTTCTTTACTGTCTCTCCTTCCCACCTTCCCTCCTTCCCTGTCCAAGCCCTTGTCAGTATGATTTTGCCTATCCAGAACTTATTCTCTCATTCTCTCTCTCTCTCTGATGCTCTTTCTGTCTCTTCTCTCGCCTTCCTCACTATTCGATTTTTAAAGTATTTGTTCTGTTAATATTTTTTGGTAATGTTAGTATGTATTGTGTATAATGTAGAGAACACAGTTATTGTGTATAATGTAAAGAACACAGTTGTTTTTTTATAAAGGAAAGAAATAATGGGGAAAGTAAAGAGAGGGGAACAGGAGGAAAAGTTATTTTTGTCTTTTAAAAAAAAGTGACTTTTGGTTGTGTTGTGTGTGTTTTTTGTTTGGTTGGTTGGTTGGTTTGGTTTTTTTGGTGTGTTTTTTTTAAGAGAACTGGAAACAAAAATGTTTTAAAAGTATAATAATCCTTGTGTTTTATTTATTTATTGTGTTATATCTCTTTTTTCTCTGTTTCAATGGTTTTGTTGTTGTTTTATCTTTGGTCAGAAATTCTCGCAAGAAATGCTCATTAAATACAAGTATTTCATGAAACCTTTCTATCCACTCTCCATTTAAAAAAAAAAATCATTGTATTTTTTGGTTTTGTGTGTGTGTCTTTTACAGGTCATTAAGGTGAGAAAAAAGTTGATTTTAAGCATGTTATTTTATTTTATTTTTTAAAATTGTATGAATTAAAAGCTTTCTCTTTTATTCACAGAAAAAACCAGCATGCTTCAGTCCAACTAGCAACCCCATTTCTGTCCTTTACTTGTGAAGTGGCATGCAGACTTTCCTCTCCCCCCCCCCCCCCCCCCTTCTCTCTCTGTCTCTCCTCTCCCTCCCTCTCTCTTCTGTGTCTGTCTCTCTCTCTCTCTCTCCATCCCTCCCTTCCTCCCCCTTTCTCTCTCTCTTTATCTCTCTCTCTCTCTTGCTCTTATGCATGCCTGGCAAGTTTGCTTTGTGAATAAAACTAATATGATTAGTGGAAGAGGAATATTTCATTAGTTTTTCTACACAAATTTTGTTTAAAAAAAAAGAGTGTAATGTGCAACGTAGGGGTGGGATAGCTCAGTGATCAGAACACTCGCTTTCCCCCAGCCATTAAGCAGCATCGAGCGTGGTTACCACTTGGATCAGTGTGCATTTGCTTATTCCATAAATGGAATGAATAATCAAGTGTTCATTTGTTTTATTCCATAAATGGAAGGAATAGTCAAGTGTTCATTTGTTTTATTCCATAAATGGAATGAATAATCAAGTGTTCATTTGTTTTATTCCATAAATGGAAGGAATAGTCAAGTGTTCATTTGTTTTATTCCATAAATGGAATGAATAATCAAGTGTTCATTTGTTTTATTCCATAAATGGAATGAATAATCAAGCGTTCATTTGTTTATTCCTCTTATTAGTGTATCCTGTCGAAAGACAACGAATCAAAATGCATGGTTTTAAGGTCCTTGCTCTTGCCTCTTTTTCATTAGTTTTCGTTGACACAGTTTGCTTTCACTTTTTTTTTTAAATGCCTGTCACCTCTAGTTCTTCAGTGCATGCTGCTATGGATCAGGGGTATTTTTTGGGGATTGGGTTTTTTTTTTGCAGGTGAATGAAAAGCGTTAATTCAATCCAGAACATGTTATGAGAAGTGTGTTGGGTCAGATGAATGTGTAAAAGTTTTATTTTGTTTTGAGGATTACAAAGAAAACAAAATCTTGAAATTCCTACAAAACCTTTCGCTAGGTCTGCGGTTGAAGTTTCGTTTTTTTATTTTTGTCATAAAAAAGGGATGAAATTGACTAGAGGTATACTTGTTTCACCTGATCATTACACTGCAAATGAAATATTCATTCAACTCCTGACAGTCTTGTGCCAGTCTATGTGGCAGAAAATGCAAAAAAAAAATTTTTCTTCTCTTTTTCCCCTTTATTTATTTATTGAATATAGCCAGGAGACTAACAATAATAGCCTTTTATGGCCTTGTACCTACTCCACAGGCAAAAATCATAGTTCAGCATTTGCTTAAAACTAAACTGCCCTCTACTAATCTTGAAGAGACATCAATATTTCGTAAGGGAAATGAGTCGCACTACCCAGTGCGTTTGCAGGGTATGTTTATGGTACTTATCGTATCTAAATTTTGATTAGAGAAGAAAGATCATTAATTTTTTAAAGACAACATGTAGAGGAACCAAAGCATAGCTTCTGGATGTGTGCATGATATGGCTTCTTCTGGGCATGTGTATCTCACATATGTAATTTTGGGAAATTACCTGAAATTGAAATCTGCACACATTTCCTATTTGCAAGAAAATTTGCATGTGCATGCATTCACTTATGCCATGGTAATGTGCAGTTCAACATTTTGGTGAAAAATATTCAAGATTTCTTTGGTGGGGGGAGGGGGGAGAAAGAGTGAAGTAAAGGGAGGTTAGTTTTTGTGCTTTTTAATTTCCTGTTTTAAATTCTTAGTTCTTGGCTTTAAAAACATTTAGGGAGACTACTCATGGTTTCAGAGCAACAAGAAGAAAGTATTGGTAAGATCGGTCATTGTTGGTGCAGAGAACAGATTTTCATGTAAAAAACATCCCCCCACATTTCTTCCAGTGAATTTTTATTCATCATTTAACAAAAGAGAATTCCTGTGTTTTTGATGAAACCTGAATCTCTGTTGTGTTTGTTTTTAGTGTTTCATTTTCACCCAGGCAGTTAGGTACACACACTTGCATCAGTGCATCACAATTAATTTGATCACCTTCTGTAGATATTTTGGAGTTTACCCCCTTACCTGCTATTCCCACATTCTTTCCAAATTAGCTGTTCCTTTGCTATGTTGGAAAGTTCAAGTGATTATGACATTGTGGGTTTTAAAAAAAATTTTATATCAATCCTTTCATCTTCACTTCTAATTGCCTGTCACAGTGCATGAGCTTCTTCTGATGTTTGTTTTTGTTATTCTTTTTCCCTGGTTTTTTGTGTTTTGTTTTGTTGGGGGTTTTGGGGTTTGTTTCTTTTTTGCTTTCTGCCAGGTGATGATTCTAGAATATGGATCTAAATTTTATTTCTTTATTTATTAACTTTGTAAGTAGCAATAGACTGCGCTGGTTTGGGCACGTTCAACGGAAAGCAGACCACCACATCAT
This sequence comes from Rapana venosa, assembly GCA_028751875.1. Taxonomy (NCBI): domain Eukaryota; kingdom Metazoa; phylum Mollusca; class Gastropoda; order Neogastropoda; family Muricidae; genus Rapana; species Rapana venosa. The sequence goes on along the minus strand of CM054167.1, from coordinate 23,892,231 downwards.
AAAAAGAGCAATGAACTTCGTAGTGGATGGAAAGAGACCAAAGGGAAGACCTAGCAAGACCTGGGCTGCCTGTATTGCAGATGATCTTAGAGAAAGGGGCATAAATAAGGAGGAAGCTCAAAACAGAGAGAGATGGAGAAGACTTATCAATGTCAGACCTCCCCTGGGAGAAACATGACAAAAAAGGAAGAAGAAGAAGATTTATTAACTTTGTCAAAGTTGTTGAGATCTTTATCGATGTAATTAATTTTGAAGAAGTTAAGATTTGTGATGTATTCCACATGTATCTGGATTCCATTTGTACATCTGTTTTGTCATTATGTCAGAGTATGGGGTTTCTTAATATTTGTGTGTGTGTGTGTTTTAATTCCTTGGTATTTGGTGAAGGGGAAGAAAGAAAATAGGTGGCTGATTGTGTAAACAGATGATCTATTATTGACAGTGTACATCTCACTCATAATGATTGCCACTGTATGAGATTGTATCTTGTATTATTTGTACTATTTGAAAAAAAAAGTTTTTTCCTGTAAGTCAGTTTTGTGTTGGAAGAGTTTGAACATAATTTCATTCTCACGTGTTTTATCATGTATAAATATTATGCGATATTGAATGCATGGTGCCATACCGAAGACAGACATGCTGGGCCTAACACTGACATGTCAGGCACTTAAAAGCAGCGCATCATATTTTCACTTATGATACAGCAGACAACAATAGTTGCAGTCTGAGCTTTTGACGAAGAAAAAGAATGCATAGTGTGAATTGATAATTGTGAAGAGGCTGGACTATTCGTTGCTGTAGAAGGGAAGATTGACTTAGTGTCAGAAATCTGTGCGGACAAAATTTCAGAAGCCGACTTCTCTTGCGTTTATATTATCGGGTAAAGTCCATCCTATAAAAAGCGGAAGCTGAAAAAGAAGAGATTGTTAATGAAATCAACTTCTTTCCCAATGGTTCTGTTGTTCAGTAGTCTTACAGACTACAATACGAAGAGAATGTAACCAGTCTGAGGAAGGGGAGGGTGGGATGTAGAATGGTGGGAATATAAAGGCGTGATTATCATTTTTTTTCTTGTCAACTAGGGAGTATTGTCCTGTGTCTGCGCTCACGGTCTTCATGAAAATCTTTGTGCGAATGCATTGAGAACATCATGTGCACATGTTAAAAATCTTTTCTGCCTTTTTGGAAGAGTAGGTCATTGTGTGCCAGTTAGAATGGATAACGAAATGAAATATTTTAAAAATGCATGCACACTGGTGTCATTGTTTAGACACCATCTCTGAAGTCAGAATGCAGCTGCCTAAATTGGGGATTTGGGGTGTACCATCAATCGGTTGTTAACGTTCTCAGCTAATGCATATCAAAATGAATGCTGTCCAAAATATATTTTCTTTATCTTTTTTGGACAGACTCGGTTGGTGTCTGGGTATTTTTGTTTTTGTTAATCCAGATCATTTCTTTTTTTTTTGGGGGGGAGGGGGGGTCATTGAATTTTTTGGGGGGCGGGTTTCCATTGTTTTTTTAAAAGCAAAATCCCACGCCTGAATACAAGTAAAGATATACATACATGTACAGACAATTTTATGTAGTTCGTGTCTTTCAATACAAAGCGAAGCATGAACGACAGCAAGGAGTTGACATGGACACGTGCGTTAGTTGATTAATCAGTCAACATCTGTGGTGTTGTGCAAAACAGAGCGTGGAGTACAGCACGCTGAGAGAACTGCAGATGTCGGCCCAGAACCTTCGCATCTGCGCCGAGGAGGAAGGGCGCCTCCTCAGCTGCTTCTGGCTCACCCAGTTGCCTCCCCTCAACGCTCGAGGGGAGTTCTACGACCCCAAACTTGCAGATGAGGTGAGGTTTGTGTAAAGTGTGGGTGGAGTGAAGTGGGGGGGATTTAAAAACAAGAAAAAGAGTGGTGGTGTTGTAACTGTTGGAAACGATAACGCTGTATTACTCATAGACTGTTGGTGATGATACAGCCATTGACCCTTAGACCTCTTTACCAATACTGGGGGCTTCATCGGTAAAGAGATAATACCCGAAGTTGTAATGCAGCTTCCTTAATTGTAGGGGAGTGGGGGGAGGAGGGCAGGGACTGTGGCTTACGCAAAATCTCGTTTAGGAGTTCGAGCTGAGGAACAAGAAAAAGAAAGAAGTGAAAAGAAAAGGAAGGTGTTTGAACCCCCGGACTAACTCGACACATTGGAGGTGTAGTCCAGGTGTGTTTTAAGTGAGTGTTTATTCAACCCTTAGGTTACTGCTGATGATCTCCTGGTGCAGTTAGCAGGGAAGCTGTGCCAAAAATGAAAGTCTTTTTTTTTTTCTTTTTTTTTTTTTTAAATGAGTCTTTTAACGCTAAACTTCCCTTAACTTGAAATGCGGCTTCCTTAATGTTGGATGAAAACCAGTCACATTTGCAAAAATCTCACCAATATTGGTGAGCCTCAGAGCTCTAGCTGAGGAACAACGACAACAACAAAAAACAATTTAACTGATGCAGTGAACTTGAACGCCCGTCCCCCCCAAAAAATGGAGGTGTAAATACAAAATAAAAGACAGTGTTTTACCCCACTAGCTACTACTTATGGTTAGATTTGATTTGTCTCTGCAAGATATAGCGCTACATGAATTCCATTATTATTACCAGCGAAGAAATAAGTAGTAGCAGTAGTAGTAGTAATGTCATTTCTAAACAATTTGTTTCCTCTGAAAACACACACAAACCCCTCCCCCCAAACCCCGTAACTCTTGACTAACGGTACCGTCACCAGTCTGTTGTGGTCTCCCCTGCTGCAGAACGAAACGATGAAGACAGAGCTACGCAAGCAGAAGTCTCGCTACGACCTCCTGGTCCACACGGTGCGCGAACAACAGGAGAGGCTGCACGCCACCAACGCCCTGCGGAAAAGATGGGAAACCACTCTGTACAAGCAATGTGAGTAGGACTAGGGTAGTGTCCCCTTGGTGCCAAGAAAAGGTGGTTGGTTGGTTGGTTGGTTCACTTGTAAGGGTTGGGTTGGGGGTTGTTGTTTTTTTTTTTTACATGTGGGGTGTTTACAGGTTGTGTATGTGTGTTCCACGCTCCCTTTCCACTCCCCCAAAATATCAAAGCCCAAGCATGCATGTGCGCATGCTTGCATGCACGCACGCACGCACGCACACACACACGCACACGCACACACACACACACACACACACAAAAGAAGAAGAAAACATACAAAAGGGATCAGTTCTCTAGTGGAAAATGTCCTGTGTGCGTGTGTATGTATGTGGTCTGTATCTCTATCTATCTCTCTCTCTCTCTCTCTCTCTCTCTCTCTCTCTCTCTCTCTCTCTCTCTCTCTCTCTGTGTGAGTCTGTTTCTCTGTGTGTGTGTGAAATGCATGACATGTGAGAAAATGTGTGTACAAAGCTGAGGATAAGTTATTCTGTGTGGATGTTGCATGCATCATGTTGGTTACTGTGGAGGGTAGAGCAGAGTGGACCACATTTTGTTCAATAGCCAGAAGGCAGTAGCAAGACGTGATGTGAAAGCATAGACATCTACAAATTTGTGGTGTTGGTACTGCCTACACATGTTTGGTTTTTTTTGGGGGGTTATGACTTGTGTAAATGTTATGTTTTTATGTAAAGGTTATTTTTGCTTGTTTTTATGATGTAATGGTGGTGGTGGTTTTTTTTTGGGGGGGTAATTATTTTTTGTCTTTTTTCTGTTTTATTTTGGGGTTGGGTTTGTTTTTGTTTTTATAAGGAAAGTGATAATTTGTCAAAACACAAAAGTTTTTGCCCATAAGACTTTAAAGAAACTCTGTATGTGTGTGATTTATTTTCATTTTATTTATTTTATTTCAAGGATAATGGAATAAGCTTTCGTGTGCTTTTTTTACATCCAGTCCCTGTGTGTATGATGTGTGTGCGTGTGTGTTTGTGTTCAAAGCCAAGTAAGTTCAGAGCATTAGAGCATTATGTCAGAAAGAATGAAAGAAGTGGGATAATAATACTATTAATAGCATCACGTACAGTGCATGAGAGTCCCATTGCAAAGGTGCATGATGTCTGTATGTTTTCTCTGTGTGGGTTTTTTTTGGCGTGGGGGTGTTTTCTTTTTACATGCATGCTTGAAGTTCTTGGTTTCCACAGTAGAAGAAATTGCGATGTATTTTTTCCTCCCCCTTTGTAGAATAAGTTGCTCATCCTAGGAGAACAGGATTGTTTTTTTCACGAAATAACCAGGATTTAAAGTTCAATAGCAGAAGACAGCGTTGCTTGGTGAAAGTGACTACAGACTCTGAAGGAGAATGTTCTCCCGTCTTTTCCTTCTTCTTCTTCCTCCAAACGCTCAGACAGCAATTACTGTTGTCTGTCATATGAGCGAAAATGCCTTGTGCTGCTGTTTAGTGCCTGACAAGTCAGGCCCAGCACATCACACTTTAGCATGGAAGAGAATTTTTATCTTTGAGGTTTTTTTTAATAAGGCGCAGGAGAATGAATCAAGAGTACAGAATATGGACGAGAAGATTTTGACAGGAAGAGAAGAAAGAAGACAGAAAACAGGGGATAGAGAAGAGGGAATTCCTGGCACATAATTTCCAGAAGGTGGGGATGTTATTTATACTGACAGGCCAGAGCATCCCCATGGGAGGAATAATATCCTGTTACTTCTACATCTGTTAAACAGGACATCATTTTTGTGGTTTCAACAACTTTTTTGTTTGTTAGAAAACTCCCCCCCCCCCCAACAAAATGCAAATCAATATATACAGCACCTAAGCAAATCAGATCATCAGCCTTTGTCCTTCCTCTTCCCCTTCTCCACATTCTTTCTGCCTCTCGTCTTCCCTTGCCCCCCTTCCTCCTCTCTCCCCTTCCCTCCCCTTCCCTCCCTTTTCCCCCCTGTGGCAGGTGTGACCGTTGCATGTTTTTTTTCAGATGAGCATTTTCTCAAACACCAGCTTACCACTCCGGCTCTGCGTGCAGCCGCCGCTGTCACTCCGTTTGTGTCGTCTTTCAGGCATGTGCTGGCTGTGTGCACGCGTGTTGCTGCTACTGCTGTGTACATACATACATATATACACTACTTAACTTTGCAGTGTGTGTAACCCGCGTGTAGTGTGTTCTCTGGGACGGTAGATCGCACACCTTTTCTTCTTTCTTTCTTTCTTTTTTTTTGTGAAAAAAACCTATGTGTGTAAATCAGTTCTGTGTTCTTGCAAATTTTGAAGTTTTCTTATTCTTTACGTCTGTAGAAGCTGTTTCTTCTTCTGTTACATTATTTTATATCCAACAGTTTTTGTTCACAATAGCCTGTATAATCGGCCGGTAGTTAATCTTTTCGTTGTTTGTATTTTTAAAAAGTAGAATTGAAACTCTCTGTGTGTGTGTTAGTAATGGCAGCTTGTGTGATGTATAATTGTCAATATTTGTTTTACTTAACTCTTTTTTTTATTTTAGTTTTTTAGTTTTTCACCTTTGGAGGGAAAATTTTTTAAAGAATTTAACAAAAAGAGATTATTTAGCAGTAACCATGCAGCATCATAAAAATACTTATAAAAGATACAACTATGGACCCAAGTTTGTGTGTTTACATGTCAATGTTTACACCCAAATGTTCCAAGCGTAGGATTTTGAAAATGATTTCAGAACGCATTTGAACCACACACACACAAAAAGAAGAGTAAATCCATTAATCACCAGTTATTGAAATTCAGTGGGGGAAAAAGACTGACAGAAGTTATATTTCTGTCTTTACTTGTTTTGTTTGTGTGTTTTGTGGTTTTATATTGTTTTGCTTATGTTTTGTTTTTGTAGTGTTTGTGTTTTCCTGAGATATTATTTGAGACTTAAGACAGACATTTTTAAAGAAATGTCTCTTTTCCTTGATGCTTTTGTAGATTTTTTCCACGCCAAGTTCCACTTTCGGAAATAAACTGCTCACTTTCTTTGCTGAATATATTTTGCTTTTATTAGCAAAGCGTATTATCATCATCACCATCATCATGGTTTTTGGCAGCATTAATTTTTTTAATTTTTTAATTTCCAGAGTTGATGGTTTTTTTTTTCATCCTGATATTTTGTGTGTGTGTGTACACATGCACACCCTTTCTTCCCTCCTGTTTCTTTCTTCCTTTCTTATTTTCTCTCTTTTTGAAAAATTTCTATGGGTTTTTTTCATGTAGGGCTTTGTTTTTTCCTCTCTATCAAATAAAAAGGCTGGGAGAGACTGGATTAATCTAAAACTGAAATTTAAACCCTGCCCGTGTAACATAGAATTACATTTGGGAATGAACATGGATGTCTGGAAACGGTTTGCATGTTCCTTGAAATTCCTCAGGTTTTAGACCCCCTTCCCAAGGCCTTGAAAATCAAGGCATGCCTGTCAAAGGTTTTCTCTTTAAGAATAGTTGTAAACTTAAAATAACATTTTTGTGCAAAGAAGTGAATGAATGATGATTCAAATGCGTGTGAGTGCATGGACAAAAAAAAAGAAATCAGGAGTAGCAGATGACAAAACTAGGAATCTTTTGTACAGTAGACTGTGGTCTCTGCTTGCAGTCTGTATGTACATACTTTTTCTTGAATTTTAGGACGTTTGTGAAAGTTTTTAGAAATGAGACGTCTTTCAGACCTTGTTAGGAAGCAGGAGGGGTGGATAAAATGCATGAAACGATCACACAATGTTGATTTCCTTGTGAACCTGGCACTTTTCTTCGAAAAAATCACTTCTGATGTGTGCTTGAGCACATGTACTTGCATAGAAGCATGCTCTCTCTCTCTCTCTCTCTTCTCTCTCTCTCTCTCTCTCTCTCTCTCTCTCTCTCTCTCTACTCTGTCTTTCTGTGTCTCTGTCTGTCTCTTTCTCTTCTACCCCCTCTCACTCTGCACTTCCCATCCAAACACAGGTAGTGTACAGTCTAAAAAGAAACATGCAATAACTGCAAACATAACAAGCTGTATGAAACTTTTTGAATTTAGGAGTTTGAAATTTTTCAATGACATCTTTACAGGACTTTGAAAATTTTCTTTCTCTTATATCTTGTCTTGTCTTCTCTTCTCTTCATCTTTTCTCTTCCACTTTCTTCTTCTTTTCATTCTCTCCTCTCTTTCTTTCTCTTTGTCTCTTTCCTTTTACACACACACCCTCACTCTCCTCCCATCCTAACACAGGATGTAACTATCTTAAAAATAAACAACACAACAACACACACAAAAACAAGCATACATGAAGACATATTTAGAAATAAATTGTAATTCATATTTCTTGCTATGCAATTTTGATGGGATAGTCAAATGGATATGCGAAGATTACATTTTTTTTTTGCTCTTTCGTTTTTTTTCACTTTTTGTTTTGGGTTTTTGGATTGGAAGGACATGTATGGCACTTTGTCTTCTCGATTTTTATAGGGGGGTTTGAACACACCACACACAGGATGAAAGATTTTGGTTTGATTTGGTTTTTAAAAAAAATTCCAGCCGTGATACATTTCTGTGTTTGCCTCAGTTTTGCTGTGTGTTAATGTGTGCATTATCCAGCTCTTCTTCTTCTTGATTATAACCTTTTACTTCTTAAAAAAAAAGGGGGGTGGGCTATTAAAATGTCTGTCTCACTGACTGTCTCTGTCTTTTGCCTGTCTCTTGTGTGTGTGTGTGTGTCTCTCTCTCTGGTTTTTCACACAATGTGTGTATGCTGGGTTTTTTTCTCTCTCTTCCTCCCCCTCTTTCTTTCCTTCTGTTTTGCTTTGTTGGTTTTTTGTTTTGTTTTGGGTTCTTAATGATAATATATATATTATATTTATATCTCCTTATATTATATCTAAAATTATTATTTTGATTTTGTTGTAATCAAGGTTTTTTTCTATTGGTATCTTCGGGTTCTTATTGCATAAACAATTAAAGAAATGGAATATAAATGTTATGTGTAACTTTTCTGTTGAACGCCACTGCATTATTTGTGCATGGTGATCATCTACACTTAAAAGGTTGGTGAGGGTCGGTAGGGTGAACATAATAATATATGGAATTCATATAGTGCTACATCTTGTAATTTAAGCAAATCAGAGATGATCTGTAAAGCAGATTGGATAAGTGAGATGAGAAAAAACCAACCGATTTTCTGTGTTCACAGTGATGACGTGGAAGGGGAGCAACTCTAGGGATGGTAGTTGGTAGTTGTATCCCCTCGCCTTGTATGTCTACCAGGTGCCCACAACTGTTGGCAGTTTTTGCTTGAATTTGACAGTTTTGTTTCCCCTGTTTTTGTTGTCTTGGTGTTTTTTTTTTAATTTTCAGTTTGGAATGAAGTTTTTTGTTTTGAAAAAAAAAAAGGGTGATGGTGATGGCAGATTTGCGAAATAACAAAAGTGTGTGGAGTGGGGAAGGATGCATTTCTTTTCTTTTTGCTTTTTTTTTTTTTTTTTGGGGGTGTGAAGATGGGGAAAGTTGTGACTTTGTGCTCCTTTTTGGGGGGGGGGGGGGTGGGATTAGGGGTGTCCCACGAGACTTTTCTTTGTTCACTTGCCGAAAGAAAGTTTTTAAAAAAAAAAAGCAGGAATCTGTTGAAGGTGTAGTTGAATGTTGGACAGATTGGAGGCATGTTTTGCAACATTGTTATTATTGTTGATACAGATATACTACTGGGTTTCTCTTTGTTTTGGGGTTTTATTTTTTTGTTTGTTGTTTCTGTTCTTCTTTCCTTGCCAGCCTTCCCCCCCCTCCTCTCTGTCTTACCACATTAAATCTGTATTGGTGTTCTCTCTCTCTCTCTCTCTCTCTCTCTCTCTCTCTCTCTCTCTCTCTCTCTCTCTCTCTCTCTCTCTCTCTCTCTCTCTCTCTCTCTCCCTCTCTCTCTCAGCATTATTTTTGCTATAGGCCTCACATATATGTCTACTTTGTTGTCCAACATGTGTAAAAATGGTAAAGAAGTGTGTGTGTGTGTGTGTGTGTGTGTGTGTATGTTGGTTGTCCCATACTCTGTGATCTTAGAGAAGGTTACATACTTGCTAAATCTGACAGATTTCCGAACAATTGAGATGTTTACTTTTTGCAAGCCCTCATGAAAGAACTTGTAACTGTGGTTGTTTTAGTTGCGATTTTTCCCCCTTGGGGATGCCGGGGGCTCTTGCAGTATAAACAGCATCCCCACCTTCTGGAAATTCTGTGCAAGAAATTTCCACTTTTCTATCTTTCTCTCTTTGTTTCTGTCTTTCTCTTTACCTTTCTATCATCTCTCTTATTTTCTGCCTTCCCGGTCCATTCTCCTGTTTTTTTTCAAGCACATCTTTAAAAAAAATATTCTGTTTTCATTATATGACATTTTGCCTGTGTTCTTTTGTTCTGGCAGCCAGGTAGTGATCATATTTAAACACTGGGATGGGCACAGGATGTCCATTCTGCATTGTTATTTGCTTGTGTGGCACTTTTTTATGTATATATTTTGTACTTTAAAAAGTTTTAAATTTTTACACTTTTTTGTAATCTGGGTATGATAAATTAATTAAGCAGAATGGCTGGCGTCCTCAGCACAGCCTGGTTTATCAGCTTAAGGAATGACATGATTTAGGTATTGTGTCATTTAATTTTTTTTTCCCCCAGAAGGACAGTGTTAGATATTTGAAGGTTTTAGGTGGTGTTAGTTTTGAATTTGAAGTGAAAGTTACTGGAGCCACTGAAACTGAATGAAGGTGACACACAGCCCTGATATGGCTTTCGTGGACGGTAGGGCTGTAAACAATAAGGAATGAATGGATAGTTGTGATTTTATATCATTTATACTAAGAGGCTGGAAAAGTTGCTTTTCCTGATTTCTAGTGATAGTTGCAGAAATGATTCAACATTTTAA
>CM054167.1:23827392-23877392 GCA_028751875.1 Rapana venosa | reverse complement strand
CCCTTGGGAGAGCAGCCAGAACTTCATGCTGAGAACTCTGCCGTGACTTAGAGTGGTATACAAATACCTACAGTCTTATTTCTTTGTTGACAGTAGACCTACTGTCTTTACTGACTTGTGTGGTAAGGAGGGAGTGTGAAGATGGGATTGCACAGTACTTTCTGGTTTGGAGAACTTGAGACATTTCATACACAGGATTTGGACTTGTGATCAATCAATTAATTACTTGCAATCCTTGCAATCAAGACACACATCAAATCAAAAGCCACACTGAAGTCGGATGTGCGAGGTCTTGACTTTTCAGGGGCTTAGCGGTAGCGCAGTTTAACTGGTGACAGACAACAATAGGTGATGTCTGAGCGTTTGAAGAAGAAGAAGAAATCAAAAGCAAAACCATTGATGCATTTATTGTGTATATTGTATGTTGGTATCTTTCAAAAGAAGTTGCCCAGTACTTAAAATAGGGCAGACATGACATCTATGAAGATATGCTGCTTGGTGTCTGTGTATAGTTGTCTGTGCTGTTTGTTTTGTTTTATTTTCTGCGTTTTGATAGTCTGCTTCAGCCATTTCTTTGTAGATATTCATGGTAGTAAGTTTCTTAGTCTGGTTTTTGTCGTTTTGCAGTTTTTTGGGTTTTTTCGGTTAGAAGTCTGATTAGTAGCTTTTAGATTTTTGTAAGTGTTGGAAGTCTGTAGGAGACACTGGAATGTAGATTTTTATCATTATGAATACCAAAGTCTGTAAGCTATTTGTCTGTAAAAAAGTTTGTGATTTGAAATTTTGTCTGCTTTTGTTGTTTGTGTAGATTTTCAAATATGAGAGTTTCTGAAACCTTTATCAGCCGTTTCTTTGTTGATTTTTTTTTTGGGTGTCATAAGTTCCTTGATTGTACCACTTGTCAATTTTTGGTGAGTATCTGAAGTCTGCATTTTTCATGCATCAGTCCATTTTTGTGAGTTTGTGGAGACTCTATTGGACTACTTGAAGATTTTTTTCACCATTGCATGAATTTATCATTTTTGTCATGTCACTTATATGGATACATGTTTCATCTGTTCTTCTCCTAAATGTCCGTTGTCTACCAGTCATATTCTTCATTTTGTCAGTTGAATGAAGCAAACGGCCTGAAGTCTTCTGCTGTCATTAATTACAACTATTTATCAACAATTCCACCGCAGAAGACTCTTGCCTGAGTTTTGACAAATGTGTTCAAAGGAAGAAGTATTTATATATGAATGCCTTCATGTGACATTGTTATGCTTTGCAATGCATGGATGTGTATCATTCACCGCAAGTCTTCTGCTATAAAACATCATTATCCCTTTTATGATCTATTGTGTATACCAATGTCTTCCAGTTTGTTTCACCGTCTGTGTAACCGTCGCAGTATATACTCCCATCATCTGTGCCTTTCATGTGCTGATACAAAGAAAACCATGTTGGGATTTGTTGCTAAATGAAAAGTGAGGAGTATATCTACAAAACGTCTGCTTCATGAATGACATCTAGCGCCTCTCTCTCTCAACCCCCCATCCCCCCCATTTCTTCTTCATTCTTCCCTTTTCCTTGTTCAGTCCTTTTTTGTTTATTTCTTCCACAACCTCTGTCTGTCTGTCTGTCTCAAACGTGTGATTTAGTTTGCAACCTAGTTAATTATGATGTATGCGGAAGTCACGGAAGTAAGAATTTCACGACTTGCGCTTGTATAAACCATAACCGCTCTCTTGTAAATATTCGCCCTGACGGACAATGGTCACATGTATGAATTTGGGGTTAAATTAACCACTGTGTGGCAACTGAAAAATGTTGCACTGAAACTAATGAAGATCAAAGAAATAAATATGTTTGCATTGAAATTTCTCTGTGTGTGCGTGCTCTCTCTCTCTCTCTCTCTCTCTCTCTCTCTCTCTCTCTCTCTATCACTCTCTCTCTCTATCACTCTCTCTCTGTCTGTCTGTCTCTCTTTATCTCACATAGCCTAGTGGTTAGAGCATTGTGCTAATGCTTGTGATTTGGTGGTCTGAAATCAAGCCCGGGTTCGATTTTTCCTCTGGAGTTATTATAACTCCTACAGAACATCTTGTGCACACATTGAAAGCTGTTCTACCTTTCAGAAGAGTGGGCTATTCACGCCAGTAAGGGCGGATGACAACAACAACAACAAAAATAGAGGGGGAAAAAATGCATGTACACTGGATGTCATGTTAACACGTCATGGTGAGCAAAAATGGTCCCATACGCAAAAATTTCACCGTTGGTGAACCTCAGAACTCTGAGGAACAAGGAAAAAGACCAAAAAAAACCCCAACTCCCCCCATCTCACCCCTCCCAAAAATAACCCCAACCAAGAAATTACCAGCATGGGAACAACAGGAAAGGTACACCACAGAAAATATAGCAGAGGAAGAAAATCTTGGCTGCTTTGAGTTTATCCTAAAAAGAAGTTGAGTATGGCTGCCAGGGTCACACACACACACACAACTTCTCATCCAGTGTGTACTCGCAATCTCACGGCATTGAGATCCCCAGGTGGGGATGAGTGAATTGGGGTGCATATCCTGGGTTACCCCCAGGGCGTTGAGCAGGGGAATGTGCAACATTATACGGGATGGGATAGCCTAGTGGTCAGATATTTGCGCTTGCAATCTGACGACCCGGTTCGATTCCTGTTCAAGGGGATATTTTCCCCTGGAGTTAACATCAGTGCAGACTCCACTTTCCCCAAAAGTCCTTCGGATGAGACTATAAACAGAGGACCCGTGTGCGAATGCAGGAAGAACATCTTGCGCACACGTTAAATCCTGTTCCGCTTTTCGTAAGAGTAGGCCATTGTGTGCCGGTGGGAACAGATGACAAAATTTACCAAACCGCATACACACGGGTACTGGGTGTAAAAAAGCACATAAGTGCTTATTCCATTATCCTCGATATAAAAAAATGAAAAAAAAATAAAATAAATACATTATCAGAACTTCAGGAAGATGCCACATGAGATCAAAATGGAAAACAAGGCGTCACAATCTCATAAAGGTTTGGTTTAATTATGATTCACCTGCTGATATTTTTCTCGGGGCAAGTTTATGAATCATTCAACAATTTTGATAACCAACAACGCAAATTTTGTATATCAAACAAATGTTTTGATAAACAATAAACAACATACAATTGATACCAATCAAAACTGTTACAGAATGGTAACACAGTTTTTGCTACCAATTTTGGTCTCTCTCATTTTCTGGCCAGTATCGAAGATACTGTTAGCAACATGGAAAACGGCGAAGTAACACCATCTACGTACAGCAAGATTTGACACTTGCAATCCTATGGTGGTCAATGTTCGTATAGGAAAAGTTCTAAAACAAACTTTTTGGAAAAAAAAAACCACACACACAAACAAAATCTAAGAATGAGATCAGTCTCCATAAAGGTAAAAAAAAAAAAAGTAACTCCAAAGCAATTGTTCAAACATCTGATTGACACACAAAAAAGGGAAGCAACTGTTTTAGACAAGGTATCCCCCCAACCCACCCTCACACACACACCCACACAAATCATAACACATACAAGCATATTCAAACATCAAGTTGAGAAAATATGCACAGCTAAAAAATAAAAGTAGCCCCCCCCAAGAAAGCATGTTATAATTTTAATTATATCTTGCAAAACTGGGTTGGTTTTGCTTATTTGAAAATTTATTATTTTTAAAAAAAGAATGGTGCATAAGTAGACAGGAGCAAATAGTTTCCTCTGTGCATAAGGAGACAATTTCTTGTCTTACACGAACACTCTCATTTACATGCATGTGCACACACTTGCATGCACACCCACACTTGAAATGTCTTTGAATGCACACAAACATGCAAGGAGGTGCGCACACACACCAAAAAAACAAAAAAACACACACACAATCATACCCCCGCCCCCAACATACAAACATTCTCTCCTGCCACCACCACAATTCTCAAAAAGTATTCTCCATTTCTTGCCTACATAAACAATACAGTAATACGCACGTAAAAAACAAAAATATACAAACAAACAAAAAACAAAAAATGCCAGCATAAAAACTGTCCCTGGAGTGTTCTGCTGGCTGAATGAATATTGCAAAAAAATTGACACATAAAAACTCTGTAAAAAAAACAAAACAACAACAACAAAACCATAAGCAATAATGACCAAGAACTAAAACCACAAATATATGAATAAGGAACGTCGAAACCGGGAGATCATCGTCATGCACAGAAAGCAACCTTGAACAAATTGAGATATCTTTTTTGTTGTTGATGCTGGTTTCCTTCTCATTGCTGTTAATTTACTGGAACAAAAATTTATGGCAGATAATGGATAAGCTTAACAGGTGGCATTTCACAAGTGGACATACGATTATTTCCAACTCGCACAGACCATGGGTAGATTCGTGCACCTATATCTAGGCAAGTCTCACGAATGCAGCACAAAGAGTCATGCGACAAAGAAATCAGACAAAAATACTTTGGAGTATTCTGAAGAAAAACATGACATTGCAAACCTCTTCAATAAAACATAAAAAGCAAGACAAGGATAAAAGATGGCTAAAACAAAAAAAAATCTCAACCCACATATCATCCGTATTTACCCCGTGGCAATACCAGGGTCCTGTCAGTATAAATAACACCTCTACCTGCTGGACATTTTGTGCTAGGAATTCCCTCTTTTCTATCCCTCTCTTTGTTTCTGCTTTGTTCCTTTTCTTCTTGTTACTTTCTTCTTGTCACAGACAGCAATTCTCTCCCAGAGCAAAGTTGGATGCGCTGGGCCTGACTTTATTCAGGCGCTTAATTGCAGCGCAACACATTTTCGCTCATTTCAAAAACAAAACAACAGCTGCTGTCTGAGCATTTAACAAACATCATCCGTACAATCACGCAACTCAATCACTGAATTTCAGTTACTGAAGTTAATATCACAAACAATGTCTGTGGACACAAGACAGTGAAACTCTGTTCAGCCTTTCACGTAAACATCTTGCTCAAACCTTGAGCCATCTGCGATTCAGACGCGGTCAGCTCTGTGTTGACCGACTGAATCAAGTCCAGCAACGCACGGTTGTGAGGCTCCCTTCTCAGTCCAGTCTCCAGGTCTCTGTGCGCCAACAGGTAATTACCCAGGCTGACGTTGGCAGACGCTCGGCGGTACAGCGCTTTGACATTACAGGGGTCAATGTTCAGCACCTGCGAACAGTTTGTGACGACGTGGTCGTGGTGACCTGTCTTCATCTGACAAGCAGCCAGATTTAAATAACACTGACATAGAAGCTGTTGATGAGACTTTCCCATCGTTTCGTCATCGACAAAGTTATACGGGAGGATGGCAAGCAAGAGGCGGATAGCTGAACGGAATTGTGTGAATGCCGCGTAAGTGTTCCCCTCCTTGAACAGTTGCGCCCCTTTCTCTTTGAAAGCCGCGGCAGAGGCACATTTCTCTACGGTCGACAGTTGCCAGGGTGGGGTAACTGACGTGAAGTCGTGCAACGTGATCTGGAATACAAACTCTCCTTCCAAGTTGTTCACCCCGCTGAAACAAACTTCAGCCGTCTCCCCCTTTTTCATGAACACCAGAGCGGAGTCAATCAAACAGGACAAAGGAGTGGGTCCCCCGCCTAACTGAATGCTGCTCTGACCCAGAGAGTAGCCGAGACGAGAGTGGTCGATGTCACAAGCGCCGTGACTGATCAAATGAAGTGTCACACTACAGTCTGCCCCATGCACAGGCCCGTACAGTCCTTCGCCCCTCCGCACCGTGTGTTTGTAACACGTGCCTTCCGGCAAGCTCCAAACCCGACTGCTGATCTTTTGTGGCGATTCCGAACCGCTCATTCCGTACGGTGCCAACATCCTGGCACGTCTGCCATGGCAGGTTCAGCATTCATATCTGAAGGTTCACTCTCTTTCCAGGCGTCTTGTCCGGTTGTGGCTCCTTCGTCGTTTGTGTCCATTGCTGACGAGTCACCGTCTATCTCCATGGTGGTGGCCTGTCCTTCCATGGTGTTGGTGTCCATTGTGATATGAAACGCTGCAAGCACAAACATGTATCATTTAAGATTCATTTTATAGTATGCTGTCTTATTAAGCAATTGTGTAACAAAGAAAGACTAATGATCTCACCAGGGGTTTTTTTATGGACTGCACTGTTGTGGGTGCCTTGATACTCTAAACAAGCAACAAACAACAAAAAACAACAATCCAACAACAAACTCAAACGATTTACTGTATTCTGTTATTTAAAACTTGCAACATGAATTAAGAACGTTTCATGCCTTGCTGAACTGAAAGTTTAACTTTAAGCAAAAATACTTCAAAAGCCTATCAGCTCCCTTGCATCCCCCCCCCCCCCCCTCCCTGGCCAACTCTTGAAAAAGTTCATTATCTCATTACTTTTGAAGTTAACTGTTGTCGTTAAGATCTCTTTCTCTCTCAGGAGGTTGGGGGGAGGGGGTGTTTTGATGTTTTGAAAAAAATCCAAGTTAATCAAATGAATACGCATTACTTCCCTTGAAGTAGACAAACTGGATCAACAACATTCGGATTTTGTATAGTGTACTCAATGCTAACAAGTGACACGGATTTTCGAGCACGCTACGCACTCTAATTATGATTACAGCATAAGGTGTCACAAACCTCAAACAGACTTAGATCGCAAGTACTTACCAAATTCGAGTAAGTGAGTTAGGCCTAGATGTCTGGGCGAGTTTTTCCCAATGATGATCATGGGAGATAACTTCAATCATTCGACAACGTCAGTTCCTCTGACAACTGTGATGGTCGACTTTTTCCAGACCAAGAGATTTTTAATCCCCACGATTTTTCTTCCGTATGTATTTGGCGTTTTTGGATTTTATTGCTGATATTGTTTACTGTTGACAGTTTGCTTATGATGACATGTAAGAGTTTCTACCATTTTTCCCCTATCATTTTTCTTCATATTGTTTCATCCCAAAACTAATAATTTTCTGAGATCGTACTTCATGGAATCATTTAAATTTATATATTCAGTGTAATCACTGTACTCGGCGACCAGTCCCTAAATAGAAAACCTCCCCGCTGGGACGTAAATTTTATAATCACAACAACAGCGAATTTGGTGACCAAGCTAGACAGTCACCAATGACAACTGTTTAGTTTCCATGTGCCGGTGTGGGTACAAGTTACAACAAAACTCAAAACTACAAAAGAAATGAAAAGATCCAAGGGTCCAAAAGATTTTTTGTTCAAAGTTTGGGTAGTCTTGTGATTTTTGTGGACGCTTCCCCTCCACCTACATTACTGAACTCATCTCTGAAATCATGTCACTGTATAATTTAGTTATAAAGCAGTACCATGTTTATGCATATAATATGTGTGTTTGGTGTGGGGGGTGGTGGTGCTGTGTGTGTGTGTGACTCTTGTCACTGTGTCAGTGTGTGTGTGTGTGTTTGTGTGACACTGTGTGTGGCACTGTGTTTGTGTTTGTGCATGTGTGTTTGTGTTCTTCCCTTTAACATCCTTCCACTTTAAGTGATATTAGATGATAGGGAAAAGGATTATGAGTAAGGTAAAAATAAGAAAAAAGAAGGGAGAGAAGAATGTGTATGAATGAGACTGTGTTAAGTTGGAGTGTGTACAGAGGAAAAGAGCCACAGAGAGAGAGAGCATGAGTGTGTGTGTGTGTGTGTGTCTGTGTGTCTGTGTGTGTGTGTGACTGTGTCAGTGTGTAACTGTAATTCAATGTAATGGAGATATTAAGAACTATTAAAAAAAAAAAAAAAAAGACACCTCAGAAGGCAAAAACTAGCACAATATAACTGGAGTAGCTGAACTTGTGTGCATGCATGTATGATTGCGCGTGTGTGTGTGCATGTGTGTATGTCACTGTGTGTCACAGTCAGACTCTGTGTCACTGTGTGTGTGTACATGCTGTATGTGTACATGCAGGCATGTGTGTGTGTATATTTCTTAAAAATTCATATTTGTGTTAACTGTTATGTGTGTGTCACTGTGTGTGTGTGTTTATGGGAGAGAGATTTATTTATAAATTTTATTCTTTTATTTCGAGGATAATGGAATAAGCACTTATGTGCTTTGTTTCCCATCCAGTCCCCGTATATATGCAGCTTTGTAAATTTTGTTATCGGTCCCCACCGGCACACAGTGGCCTACTTTTCCAAAAAGCGGAACGGGTTATAATGTATGTGCAAGATGTTCTGCGTGCGTTCGCACACGGGACCTTGGTTTATAGTCTCATCATAAATAGAGAGAGAGCTCACGTGTGTGTGTATGTATATTTTATTTATGTGTGTACATGGGTACATCTTTGTTTACGCACATGTATTAGAGCTCACACATCTAGACATACATACGTGTTTAATAATAATAATATATGGAATTTATATAGCGCTGAATCTTGTAAAAAACAAACAAATCGATTACAAATGTATTGTATGCATCAACAAGTCAAAGAAAGGGAGAGGCAGTAAACACTATTCCTCAGAGTTTGCAATGTTCAGTAGTCAGGGAACCCACTTGTCAATCAATATATGTATATATATATATAATAGACTCTGTCATTCATGTTCATTCACTGACATGAACCAACAGGAGCCTGTATGAGTGTGCACACCAGGTGTGACACTATAGCCAGGGCAGCATGGGTTCGAACTCAGAGGGAGCAGGTAGCTCCGGGCATTATACCTGCTATCACTTGTAGATGCTATGTTTCCTCTTCTCGCGTCATGGCAACAGATGGTGGAAATTAATGGCATACATGTGCGTACATGTGCGGTCTGTGTGTGACAGCCCTAGCCCACCCAAGCCAAGTGTTAATGCAGAATTTTTGTGCTTTGCAAGAAAGCTTATTGCTGCTATTGTTACAAGTGTTGTTATCATTTTTATTATTATTCCTATCATGATCATTATTATTATTATCATCATCATCATCATCATATTATAATAATATTATTATCATTATTACTATGATGATGATCATCATCATCATCATCATCACTATTATTATTTATTATCATTATTACTATTAACATTTCTAATATTAAGTTTTGAGGGTTATAATAAATGAAAGACAAAAACAACTATTTTAGACATGACCCCCCCACCCCCAAACATACATCTAGTATCTACAGACCCATGTGACACTTTTTGGATTACACAATACAAAAAATCCCTGTCAAGTAAGTTAGCAAAGACATATATATATATATATATATATGGATAAAGATATCAAGAATGTATGTGAATGCTACATAGGTAACCCCCTCCCTCCCCAACACCAACACCACCACCACCACAAACAACAATAAAATGGTGCTGAAGTAACTGTGTTGGTACACATAAACCAGAGTGTATATAATTTGAAGTATGATTTTTGCTTGTCACGTTTATCGCTTAATTCTTCTTTTCCAGGTGATTAGTAGTTGTACGATACTACTGAAAAAGTTGTTGGAGGACATCACCATTCATCCATCCTGATGACGTTGTACTAACTGACATACCCAACCCCTCAAATGTCAACCAACTGTTTTGACCGACTTGAGCCCTGATCCCCAGGTGATAAATCCAAAACTGCAGGTGCTATCATCCCCACCCCTCAGCCCTTACAACTTAATCGTCAAGTCATCAAGAGCTACCACGCCAAACCACAGGTGCTAAGTTACAGCTCTCTCGGAAAAAATAGATTTTGATATTCTGACTTTCCAGCCCTGAGTCGATTTCCGCCCCTATCAAAAACGCTCACACACCAATCTCAGACACACTGGAATCATCAGTTGTCGCCACGAGTGACCCAGCAGCCATCTTCTTGCCACCATGTTTGCCAAGCTGAAGAAGAAAGTGATTGAGGAGAATGGAGGACGGACGATGGAGGGTGGAGATAAGCAGTTGCCAGCTTCGCCGGCGGCAGCTGCTTTGCCAGGCTCTGTTCGCCGAGACTCAGGTCAGTTAGAATATATATATATATATATATAATTATTGTAACATTGCTTTTCAGTGCCATTCAAAGAAACGAAAAATTGGATGTCAGTTACTGAGTTAGCTAGATGTTTGTGTAAGTTTTTGATTCATCATTAATGGGTTTGGGGTTGTTGTTTTTTAATTCCACAGTTAGCTGTAAGACTGGATGTTAAATTTCCTTGAAAGTCTTAAGAAAAATATCTTGACCACTATCCACTCCACCCTCACTCCCACCCCCTACCCTCACCACTAAAAGCAAAAGATTGAAGATCATGAGTTAAAAAAAAATCTGTTTCATTAGCCGTCAGACTTTTCTTTGAAAATGAGAAAAGTCTTGTTCCAGGACACTTTTAACTCTAGAATAAAAGAGAAGCTTTGGGGTTATGGAAGGAAATCCGGATGTCTTTGAATACTTGATAATTATGCTGTTTACATTTTGTGTTTTTGAAAGTAGCTACTGAATACAGCTGTTAAAACCGACAGCAAGTTAGGATTATTTCCCTAATGTCAACAAGACGTTCCATCTTTGAATAGAAAAATAAAATTAACTCCCAAGCATCCACTGAACGGGAGTCGTGCATCATATGAGGTAAAATAGTCACAGATAACTAAAGCTGTAAAAGGGGACGGGATAGCTTAGTGGTCGGAGCACTCGCTTTCCCCCAGCCAAGTTAAGCAGCGTCGAGCGTGGTTACCAGTTGGATGGTTGACCGTTTGCGCACCTTGGCTTCAGTACAGTTCCCCCAGTTCACCCAGCTGTAAATGGGTACCTGCCCTCTTTAGGGTCAGGGAAGGTAAAGCAGCGAGGGAGAGGAGATGGGCGCCGCCCTCAATATGCTGGCCCTAGAGAAGTGAGGTCTCTGACGCCTCGCTTCCCTACGACCTTATAGGTTATGGGACTCCTTTACTTTTTACCTTTACTAACTAAAGCTGATGGGCGTGAGTTACCTTCAACACATGACTCCAAAAAGGACTCGTTAAAATAAAATAAAAAGATTCAGAAAGCATGCAACAATTAAGCACCAGTGGGGGGGAGGGTCGTTTTTGTTGGGTTTTATTTAAAGCAGGGACAGTTTTTTAAAGACCTGCTTCATAAACTTTTTTTTTCCCAACATTCAGTTTTATGTCTTGTTTTCATACCACAATTTCAGGCACGCCAGCCGCCATCCATAGCCCCCTATCGAAGGAGGCCCCTGGTGGAGGACTTAGGGCAGCCTACTCTATGGAAAGACTCTACGGATCCCCAGTAACGGCCCCTTCTGAAGACTCCGGGGTCAGTATCTGAAGTCTGGTGGAGATACACGAGTTTGATATTTTGAGGGTTTCTGGTGACTTGTTTTATCATTTGTGTTGATTTTTTAAATTATATACAGATAAGAAGGAAGGTAGAAGGTTGGTTAAGACATTCACCTGCCTGACAAGTTAACTGTAGGGTTCTGGGTTTGATTCCCAGCCTGGCCCTTTCTTCCCAGTTTGACAAGAAAATCGAAGTGAATGTCAAAGTCAGATGAGGCTTTAAACTGAGGCCCTGTGTGCGAATGTATGCAGTTCTAATCTTATGCACATGTTAAAAACCTGTTCCACCTTTCAGAAGAGTAGGCCATTTCATGCCGGTAGGAACGGATGACAGTATTAAAAAAAAGACGCATGCACACAGGTGCAATGTTTGACACTGTCCCCGAAGTTGGAATGCAGTTACCTTATTAGTGGAAGAAAAAAACCACCACGGTCACAGAAATATGCAAAATCGAAAATATCACCATTGGTGAACCTTGGAGCTCTAGTTGAGGAACGACAAAAATATATTTATTAGGTGTTCCTGATACAAAATAAAAAATTAAAAGGTCTTAGAGTGAGTGAAAAATCAGCAAGCATGTAAGTTTTGTGATACTGGTCTTTTTCATTTCGTATCTCAAACAAGACATTTTCGCTTTCACTATTGAAGGTGGGTTTTTTTGTTTTTATTTTGGGGGTGGGTTTTTTTGTGTGAAAGATGATGCATTTTCTGCCACATGTGGTTAAAAAAATTCAACACAAAAAAGCCAAACGTTTTATTAAAAAATGTAATTGGGTCATGTTGTGGTAATTGCACACATGCATACACTCCTGCATGCACACACATATATGTGCACATGCATGAACACACACACGCATGCTTGCAAGCACAAACGCGTGCATGCACACTATGCACACGCACATGCACGCAACACGCATGCGCGTGCACACACACACACATACACGTGCTGAGTAGTGGGTTTCTTTTCATTTCTTTTGTGATATATGTAAGATATTGATTGTAGACTACATAAATGTGCTGAATGTTAATATTTCTTTCTTTCGCTGCACCAGCTTGCAGTTATCAGAAGAAAAAAACATATCTATTCACCAGTGTTTTTTGTTGTTGCTCTTCCATAACAACAGCTTCAATAGAATTCGGCAATACGTCTGTCCCTCTATCCACTGTAGTGAAATATCTAGGGGTAGCTATCGATACACGCTCTCCATGCAAAAATTCATCACCCAAAGCTGCCAGTCATGCTACTATCAATTACGGCGCATTAGTGCAGTTCGAAAGTATCTGTCCACTGATGCAACATCCAAACTAGTCACATCTCTCATTCTCTCACGTCTGGACTATTGCAATTCCCTTCTGGCTGGTCTGCCAGCATCATCTATCTTGTATACAAAACTCTGCAGCTCGACTAGTCCTCAGAAAGAAAAAATCTGAGCACATTACTCCTCTCTTGCGATCTCTCCACTGGCTGCCTGTGCCACAGAGGATAAACTATAAGATCTGTACCCTCTGTTACAAAAGTCTCCACAAAACGGCACCTTCCTATCTCTGTGAATGTCTTCATTTGTACACTCCTTCTCGTTCCCTCCGCTCTGCTGCAGATACCTTGTGCTTAAGAATACCTAGATTCAACCAGTCCACTGTTGGCCGTCGCTCTTTCTCTGTTTCTGGTCCAGTGATCTGGAACGACCTCCCTCTCTCCCTTCGTCAAAAGCCTACTTATGATGCTTTTAAATCCAGCCTAAAGACGCATTTATTTCAAACCTAAGGTTCTCTCCTCTTGTTTCATCTCATCTCTGTCCCTGCCCTCAATAACCAACTCCCCCCCCCTCCCATTAGCCTGCCCGAGTGTACAACTTGTGTGTGTGTGTGTGTGTGGGCGCGCGCGCGTGTGTGTTTACATTTGTATTTGTAAAAAACTGTTAATTGTGCGCGTGTGTGTGTTTACATTTGAATTTGTAAAAATCTATTAATCGTAACTGGCTGCATGTGAAAGAATAGGATGAATGAGAGCGCTTTGATTTGTTTTTTGCAAGATTTAGCGCTGTATAAATTCCATATATTATTATTATTATTATTATAGAGTAGCATAAGAAGGGATCTGTTTGTGTCTACAGATTTTGTTTGTTTGGGGTTTTCTTTTGTTAAAGAAAGCAGAAAATTCGGAATGAGGTGTGTGTGTGTGACTGTGTGTGTGTGTTGGTTTTGTGTGTGTGTGACTGTGTGTGTGTACGCTTGTGTGTTATTTATTTTATTCTTTTATATTGAGGATAATGGAATAAGCACTTAAGTGCTTTTTTACATCCAGTCCCTGTGTGTATGCTTTTTTTTGTTCTAACAACTAGGCTTGTGTTTGTGTGTGTGTGTGTGTATGCGCGGCATTCATCCATGCATGCATTCATTTGTTTGTCTGTCTGTTGGTGTATCAGGGGAGAGAAGGCAGCATGTCCAAAGAAGATTTGCTGGCCTTGCTGTCGAAACGAACTGAGCAGTGTAAAAAGATGGAAGGAAATATCAGCGGTAAGTTATTTTTAAGAAATCTGTGTGTGTTAGTGTTATGTGATATGTAAAAGAAAAGAAAAATACAAAGAGAAGGAAATGAGTTAAAATGAATCAACCCTTACCTCTGTCCTTATACCAGCAAATCTGTTCTTTTTAAACAATCTCACAAGCCAAACCTTAATTTTATCTTATTGGGAAAAAAAGTCAAATTTCAACATTTTTTTTTTAAACCATTGTAAGAAAAATACACAAACAAAATTGTGATTTAAACACATATGATAACTGAACAGCTATGAAAATCCAGTGAATCTCATTTTTTTAGATTCTTAAAATAAAATGTATCATATTAAGTATAATTATAAAGTATCAAGTATCATATCATGATGCTTTTTATCTCATGATGGGTGCGTGCTGATGTTGGACAGTGTGTGTGTGTTTCAAGTATTATGTTTAAATGTTTATTGTTTTTATGTATGGCGAGTATCCCGCCAGAATTTCTCTGTCTTTGATATAATAAAGCTTTTGAATTTGAAATTGAATTTGAATTTGAAATTTCCTCTGTGTGTTTTTTGTTTGTTTGTTTTTGGTGAGATTTTGCGTATGCAACCGTTTTTTGCCCACCATGAAGGAAGGCACGTTCCGACTTTGGGGATGTATGCTGGGTAATGTTACTGTTTCTGTAACCCACCAAACGCTGACATGAATTACGGGATCTGTGATGTGCATATTTTATTTTCTGCATGTGCATTCACAAAGAGAATTAAGGCACTGGCAGGTCTGCACTTGAAGGTGACCTGGGAGATTTTTAAAATTCCCAACCTTAATTCACCAGTCATCACCAAGCTGAGATTCGAACCAAAGACTTCATAAACTGTTGGGATTGAAAATGAATGGTTATAATTACTCAGCTAGAGCATCTATCATATCCTTCTTTCGATGTCTGCCGTCATGGTCCACGTTTCATATGCAAAAAAACAAACCCAAAAAAGGACATGACCAGAGAACGCTTTCTTAGGAAGTTGAAAAATCCCATTATCAGTATTTTTTATACTTGTGTAACATTAGGGGATAAGACAACGTAGCACAGATAGGAATAACTTGTGTGCTGTGTTCATAATGTGCATTCTGTCCTTCATTTCAGACTTGGCGGCACTGATTAAAGACAAGAACAAAACGCTGGAACAGTTGGAGACCCAGAACAAACAGCATGAAGAAGGTACAGCGTCAATTCTGGTCCTTGTGTTTTGTGTCGTGTGTCTCGAGAAGAACAAAAGTGAACTTTCTAAAGTTTGCAATCTGGAGTACAGTAAAGTGTACCATGGGAATCAGATTGATTCTGCACTTCTTGCTTTCTCTGATCAAGAAGGAAGTTGCCAGGATAGTTGAGACATTTACCTGCCTTTCAATTAAAGCGTGAAGTTCTGGGTTTGATTCCCAGCTTTGCCCTTTCTTCCCAGTTTGACAACAACAAAAAATTGAACTGAATGTCGTCAAAGCCCTTAGGATGAGACTGTAAACTGAGGTCCTGTGTGGGAGTGCGCGCAGAACATTTTGCGTACAAATTAAAAAACCTGTTCCATCATTTGGAACAGAAGGCCATATCATGTTGGTAGGAATGGATGACAGTTAAAAAAAGCAAGCAAACAAACAAAAAAACACAAACCCACAGGTGTCATGTTTAGACACCACCCCCAAAGTTGGAACACAGAGAGCTTATTGGCAGAGGGGGAAAAAACGGTTCACATGCAAAAATCTCACCACTCGTGAACGATGGAGCTTTAGCCGAGGAACGGAGAAAAGAAAGGCCGCTGATCCGTATGTTTGGTTTGTTGTGTGTGTGTGTGTGTGTGTGTGTGTGTGTGTGTGTGTGTGTGTGTGTGTGTGTGTGCATGCAGTGCTGAGCAAACGCCTGGCGGAACAGAAGGCGGAGTTTGAAGCCTACAGAGACAAGCTGATCGCCGGCTACCAAGAGGACAAACTGGCCATGGACAAAGTGCGTATCCCCTCAGAGTTATTTCCCTTTTCATGCCTCCCCTTTTTTGGGGGGGGAGGGGGGGCGTGTGGGCAGCGAATATTTTCCACTCATATCGACTGTGCACCCCCCAAAAAACCAGAATTACTATGATATTTAGGATGGGGGTGATATGTTTTAGAAATTAAGCAACATCATTCAGTTTTAAGAAAGGGAAGGAACAGACAGGAGAAGTGGAGGGTGGGGGGGATAAAGAAAGAGAATGGGTTTGGTGGTAAGATTAAGGAGGGGGGACTTTGTATCTTGAACATATTTATACGCAGAGTTCACATTGGCTAGGTCTGTGAGCTCAAGTCGATGTCATTAACCCACAACTGTCTTGATCAACTGTAACCAACTGATCCGACTTCTGTCTCCACTACTGGATCAACCAAGACCATCTGCCAGTAGTAGGTCAACAGCTTTTACTGTCACACCGGAAAAAGAGAGTCCTAATCAAAAGTTGAAATTATGTTAAGCGCATAATTCAAGGTATAGACTTGGAGGACGTTTTGGATGCAAGTATTTTAGTACTAGTGTGTTGTGGGTGTCATTTTGGTAAAAGGTTTGTCCTTTCGGGGTTTTATGGGTTTTGTTTGTTTTTAAAGAGGGTATTTTCTTGAACGTTTGATTGTTTTTTTCTTATTGATAATAGTTATTTCTAATGTTAGACATGATGGTGTTCATTGTGGCGCGTGTCATAGTGCATACGTTGCTGGATGTTGTTGTTGTTGTAGTGAAGTGGTTACAAGTAGATTTTCGCTAGTAACAAGTGTGAATTCTTGATGTGTTTTCAGTGTGGACATTCCTTGTTTGTTGACCCTAGTTTAAAAAAGAAAAGAAAAAAGAAAGTAGTCATGGTGTATGGTTGGTGTTGTTGTTTATAGTCTGGTAGGTGTTTTCTTTTGTCCTTGTTGCATGTTTAATACATTACTTCCCCCCCTCCCCCCCCTTCCCTTTCCACTAGAACCTTTTGAGTCTGTCGTGGTAGGTTATCATTGTATATCTCTTTCTTATTACAAGCTCTCGTAGATTTTGTTTCTTTTCATTCACACTGATTATTCTTTTGTTGTTAATGTGTGGGTTTGTTTTGTTTTGTTGTTGTTTTTTTAATGGCTTCAAGCAAAACTGAGCATATTGCCTTTTATTCTTAAATTGTAAACTGGCAATCTTTATGTCAGCTTTTTTTTTCTTAAAAAACAAAACAAAAGTAAATATCCTCAGGGAGAACAGTTTCATTGCTGTTGTAGTGCACTTTTTGTCAGAAGACACCCATAAAAGCTTCTTTTTTTTCTTTTTAGTTATTATTCATTTATCAGCTATATTTCATAAGCTGATGTAAATGCTCTAACGCAAGACTGACACTGCTTCCTTCGGCTGTTTTATCAGAGTGAAATTATGTTGATAATCATTTGTGAAAGCTTTGAGTATGCACCAAGTCCATTAGGACAGAGGTGGAGGTTTTTTGGGAGGGTTGTGTTTTGTTGTTGGGTTTGTTGTGCACAGCTGCTAAAAGAAAAACATTCAGTGTGAATGGTAGCGGTTGTGTGGACAAAGTCTTCTGACTCAAATTTCCTCAATTTAGATATGAGCGCAAGAGTGATAGAAATTGTGGACAAGGTCTTAAAAATTCTGTTTTCTTATTTTTAGACCCAACCGCAAGAATGATAGAAATTTAACCAACTTGATTTCCTGAAAAACACTACTACACCTTTACCTTGCACCCAATGTTTTAAAAAAAAAATCTTTCTCACTCACCTCCCATCGGTTACGGAAAACAGGAGAAACAAGATTTAAGCCAAAAGCTGCATTCGGCGGAAGAGTACCGCAACAAATTTCTCAAGTGGGAAGCGGATGCAGATGAAATGCAAGACTTTGCGGTGCAGGAGCTTGCAAAAGTCAAGCACATGGTCTGTTGTTGTTGCTGTTGTTGTTGGTTGGCGTGTTCTGCTGAATTGGGGTTGCGTAGGTTCTGGTACTGGGGCTTGGGTGTTGGGTTGGCTCTTCGACTTCTGTTGACTGCATAGTTTGGTTGAGGGGAAGGTTGTTTGAACTCGTTTCATTGGGAATGTTCCTGATGGAGAATGTTTGTCATTCAGTTGTTTTGTACGCATGTTCCTGATTAGGAATCAGATATTTAGAGGGGGAGAGGGGGGCATCAAGATAACACACTGTAATGATGTTTATATGCTTAGAATTGCTATGCTGGCCTGTTTTCTGGCTAATAATTTCTATGCTTACCTATTATCTCTTTCAAAAGCAGCCAGTTAGAAGAGATTTCTTTGGTCTGTCCAGTGTGTTTTGTGATCAGACCTTCACTGCATCTCTTTCTCAAAATTTGAATTATAAATATTTTTGGACAATATAGCAGATTGGTTCGTCAATGCCATTGGACTTTCAGTCCCATGGGTTCATGGAGTTTTGGGTTCAAATCTCAGCTGCATCTGGTGAATTGAGGGTGGGGATTTTTACAATCTCCCAGATCAGCTTCAAGTGCAGACCTGCTAGTGCCTTGATTCCCTTCGTGTATTTAACATGCAGAAGATCAAATATAAGCATGCACATTACAGATTCCGTAATTCATGCCAGTGTTCGGTGGGTAACGGAAACACAAACATACCCAGCATGCATCTCTGAAGTCAGAATGCGGCTACCTTCATGGTGGGCAAAAATGGTTACGTATGCAAAAACTCACTATTGGTGAACCTTGGAGTTCTAGTCGAGGAATGAAAAAAAAAATGAAAAAAAATCAGTATTTTCTGTGTGCCTTAACAAGCTAAGATATGAAGGAACGACACTCTGTACTTTGTCAACAAGTAACTCCATGTCTTAATAAACTGTAAAGTTTCATTAACTAAATTGCAATAATTTTTTGTTTTTTTAAACTGATCCTTAATGATAGGCAGGTTGTGGTGAAAGCAAAGGCAAAAATTTGCTGGACTCAGTGAGATTTTTTTGTTTTTTGTTTTTGGTTATAGTTTTTGAAAATTCTATTTGATCTAAAATGATTTTTTAGGATTGAGTGACTTAGGGAGTGAGACAGATTTAAAACTTACAAGGTGCTTTGGAATAGGAGACTAAAAGGCATGGCAATGCAGTTTTTAATTGCTTGTACAATGTTCATTTCTGGTTTGGGGGTTGTTGGTTTTTTCATCGTTTGTCTGTTTTGGGGATTTGGATTTTTCTGTGTGTGTATGTGTGCATGTCAGGGTTTACTCTGTGTTGTGCTTGTAGCTCCCGAAGATGGTATGTAGCTGATCCTCAAGGACTGTTTCCCTGTGATGGCATGCTTTGGGGGCCTGTGGAGGCTTACATCTTTGGCTGATTTGGTGTGCGTTTGTGTGCGTGTGTGTTTGTATGTGTGTGTGTGTGTGAAAGTGTGTGTGTGTGAGAGAGAGAGTGTGTGTATGTGTGTGTGTGAGTGAATGAGTGTGTGTGTGTGTGAGGGAGAGAGAGAGTGTGTGTGTGTGTGTGAGAGAGAGAGAGAGTGTGTGTGTGTGTGTGAGGGAGAGAGAGTGTGTGTGTGTGTGAGAGAGAGAGTATGTGTGTGTGTGTGTGAGAGAGAGAGAGAGAGAGAGAGAGAGTGTGGTGTGTGTGTGTGTGTGTGTGTGTGTGTGTGTGTGGAGAATATTCTGGGAGAAATTGTGTGCTTATGTGCGTGTGCGTTTGTATAAGTGTGTGTGTGAGAGAGAGAGATGAGAGAGAGAGAGGTGTGTGGGTGTGTGTATGTGAGTGTGTATATGTGCGTATGTGTGTGTGTGTGTGTTTCACCTACCATTTCCCCCATCCCATTTTAACCTTTTTCTCCTCAGAAGCTTGACACTGCCTCAGGACTGCTGTTAACCCCTTTAGTGTTGCTTTTTCTCTCTCAGCACTGTAGATTGATGTAGCGATGAAGGATTAATGACGCATTGACATTGAAAATTTTGTGGGTGTGTGTCTGTATGTGTGTGTGTGTGTCACTGTGTGTGTGTGTGTCTCTTTCTGTGTGTTTTTTTCCAATTTTTTCTCTTTTTTTCCCTTGTTTTACCTTTTGTGTGTGTTTGTGTTGTGTGTGTGTGAATTTATCCAGTGATTAAAGTATTTCTTTCTTTCTTTCTTTCTTTCTTTCCTTTTTTTAAAGTTGGGAATATGACTTAATACCTCCATTAACCCTTTGACTCGCAGCATCCCCGGGGTTAAAATTGTCTCTACTTTGGGGGTGGTGCAGATAAATAAAAATTGGTCTTAAATATTCAAAGCAAGATATTAGATAGACTCATAATTCATCTACATGTTCATATATTGTGGTGCAGGTGTCTCTGTTTGTCTGTCTGTCTCACTCAAAACCCCACCGTGAAACTAAGCAGGTTTATCTCTCTGTCTCACTCAACCCCCCCACCCCACCCCATCCCCCACATCCCATCCCTCCCTTCTCTCCATCTTCATCTTTTCTACTTGATTTCTTGAAGTATCTTCTTCTTGGGATAAGTCTGCATGGTAGATGGTTTTACACATGTATACAAGATGGGCTCCATATGAGTTTTAACATGGTTTTCATCTGTTCATTTATATATTTTTTTTAGTTAATCATATTTCTTGTTAATTTAAAATCAGTTGGACTCTGCCTGTCAGTGCATGTTGAGAATTGTTTTATCCAGATGACTTTAGCCTGGAAGTTAGGGGGGGTTTAAAGCATGATTTTGTGTTTGCTGATTATTGTAAGATATATATAGCCATTTTCTCCCTTTGCTCTATATGTCTCTGTATCTGAATTTTGGTTTGTCTGCCTGTCTGTCTGCTCACTTGTCTCTTTGGGAGCCTTTCTGCTTGCCTGCATGCATGTCTCTTTGCCTGTCTGTCTCTGCCTGTATCTCTCTTTCTGTCTGTCTGTCTCGCTCTCTCTCCACCCTCTCTCTGCCCCTCCCTCCCTTTCTCTCCACCTTCCCCCTTTATTTTTAATAACAATAATAACAATAAATGGAATTTTTATAGCGCTATATTTTGCAAAAACAAATCAAAGTGCTTGACTCATGCAGAGAAATAAACCATGCTGCCACCAGATGTAAAGGTGAATGCTATTATGTTCACTTATTTTTCACATCCTCTATTTTTCTCCCTTTTTTCTCTTTTGTTGAATTTTTTTTTAATTGTTTGATTTATGGGTTAAAACATTTCAAAGGTATTTATATAACTGGGTGATAAATTTTGACCACGATTTATGGGAGACAGCTGGCAGAGATACAAAACTGCTTATTCTGTGTAGTAATTATGGTTGAAGAACATCTGTTTAAATCTAGTGGTGGTTAAATAATAATAATAATAAATGGAATTTGTATAGCGCTATATCTTGCAAAGACAAATCAGAGCACTTGAAATAAATGAAATGACTTGCATTGCTACAGTTTTATTTGTGATTTAAAAGACATGTAAACACTCTTTTGCTCTGATGGTGTGTGTGTGTGTGTGTATGTGTGTGTGTGTGTGTGTGTGTGTGTGTGTGTGTGTGTGCATACAATGTGTGTGTGTGCATGTGCACATTCATGTATGTGTACATGTCAGAATCTCACACTTATCAGACACATTGTAGCATATATGAAGTATTTTGCATGTTGTGACCTATTCTTGAAAAAAACAACCCACCCCTAAAAATCTTAAACTTAAAGCTGAAACATTAAAAACAGAACATAACAAAGCAACTATCCTTAAAAAAATACTTTTAAAAGAAATAGCCATACAGCTGATGTATTTATTCAAAAACAAAAACAAAACAAAAATGGTTGTGTACATCATAAAAATTCTTTTTTTTGGAAAATATGATGCTGGTCATTAGAATTAAAGAGAAAAAAAAGGATACACATGTATTCTTCTTCCTTTGTTGTTCTGATATTTTCATTTTGAATTCTTTTAAATTTATTCTCTTTACAGTTGCTGCTAGCACAATCAGAACTGGAATCCTTGCGGAAGGAGTTGGATACGAAATCACAGCTTCTGATAACCACCCAAGCGAGGGAAAAGGAGCTTGACTCGGAACTTACACAGAAGAGGAGCAGACTTGATGTGGTAGAGAAAGAATGGTGAGATTTTTTTGGTATGTGTTTGCGCATGTGTTTGTACGTGTGTGTTTTGTGTATCTTTGTGAGAGAAACTGATGCCTATAGTTTACAGCATATAGAAAAAACATTTCGTTCCTCGGCTAGAGCTCCGAGGTTTACTAATGGTGACACTTTTGCATATTCAACCGTTTTCTTTTCCACCCACCATTAAAGGTAGCCACATTCCAACTTCAGGGATATATTTGTGAATTGAACCTACCAATTTTGCCAGGACAGTCAGGAGGTACCTCCCAGCCCTTTCCAACTTTCAACTGTCATGGTGTATTTGACGTGCACAAGTCTGTAAGCACACAGGGTCTGACTGGTTTAGAGTCTCTTCCAGAAGACTTTGACATGCAGGTTGATTTTCCCGTCATCAAACTCGGAAGCAGGGCAAGGCTGGGAATTGAACACAGAACCTTACGGTTTACTTGTTAGGCAGGCAAATGTCCAATCCATCCTGCCACCTTCCATCTTATTGTGAATAAAAGTGCTTGTAATTGATCGTAGTTGTATCGAGATTGTGTGTTTTATTGATGTGTTATAAAACTGATGATTTTTGTAATATCTATAGAAGTGACTTGCTTTCATAGTTCATTGTTGTGGTAATCTTTTTCAGTGAAAGACTAAGAGAAGACAACAAAGAGCGCGCAGAACTAGTTACCTCCCTTACCAAAGAGAAGACTGTGTTTGAACGACGGGTCGACCAGTTGAACACTGAACTTACAGAGGTGAGATTTATAGGTCTGCATCTGACGCTGGTTGAGTGTGTGTGTGTGTGTGTGTGTGTGTGTGTGTGTGTGTGCATGCCCACTTACCTGTGAATGCTTGTGTGTTACTGTGCGACCAGTTGTAAAATATTGCTTGATTAAGGAAATCAGGATTGGCTCTTTTATTTGTTTGCTTTTTTTTTCTTTTTAACTTTACAGTTTATGAATTGTAGTTTACTTTATATTTTATTTCAAGAAAACCATAGCTGAGTTACTTTTTTTTTTAAATAACCTTTTCCCTACAGGTAACCTGCTACAGGGTAACCAACCATCTACTAACCCTTCCCTCTGTATCACCCACTACTGGATTACAGTAGCATACAAATGTGCACAGTGCACATGTACTAGGAAAGAGGGGTTCTCTCCCTTAACGTAGGGATAGTGTTAATTGAAGCCCACAACATTTTTAAATGCATAATTGCATGCTCCTGTGTATGCTAATTTTTTTTTTGGGGGGGGAGGGATGTGATGGATTAGACTCTGTTGTAAATGATTACTGCTCCTCAACTTTGGTACAATTCTCATAATCGTTGATCTGTGGTGAGTGATTGCTTTGCTCTTTGGTTGATTTTGTTTTTTAATGTGCTTTATAGCATGATTTGTGATTTTTTTAAAATAAAAGTTTAAAACAAGACAGCTTCATGCCAAAGTCAGATGCGCTGGGCCTAACTTGTCAGGAGCTTAACGGCAGCGCAGTGCGTTTTCACTCATGTGACAGACAACAGTGAGTTGCTGTCTGATTTGAGCGTTCGACGAAGAAGAAGAAGAAGAAGAAGACAGCTTGACAGTCAGCCCTGTTATAGTTTTATAGACAGCAGGGTGTTAAGCAGCATGAAGTGAAATAATAATAATAATGTATGGCATTTATATAGCGCTGAAACAAGATTAAAAATTTTTTTAATGTGGTTCCTCAGCTAGAGCTCTGAGGCTTACTCATGGTGAGATTTTGCGTACGCCACCGTTTTTGCCTACCGTGAAGGTAGCTACATTCTGACTTCGGGGGAAATGAAAACTATCCGTCACTAATTGTGGAACGCGCATGCTGTGTTGGTGTTTTCAGAAGCAGAACAAGATAGCGGAGATCAACAACCAGTTGTCAGATTTGGACAGCAGTTACCGGGCCTTAGAACACAGCTCTGAACAGCACAAAAATAAGGTGAGTGACAAGTCCCCAATGAACGCGGGTTCGTTTTCAAGCTTGTCAGTAGGTCTCTCTCTCTCTCTCTCTGTCTCTCTCTCTCTATCTCCCTCTCTCTGTCTCTCTCTCTCTCTCTCTGTCTCTCTCTCTCTGTCTCTGTCTGTCTGTCTCTCTCTCTCTCTCTCTCTCTCTCTCTCTCTGTCTCTGTCTCTGTGTCTCTCGGCGCTTCAGATTGCATTTTGTACTGTCGGGGATTGCAGTTCTTCTCCTGCGTGGTTTGGTGGTTGTCCTTGTTTTGTGTTTTTAGATGTTTGTGTACAGCGAGGCATTTTGGTGAGCATTTTTTTTTCAAAAATTTATTCTTTCATATCGAGGATAATGGAATAAGCACTTATGTGCTTTTTTACATCCAGTCCCCATGTGTATGCGGTTTTGTAAATTGTCATCTGTTCCCACCGGCACACAATGGCCTACTCTTACGAAAAGCGGAACAGGATTTTAATGTGTGCACAAGATAAAAAAATTGTTTAATTTCTTTTTAGTGAGATAGGTTTATCTCAGTGTGGTTCTCTTTCTCTGGTTTGGCGTCATTAGTGTATGGTTTGTGTTTCTTGCGCACGTCTGTGCACAGTGAATGATTTTGATGATGGGTGTTGGGGGGGACATGAAACGAGGTATGTTTGTGCTTTCTTCTGGGCATGAGATTATTAAAGAAGGATGCGTGGTGTGAGGTTTAGGGAAGATTGTAAATGAGGTAGGCGTCTACATTTCTTTTTCTTCTTTCCTGTCTATGCAAAAAGCACATACATGAATTCTACAATTTTACTTCAGTAGTGGTCACCTTTTTATTTGTTGATGGAAAAAAATGTGGATATTTTCATTATTTTGAATGTGAAATGAGAGTAGAGGAAGACTTGAAAAGTTTGTTAATTTTTTTGTTCATGAGCAAAAATTTCAGACTTAGTTTATGTATTTATCTTGAATAAAGCAGTGAAAGTTCTGAAGAATTCGTTACTGAAAATATACCAAATGACATTGACGCAGCACTTGTATGGATGTTTTGATTTTGAATAAAGCAGTGAAAGTTCTGAAGACTTCGTTACTGAAAATATATCAAATGACGTTGACTCGGCACTTGTATGGATGTTCTCAGGAATTTATTATGTATTCTAAAATAACACATTTTTGGTTAGTGGGGGGGGAAAGGAAGGGGGCATGTTGCTCTCTCTCTGTCTCTCTCTCTCTCTCTCTCTCTCTCTCTCTCTCTCTCTCTCTCTCTCTCTCTCTCTCTCTCTCTCGCTTTATCTCTCTATCTATCTATCTAATCTATCTTTATCTTTCTTGCTTTCTCTCTTTTTTTTCTTTTTGGTGGTGGAAAAGGTGATGGGGTGAACAAGACAGCCATACAGTGTGTTGAGTGAAAAGTGATGGAGAGCATGCCCAGATAAGATGTATGTATGTATGTGTATATATATATATATATATATATATATATATATATATGTGCGCGAGTGTGTGTGTGTATATATATATATATACTTAAAATACCACACCTTTAATATCGTTATATATAGACGCATAGGCAAATGCTTTAAAACAGCCTTTAGATGTTGATGATTTTTTTCTGAGGTGAGGGGGGTGTATTTTGGAATAGAACTATATATAACTTATTACCCACCCACCCACGCCTGCCCTCCACCCACAAAAATAAGATACAGCTGGAAAATTAGGTTGAATTAATTATCATAATTATGTGCGGTGAAAAGATGTATGTGCCCTCTAACAGTTGGGAAGGAGCAGGTTTTGGTCCTAACACTTTTCTACAGACCTGTGCTAATGCTGAGCAGCCTTTTTTTATTTGGGAAGAAGGAGGTTTGGATTGGCTTAATGCTTTGTAGGAATAAAACTGAATTGTTCTTTTCTCCTGATGAAATCAGTTTGTTGAATGAATGTACCATGGTTATCAGAGGCATTTTGATATGTAAGCAAAAAAGGTGATAATTTGGTGAGAGATATGTTTTCGCGGTATGTTTGGTGTTGAATTTTATTTGTGAGTTTCGCCGGAATCGTCGCGCTGTTTTGAAAGTTGTAGTCATTGACATTTTATGCTTGCAAGGTGCCACATTTTAACCTCCCCTCCCCCCCTAAAATTGTCTGTTTTTTTTTTCTTCTTAATTTTGTTTTATTATTTACAGTTGGGTTTTTTGTTTGTTCTTTTTTGGGGTGGGGTGGGGGAGTCATTTAAGTATTTGTGTGGAGTCATTTAAGTATTTGTGATAATATTTTATTTCTGTTTGTGGGGATATTTTTGTTTTGTTTTTGATATTGACTTTTTGTGTGTGTGCTTCACAACTCTGTAGCAATGTTATATTGTAACAAAACCTGTGAAATATCTATAATCCCCCAAAATCGCTAATGTCAGGCTGTAATTAATATATATATATATATATATGTAAATATATATATATGAATAAATAAATAAATAAATATATATATATATTGTTTTTTTACCCTATATTTTCAATAGTCTAGTAGACTTCTACCTCTACTAGACCTTGCAGGTGGAAAATGTGTGGGTGTGTCATTTTTATGCATGGTGTGGAAAATGAGTTAGCATGTTACAGTTTGTGCATAGTGTTCGTGAAATGTTTGTTCTTCCTCCTCTCGTGCAAGTCATTCAGATGAAGTGATGCATCATTGAATAATATATTTCACTGTGGTGTCTAATGTGTGTCTGTGATTTTCTTTTTCTTTTCTTTTTTTTCCTTTTTTTTCCTTTTTCATTTTTTCACATCATCCAGGTTGCCCAGCAGGTGAGCATTGAGAGTTATCACCTCCTTGCTGCCACTTCTGTGTAGAATTCTGCTCCGATCTCTGTATGTGTGTGTTCGTGTGTTTTTTTCTTTTTTAAGTTTGAAATCAAAGTATTCAGACTTGGAAGAAGAGCTCTCTCTCAGTATGAAAATAGCCGTTTGAAGAAATCTTTTGCAATTTTTTTTTGGTATCTCACTTTTGTATCAGAATTTGTGTATCATTTTCAAGTTTGAAATAAAACAAATTTAATATTTTAGGCTTGTAGCTTTCTGTGTAAAAATCGTCTTCAACAAAATCTGTTGGTTTTTAATCTTTCTTATCACTGACTCCAAGCCAGATAATCTGAATTTATTTGTCTGTTTATTTATTTTTCTGGAAAGTTAAGTGAAAATACACAGAATTAAAAGTTTCAGTATGAAAAAGCCTTCGTCAACAGAATCTGTTGGGATTATTCCTTCTCAATACTGACCCTATGTCAGAAAGCATTCAAGTTAACTTGGGAGCTAGGACAGTTCCTCTGGATTTTTTTTTTTTTTGGGGGGGGGGGGGGGGCGGGGAGTGAAGGGTTGACAGGGGGAGGGAAGGAGAAGGGGGAGGATAGCTGTAAAAGATTTGAATATTTATTTATAATGATATGGCTTAACAGGCTGTTTTTTCTTATTTAAAATATTTTCAACTTTTAATCTTTGTAAGATATTAACCAGGGTTGAGATGAGGATGTTAAATATTAAACATCAAAGAACAATCTCTTTGCTGCTGTCGATATGTATGCACTCTTTATCAAAATGCTTTTTTCTTCATAACCATTTCTTTAAACCAACGCTGAAAGAAAATAAAAATCCAGAAAGTTTCAATCTGCATATAATGTCAACTTCTTGCTGGTTTCCCCACAAGCTTTTGATTGTCTCAAGTCTTTTCTCAGAGAGTGTGGTTAGAATGATTGACAACCCGCAATTTTCGATGAGACTATAAACCGAGGCCCCCGTGTGCAAACGCATGCAGAACATCTGGTGCATACATTACAACCTATTCCGCCTTTTGGAAGAGTAGGCCATTGTGTGCCGGTAGGAGGGGATGACAAATTAAAAAAATCCCCAGCATGCACACAGGTGTCGTGTTTAGACACCATCCCGGAGGTCGGTCGGATCTTCAGAGCTGTATACAGCATCGTTCTGGCAACTCCTGCAACAGCACTGGAACCATGTGTATCGGCGATTGCCTTTCCAATGGACCATTCCAGCGACGTGGAGAGAGGAGAGGGAGGGTCTGCTGCATGGGTAACAGCTTGCCCTCCATACTGACTTACCCAGGCTTTGCGCTCTGGAGTATAAACACCTAGAGCGCAACTCCATAGTCTTTATGAGACTGATGGATGCCTACTATCAACTTGGGTGTCCTTCACCTCTCATGACCCTACTTTTGCTTGGGAGGTCACATCCTGTGTCTCTTTTCAGGAATAGATCTTTTTTTCCCCTTTAGTGTCTCTCTTAGAGTCTGGATAGTCGGGATTTTGGGGGTGTTTTTTTCGTGGAAAATTGTATGTCTAGTAATTGTAGTTTCTGTTCTTCAGGGATGGGTTTCCTTTCTCTACTGCCTCTCTTACCTTTTTCCTCAAGTCAGGATCTTCCCCTGTGGAAATACCTGGGGCCTGTCAGGGAAAAACAGCATCCCCACCTTCTGAAAATTCTGTGCTAGGAATTCCCTCTTTTTTTATCCCTTTCTTTGTTTCTGCCTTGTTCCTTTTCATCCTGTTATCTCTTTCTTGTCTGTTTTTTGCTGTCTGGGTCCATTCTCCTGCCTTTTTCCAGAAAAGAAACCCTGAAGACAATGCTCTCTTGCACAGAAGTTGGATGTGCTGGGCCTGACTTGTCAGGCGTTTAACGGCAGCACAACGCACTTTTGCTCATATGACAGACAACAGTTGTTGCTGTCTGAGCATTTGCAGAAGAAGATAAAGAATTATTTTAAAAAATGAATGTGCTTTAATGTGTAGAACACTTTTTTCTTTCTTTCTTTCTTTTATTCTTTTTTTTCTGATCAGTACTTCTGATGCCTTCTCAGTTTTCAGTTTGTGGATGTAAGATTTTATCTCTTCTGCCTTTTTTTTTTTTCTCCTTTAAAAAATAGTTTTGAACAATGTGGGTGCTTTTCTCTTCCTTCATATTTCTGCCATCTTATTGATTTCGCTGCATTGCAATATCATAAATCATTCAGATTTTGTTATATCCCATGTATAATTTTTTTCTTGTGTTGTTATATGTTGGTTTTTCTTTTCAATTTTGTCTTTTAAGTTTTTGGGCTGACATCTTTGGTTTTATTGCAGTTTTTAAGAATATGTTTGTTTTTTGTTGAAAATTGAAATTTTTTGCTTAATCTGTTTGGTTTTAAAGCAGTTGCTATTTCATAGTATGTGTGTGTTATGAATTAAATATTTTTTTATGTGTGTGGTTCGATCTCTCTGGTTTTTATTGTTTGTTTTACTGTACTGTTGGTGAGAGTAATGAATTGAAAATCAAATATTCTGGGAAGAGTATACTTTGCATCTGAATTTTGTGAAGTGAGCTTTTTGTATGGAATTTATGTTGTTAGCATTATAGTAGAATATGAATAATAATATCAGTATTCAGTCACCCTGCCAGTTCATTATTATTGTGTTCTGCAATGTGTCAGAAATTCTGCAAGAAGGAACAAACTGTTGATTTTGTATTCTGGTGTATCGCTAACTGATGTTATGAAGTGTATTGCTGCTGTGTATTGTTAACATTTCCTGCACTAAAGTGTGTGTGTGTGAGGGAGAGAGAGATAGATTGAGTGTGTATATGTGTTTATGCATATGTATGTGTTTGTACGTGCGTGCGTGTGTGTGTGTGTGTACTTAACCAGTAACATTTACCACACAAACCATGTTTGTATGTGTTTGTGTGTGCACATGCTCACATGCGCATGTCTTTAAGCGCATATGCAGTGTATAATCCTTACTGCTTTCCTGTGAATCGAGTGAGTTTACATAGCAGCAGCAGTTTAGGCAAGTTTGAAATTTCAAATAACATTCTTATGTGAATAACTATTACAGATTCTGCTACTCTTTTGTTGATGACATTTTCCCTGTCTGATGTGCCTCTGCTTGCTTTAATGCTTGTACTTGCTCCTCTTCCTCCCCACCCCCCCCCCCCCCCCCCACCCCCCAACCTTTTTTTTAGATTCCCTCTTGCCTTCCGCCTTCCCTCTTCCGTTTTCTCCTCTCCCTTTCTCTGTGTTCTGTTTTAGCTTACTACAGTAGATGGCAGATTTTATTTTATTTTTACTCTTTTCTTTTCTCAAGATTTCTTCCGTCGTAAATGATTGAACTGATTGAAGATAGTGTTCTGTAATGATTCTGTGAGTGCTTGTGTGTGTATGTGTGTGTGTGAGAGAGAGAGAATCTGTCTGCACATTGTGTGTGTGTGTGCGCGTGTGTGTGTGTGTACGTGCGTGCAAGTGTGTGTGTGGTATGTGTGTGTGTGGTTTCAAAAGGTATTGGAGGGGGGTGGGGGGCAGGAGGAGTATACATGTACAGATTTATGGATTGGGTTTTTTTTTGTTTTGTTTTTAAGTTCTCACTTGGTGATCATATGATTTACTCCAAAATGACTCCTTACCTAGTCATTATCCACCTGATTCAATCAGTGTGTGTGTTCGAACGGATCAAAGCAAAAACCAAAAAGTCGCCTTTATACTCCAAGATATACACTGAAATTTTATGACGAACCAGGTGGATGCATTCAAAGGAAAATTCAACGCTAACATGTCTGATGATCTCTTAAGTAAGACCTCCGGGACCTCTCTCATACAGAGCTATCTTAAGTCTGCAGCTCTGGTTTATAGAATGATTGAGCCAAAGTGGGCTGAAAATGGGTAGATTTTAAAGGTTCTTTTTCATCATCCTTGGCTAGAGCTCTGAGGTTCACC
Organism: Rapana venosa; assembly: GCA_028751875.1. Lineage (NCBI taxonomy): Eukaryota > Metazoa > Mollusca > Gastropoda > Neogastropoda > Muricidae > Rapana > Rapana venosa. Next base: position 23,846,861 of record CM054167.1, on the reverse strand, counting down.
TATGTTGAGATTTTTGCATATGGAACTGTCAACCCCCCACCCCCCACCACACACACACAAGTCATTTAGGTCGCCATATTCAGACTGTGGGGATGGTGTCAGTGTAAACACAACACCAGTGTGCATGCTTTTTCAAAATGTTGTCTACAGTTCCAGTTTTGTCTTACAGTTCCAACTGGTACGAAATTGCCTATTGTTCCAAAAGGCAGAATTGTTTTATAACATGTGCATAAGATGTTCTGCTGCCTTTGTACTTGGGGCCTTGGTTTATAGTCTCACATGAAGGACTGTGACATTCAGTTTGATTTTTTTTTTTGGGGGGTGGTGGTGGTGGTCAAACTGGGAAGAAAGGGCAAAGTTAAGAATTGAACCCAGAACCTCACGGTTTACTTGTTAGGCAGGTGAACGTCTTAACCATCCTGCCACCTTCCTTCTTGGTGAGTAATGTTTCAAATGTTAGACACACCTCAGAAGTCGTGGGTTAGATTTTGATGAGAGCATACATGTATAAAAATGTGACATTCTTTCTGTGGCCAAAGCTACCCTTACCATTATCACCCCATACTCATACTCGTAGTTGTTGTATGTTTAAGCCTTGAGGGGACTAATAGTGATTGTGTGCTTGCATTGGTGTATGTGCAGACGGCCAAGCTATTGGAAGAGAAGCAGGAACACATCAATATGCTGGAGGAGAGAGTTGCCACCCTTGATCAACGCCTGCATGATCAGAGTTTGTCCGGGGATGACAGAGTTACTGCCCTTCAGACGGAGGTGGGTGCCTTGATAACTTAGGTCTTCCGATGGAGCTTCTTGAGTGAAGTTTGCTTTGACTGTTTTGTGGTGGTTGTTTGATTGCTTACCCCTCTTTGGTATGCCATGGGTCTATCAGTGTAAATAGCATCCCCACTTTCTGGAAATTCTGTGCTGGGAATTCCATCTTTTCTATCCCTATCTTTGTTTCTGCCTTGTTCATTTTCTTTCTGTCACCTCATTCTTGTCTGTTTTCTACCTGCTTTGGTCCATTCTCCTGCCTTTTTTCACCAGGAAGACTTCAAAGATAACAATTCTCTCCCACGCCAAAGTAGGATGTGCTGGGCCTGACTTGTCAGGCGCTTAACAGCAGCGCGACGCATTTTCGCTCATATGAAAGACAACAATAGTTGCTGTCTGAGCGTTCGACAAAGAAGAAGTTTGTATTCATTTTTAGGAACAGGAGATAGGTTATGATGTGTGTGAGTTTATCTTGTGTGTTTGTGTATGTGTGTACGTGTGTGTGTGTGTGTGTGTTTTGACAGCTGTCTATTGTTTTGGACAGTTATTGATGTCAAACAAAGTGTCAGGCCTACATCAAAATGTTTTTGTTGTTACAACGGATGCTGTAGCCGAGTGGTTAAGACCATTCGACTTCAATCCCATGAGTCCATGAAGTCGTGGGTTCGAATCTCGGCAGCGCCTGGTGAATTCAGCATTTGGTGGGTTACAGAAACACAAACATACCCGCCATACATCCCCAAAGTCAGAATGTGGCTACCTTCATTGTGGGCAAAATCAGTCACAAACGCAAAATCTGACCATTGATGAATCTCGGAGCTCTAGCAGAGAAATTTGGTGGGGGGGAGTGTTGTTACACTTTGAATTTAATGTTGAGACTGTCTTCATCCACGACAAACTCTCATCTTAACAACCTGTACTCTCCGTTAAAGGAGAGAAATAAAAATTGTCTCAGGTTGGAGTATGGCTGCCTAGCCTATATGGCAAGGTACTTGAGAGACCGTCATGCGCGCAAACTTCTCATTTCTTTATTTATTTATATTTTTTAAGTCACGGCAGATTTCTCTGCATGAAATTCAGGCTGCTCTCCCCAGGGAGAGCGCATCGCCACAAGAGCAGCGACACACCCTTTTTTTTCTTTTTTTTTTCCCGGTCTGCAACTGTAATTTGTTTCCCTATCAGAGTGGCTTTTTTTCTACAGAATTTTGGCCAGGGACAACTCTCTTGTTGCCGTGGGTTCTTTTACGTGCGCTCCGTAATGATTCTGAGATGTGGTGAGTGAGTCGAGCGTGCGCACTCTGGGTGACCCCCCAGGGTGTTAAGCTGGGGAATGCCTAACAACGACAACAACAACAACAACAACACCACCAGTAGTCCCATCGTTGTGATGTGTGGCAGAGGGAGGGGCTGGAGAAGAAGCTGGCAGAGACCAGGCAGCAGTTGACGGAAATCAAATCCACCTGGAGCGACAAAATCACCCACCTGGAATCCCAGGTGAGATCGGATGGGGAGAGAGAGAGAGAGAGAGAGTGGGAGAGGGGGGAGATGGGGGAGGGAGAGGGATGGAGAGAGAGGGGGGAGGGAGAGAGAGGGGGGAGAGAGGGGGGGAGAGATGGAGAGAGAGACTGTATGGATGGGGGGAGAGAGGGGGGAGAGTGAGAGAGAGATTGAGAGGGAGAGAGGGGGGTAAGAGAGAGGGGGTGGGGAGAGAGAGAGAGAGATTGAGAGGGAGAGAGGGGGTAAGAGAGAGGGGGTGGGGAGAGAGAGATTGAGAGGGAGAGAGGGGTAAGAGAGAGGGGGTGGGAGAGAGAGAGAGAGATTGAGAGGGGGAAGAGAGAAAGAGAGGGAGAGAGAGAGAGGGTGGGGGGGGGGGGAAGGAGGGGATGGGGAGAGATTGTTTCCCATGCCAAAGTCGGACACGCTGGGACATGACTTGTCAGGCGCTTAACGGCAACGCAATGCATTTTCGCTCCTACGACAGTCGACGCTGGTTGCTGTCTGAGCGTTAGATGATGCTGGGGGCAACAACAGCAAAGTGAGAGGCTGTATGACCAGTGGCTTTCCCACTCATGGAATTCCACTTTACAGCTTAGTCTTTATTGATCGACTATGACTCTCTGACTATGAGGCTTGACTCGCACAGTCCTTTATGTGCTGCAGCCCTGGGGGCTGGTTGGCCTTTGGAGAACATCTCCAACGCTGACTGTCCTTATGCCCACTTGGCCGAGAGGGTGGGGATGTACTGTGGGCAAGGCATCTCCACTATAATCAAATTTCTGCCCAGTTTCCAAAACAGCAGCTGCCTCCTCTGCTGTTTTGGAGGTCATCGTCGGACACGACGGACAAACATACATACAGATGAAGAAGAAGACAACGAAGAAGAAGACTACAGCCACGCTGTGTTTCCGTGGTCTTTCAGATCTCACACCTGAACACGAAGATCGTGGAGGACAGTGAGGAGCTGGCCAGCAGTCAGAGAGCCGCAGACTCCATGAGGGACAACTTCCATAAACAGGTGTCTGTACACACTCACTGACACCTTGTGTGGGTGTATTTGTGTGGGTGGGTGTGTGTGTGTGTGTGGGTGGGTGGGTGGGTGTGGGTGTGTGGGTGTATGTGTGTATGTGTGTGTATGTCTTCAATTTTAACATCTTTCCACTTAAAGTGATAGCAGATGTATGTGTGTATGTGTGTGTCAGTGTTTGTGTGTGTATGTGTGTGGTGGGTGGGTGTGTATGTGTGTGGGTGGGTGGGTGTGTATGTGTGTGTGTGCGTGTGTATGTATGTGTGTGTATGTGTGTGTGTGTGTGTGTGTATGTCTTTGCGTGTGTATGTGTGTTTGTGTGTGTGTGTATGTGTGTGTATCTCCTACCATTCTGTTCTCCCTAACCCTTCTTTAATCATCCTGGCTCCTCTTCCCCTTTCATTTCCTTCCTTCCTCTCCCCTTTCCCTCCTTTCCCCCCTCTGAGCTCTCTCTGTGATATCAAGCTTAACAGTATACCTTTCCAGGTTGTGGAAGGTGTGTGTAGTTTTGAAATTTAATTCAAAGCCCCCCCTCCTCCCCCAACTCAAGCTCTTCCTTTCTTCCCCTTTGTCCCCAAGCTGCTGTTGTCTCTTCCCTCCTCCCCCTCTCTCTTCTGAGTTTGAATGGTTGTCTGGATGCTTGTGCTGTGGTTTTCTATATCTTTTCTTTTTTTATTTCGAGAATGAATAAGCACTCTTGTGCTTTTCTACATGCAGTCTGCTTGTGCAAGCAGTTTTGTACATTTTTGTCATCCATTCCCTACTGGCATACAGTTGCCTATTCTTCCAAAAAGTGGAACAGGTTTTAACATGTGCGCAAGATGTTCTGCGTGCTTTCGCACATGGGACCTCCGTTTATAGTGTGAGTGTGTTTGTGTGTGTGTGTGTGTATATCATGCTTATTTTCCTTATTATCATTACTATGTATGATTCGATTTCAGATTGAACGTCTCCGTGAGCAGCTAGACGATGCAGAGAAACGAGCGCTAGAAAATTACGAGCTGGCCACCTCTTCACAAGCACGCTATGAGCATCAGGTGAGTGCTTACCTGTCGTCAGTCAGTCAGCCTTTTCTTTCTACCCACTGCAGTCCAGATTGACTGTCACTGACTGATCCGACTTCAACCTCAAAAGACCGGATCAACCAGGACCGAATGCCAGTAGTAGGTCAACAATTTTCACTGTCACATATCCCATAATGCATTCCAGAAGTGAAGTCCTTGGACGCCATTTTTAATGTTTTGAAGGTTTGACATCATTGTTTAGTTGCTGTGAATTTTAAAGGTAAAGCTTTTTTTTTTCCAACATTTTTTTGGTGGGGACATGGATGCATGGAGAATATTTTGAACTTTTAGAATTCATTTTTCAGACATGATATTGATGGTTAGTGTGAATGGGAGGTTTTAAACTTGTGAAAACATTTTGAAGAGAAGTCTGTAGTCAATCGAGATCTAGTTATGAGCTGTGATGGAGTTAAGAACATTGATCCTCTGCTGGCTGACTTTGATTTTTTTTCTTTTTGTAGCAGTTACTACATATGGAAAACAATTTGGGTGTGTGCATTCATACACAGGGTGAAGGTTTATAGTCTCATCCGAAGGACGTTGACATTCTATTTGATTTTCTCGTCAAACTGGGAAGAAAGGGCAAGGCTGGGAACTGAACCCAGAACCTCACGGTTTACTTGTTTAGCAGGTGAACGTCTTAACCGTCCTGCCACCTTCCTTCTTTTAGGCTTTATAAGTGATGCCCTTTTCATCTGTCGTGTAGCTTACACGCTAACTTGAAACAGTTTTTTATCAGAGAACTCCCCACCCCCCACGCCATATCCCATCTTAACTGAATGGAGATGCAGTAAAATTGAGTACATGTGCATGCTTATGTGTCTATGTGTGTGCGTGTGTGTGTCTATGTCTGTATAAGTGTGTGTTTATGCATATGTGTGTGTGAAATGTAATTTGTTTTCTTTCATGACTGAGTACATTTTTTTTCCTGAGCCTTCACTCAGATTGTATTTTAAAAGAAAGTGGATGTAATAGTGTTTATTTTAAATGCCTTGCAATTTTTAAAAATATTGTTTTGCTGATTATTTCTCTATAGTTGCTCCTTCCATGCTGAACACTTGGGTTTTTTCCCCGTGTCAATTGGTATTAAAGTCAGTTGCTGTTAGGTTGATTCTCCTGTGTAATATGTTTGTAATCCTCCATACCCCAAAAGGAGTTTAAAGGAATTGAATCTGGAATTCTGTGTGTGTGTGTGTGGAAGTGTGTGTGTGTTTTAGGTTGATTCTTCTGTGTAATATGTTTGTGAGCTTCCATACCCCAAAAGGGTTTAGAGGAATGGAATCTGGAATTTTGTGTGTTGTGTTGTGTTGTGTGTGTGTGTTTGTGATTTTAGGTTGATTCTCCTGTGTAATACGTTTGTAAGCCTCCCTACCCCAAAAGGGGTTAAAAGGAATTAAATCTGGAATTCTGTGTGTGTGTGTTTTAGGTTGATTGTCCTGTGTAATATGTTTGTAATCCTCCATACCCCAAAATGGGTTAAAAGGAATTGAATCTGGAATTCTGTGTGTGTGTGTGTGTGTGTGTGTGTGTGTGTGTGTGTGTGTGTGTGTGTGTGTTTTAGGTTGATTCTCCTGTGTAATATGTTTGTAATCCTCCATACCACAAAAGGGGTTAAAAGGAATTAAATCTGGAATCTGTGTGTGTGTGTGTGTGTGTGTGTTTTAGGTTGATTGTCCTGTGTAATATGTTTGTAAGCCTCCATACCCCAAAAAGGGTTTAAAGGAATTAAATCTGGAATTTTGTGTTGTTGTGTTGTGTTGTGTTGTGTTGTGTTGTGTTGTGTTTGTTGTGTGTGTGTGTTTGTGATTTTAGGTTGATTCTCCTGTGTAACACGTTTGTAAGCCTCCTTACCCCAAAAGGGGTTAAAAGGAATTAAATCTGGAATTGTGTATGTGTGTGCGCGCGCGTGCGTGTGCAGGTAAAGGAGCTGGAGACGGCCATGAGTCGAAGTCACCTGTCGTCAGTGGACCTGGAGACTCAGCTGCGGAGCAAGGTGACCTCTCTGGAGGTCCAGCTGACCGAGCTGACCACTGCCCGCCAGGCTCAGGCCCAGGACTTCAAGCTGCAAATGGTTCGGCCGATTTTGTCGTTGTTATCGTTGTTGTTGTTGTTGTGTGTGTATGTGTGTGTGTGTGTGTGTTTGGTGCTGTTGTGTGTGGTGTGTGTGTGTTTGGTTGCTGTTGTGTGTGTGTGTGTTTGTGTGTGTGTGTGTGTGTGTGTGTGTGTTGGTGCTTTGTGGTGTGTGATGGTTGGTGCGTTGTGTGTGTGTGTGTTGTCTCTGTTGTTGTGTGTGTGTGTGTTGTGTGTTGGTGCTGTTGTGTGTGTGTGTTGTGTGTTGTGGTGTGTGGTGTTTGTGTTGCTGTTGTGTGTGTGTGTGTGTGTGTTGTTTGGTGTGTTGTGTGTGTGTGTGTTTGTGTGTGTGTGTTTGGTGCTGTTGTTTGTGTGTGTGTGTGTGGTGCTGTTTGTGTGTGTTTGTTGTGTGTTTTTGGTGCTGTTGTGTGTGTGTGTTTGGTGCTGTTGTGTTGTTGTTGTTGTTTGGTGTGTTTGTGTGTTGTGTGTTGTTGGGTGTGTTGTGTGTGTGTTTGTGGTGTGTTGTGTGGTGTGTGTTGGGTGTGTGTGTGTGTTTGGTGCTGTTTGTTGTGGTGTGTGTGTGTTGTGTGTGTGTGTTTGGTGCTGTTGTGTGTGTGTGTGTTGGTGCTGTTGTGTGTGTGTGTTTGGTGCTGTTGTGTGTGTGTGTTTGGTGCTGTTGTGTGTGTGTGTGTTGTGTGTGTTTGGTGCTGTTTGTGTGTGTGTGGTGTGTGGTTGTGTTTGGTGCTGTTGTGTGTGTGTGTTTGGTGCTGTTGTGTGTGTGTGTTTGGTGCTGTTGTGTGTGTGTGTGTGTGTGTTTTATTTATTTTATTTATTCTTTTATATCGGGATAATGGAATAAGCGCTCGTGTGTGCTTTTTTTTTTTACATCCAGTCCCCGTGTGTATGCAGTGTTTGTTGTATGTGTGTGTTTGCAGTGGTGGTGGTGGTGGTGGGGTGGGGGTGTTGTGTGTGTGTGAGGAGGGTATCACAGTGTGTGTGTGTTTGTGTGTGGGGTGTCACGGTGTGTATGTGTGTGTGGGGGAGGGGGGGTGGGGGTGGAGGCACAGTGTGTGTGGGGGTCACAGTGTGTATATATGTGTGTGTTGGGGGGGTGGTCACAGTGTGTTTGTGTGTATACATATGCATTTGTCACTACACCCTACCAAAACGTTGACAACTCTTGAAAATCATCGCAATACTCTATCAGAAAGTATTTTCCTGTGACTTAACCTGGGCAGAGATAGGTTCACTCTCTTCTCTTGATATTCAGCACTATTGCCATGTTGTTTTCAGCACTATTGCCATGTTGTTTTCATTACTATCGCCGTGTTGTTTTCAGGAGCAAAAGGAGCAGCAGATGGAGGCGGCGATAGAGAGGGAGCTCAAACAGGAACAGCTCCTCAAGACCACCGAGAACCGCTGCTCTGAACTGCAGGTAAGATGTGGACCGGTTTGAAGGGTTTCGTCTCCACACGGTTTGGTTTTGTCCGTGTGTATATAGAGGGAGGTGATGCTGTGGTTTTGTTTTGTCTGTGTGTTTAGGGGTAGGTGGTGATGTGGTTTGGTTTCGTCTGTGTGTTTAGGTGTAGGTGATGATGTGGTTTTGTTTTGTCTGTGTGTTTAGGGGGAGGTGATGATGTGGTTTTGTTTTGTCTGTGTGTTTAGGGGTAGGTGGTGATGTGGTTTGGTTTCGTCTGTGTGTTTAGGGGTAGGTGATGATGTGGTTTTGTTTTGTCTGTGTGTGTTAGGGGGAGGTGATGATGTGGTTTTGTTTTGTCTGTGTGTTTAGGGGAGGTGATGATGTGGTTTTGTTTTGTCTGTGTGTTTAGGGGTAGGTGGTGATGTGGTTTGGTTTCGTCTGTGTGTTTAGGGGTAGGTGATGATGTGGTTTGTGAGGGGGGGGCGATGTGGTTTTGTTTGTGTGTGGAGAGATATGGATGATGTGATTTTGGTATGTGTTATGGGGAGGTGGCGATGTGGTTTTGTTTGTGTGTGGAGAGGTAGGGATGACGTTTTGTCAGTTTGTAGAGGGAGGGGATGATGTGGACTTGTGTATAGGGATGATGTGGTTTTGTCTGTACGTGGAGAGGTAGGGATGATGTGGTTTTGTTTCTGTATGTGGGGAGGAAGTGGTGATGTGGTTTTTTTCTCTGTGTGTATAGAGGTAGGGATGGTGTGGTTTTGCCTGTGTGTGGAGAGGGAGGTGATGTGGTATTGTCTTTGTGAGTAGAGGGAGAGGATTATGTGGTTTTGTCTGGGTGCATAGAGGAACAGGGAGATGGGGGGGGGTTCTGTGTGTAAAGGGACGTGATGATGTGGTTTTATCTCGTGTGTGTGTGTGTGTGTGTGTGTGTGTGTGTGTGTGTGTGTAGAGGGAGGTGGCGGGTCATCAGGAGGAACTGGGCAGACTGCGGAGACAGGTGGAAGATCACAGCCATGCATCCTCTGGGCAGGATCAGAAGGTAATTCTGTCTGTCCGTCTGTCTGTCTGTCTCTGTTTCTCTCCCTCTGTCTGTCTCTCTCTCTCTCTCTTGTCTCTGTCTCTCTCTCTCACTCTCTCTTCCTCTCTCTCTCACTCTCTCTTCCTCTCTCTCTCTCTTTTTCTGTCTTTCTTTCTCCCTATTCTCTCTATTCTCTGTGTCCCTGTCTTTCTTTCTTAAACCCCCCTCCCCCCCAAGCACTTTTAGTAGCAGATTTGAAATTTTTATGATCCATGGCAAGACTTTGATTTCCCATTTGTTAAGGGGAAAAAATCATTTTTATCATTGCTTACTTTTTTTTTAAAGAAGGAAGAATATATACGTTTGTGCAATGTTCCTCTGAACAACATTTTGAACTTCGTGAGAGAATCAGATACTTTTTGTCTGATATGAGTAAAGATGCATTATAGCTCGTTACAAAAAACAAGGTTGTAGTAAGGAATCTGGTTTTGGTTTTATCTCATTTTATGTGTGGTGGATGTGGTTTCTCCCACAACATGGTGACCGTCCTGGGTTGACCCTTATGGTTGACCAGGGTGTTGATGCAAGGAACGACAGCAGAGTCAGTGTTTATGAGGCAGAAATGACAAATTTGCTGTCGCTTATCATTACACTAGTGAGCTATAATAAGTATGTTAGATGAAACGTAACTCTAGAATTAAAAATTCTCTTTTAATCTGTACAATAAAGGTAGAATAAAAATTCTCTTTTAATCTACATAACAGAGTAGCACAGTTTTGATCTGAGATTTGGAAATGCTATGAGGCGACTGCATCAATATGGCCACTGGTGTCAGTGGGGGCTATAAAGAAGACTGGATTGGATTGGATCGGAAATGGTGTAAGGTTTGTTGCTCAAACGAAAGATTCCCCCATATGGATTCCAGGGGACTGTCAGTATTGATAGTATCCCCACCTCCAGGAAATTCTGCGCTATAAATTTTCTTCTTTTCTGTCACTCTCTTTGTTTGTTCTGCCTTGCTCCTTTTCTTCCTGTCACCTCCTTCTTGTCTATTTTCTGCCTTCCTGGTCCATTCTCCTGCCTTCTTTTTTTTTTCTAAAGAAAGACTTCTATACCAAATCTCTCCCATGCCAAAGTCAAGCGCTGGGCCTAACTTGTCAGGCACTAAACAGCACCGTAACGCATTTTTGCTCATATATATGACAACAGGAGTTGGCTGTGTAAACTTTGAAGGAAGAATAGTTGGTGTCTAAGCTTTCAAGGAAGAAGAGTTGGTGTCTAAGCTTTGAAGGAAGAATAGTTGGTGTCTAAGCTTTCAAGGAAGAATAGTTGGCGTCTAAGCTTTGAAGGAAGAATAGTTGGTGTAAACTTTCAAGGATGAATAGTTGGTTCTTAAGCTTTGAAGGAAGAATAGTTGGCATCTAAGTGTTGAAGGAAGAAGAGTTGGTGTCTAAGCTTTGAAGGAAGAATAGTTGGTGTCTAAGCTTTGAAGGAAGAATAGTTGGTGTCTAAGCTTTGAAGGAAGAATAGTTGGCATCTAAGCGTTGAAGGAAGAAGAGTTGGTGTCTAAGCTTTGAAGGAAGAATAGTTGGTGTCTAAGCTTTGAAGGAAGAATAGTTGGCATCTAAGCGTTGAAGGAAGAAGAGTTGGTGTCTAAGCTTTGAAGGAAGAAGAGTTGGTGTCTAAGCTTTGAAGGAAGAAGAGTTGGTGTCTAAGCTTTGAAGGAAGAATAGTTGGTGTCTAAGCTTTGAAGGAAGAATAGTTGGCATCTAAGCGTTGAAGGAAGAATAGTTGGTGTCTAAGCTTTGAAGGAAGAAGAGTTGGTGTCTAAGCTTTGAAGGAAGAAGAGTTGGTGTCTAAGCTTTGAAGGAAGAAGAGCTGGTGTCTAAGCTTTGAAGGAAGAAGTGTTGGTGTCTAAGCTTTGAAGGAAGAAGAGTTGGTGTCTAAGCTTTGAAGGAAGAAGAGTTGGTGTCTAAGCGTTGAAGGAAGAATTGAGTTACTTTGACTTATGCCTCTTGGTTCCTTGGGGAACATAGGGCTGCAACAACACCCCTCCAACGAACTCGGTTTTGGGAGATCCTCTTCAGCTCGGCCCATGTCATTCCGGCTGCCTTCGTTTCTTCGTCAACACTTCTGCGCCAGGGCTGCTTTGGTCGACCTGAAGGAAGAATAGTTGGTGTCTAAGCTTTGAAGGAAGAAGAGTTGGTGTCTAAGCTTTGAAGGAAGAATAGTTGGTGTCTAAGCTTTGAAGGAAGAATAGTTGAGCTTTGAAGGAAGAATAGTTGAGCTTTGAAGGAAGAATAGTTGGCGTCTAAGCTTTGAAGGAAGAATAGTTGAGCTTTGAAGGAAGAATAGTTGGTGTCTAAGCTTTGAAGGAAGAATAGTTGGTGTCTAAGCTTTGAAGGAAGAAGAGTTGGCATCTAAGCTTTGAAGGAAGAATAGTTGAGCTTTGAAGGAAGAATAGTTGAGGTTTGAAGGAAGAATAGTTGATGTCTAAGCTTTCAAGGAAGAATAGTTGGTGTCTAAGCTTTCTAGGAAGAATAGTTGGTGTCTAAGCTTTGAAGGAAGAAGAGTTGGTGTCTAAGCTTTGAAGGAAGAAGAGTTGGTGTCTAAGCTTTGAAGGAAGAAGAGTTGAGCTTTGAAGGAAGAATAGTTGGTGTCTAAGCTTTGAAGGAAGAAGAGTTGAGCTTTGAAGGAAGAATAGTTGGTGCCTAAGCTTTGAAGGAAGAATAGTTGGCGTCTAAGCTTTCAAGGAAGAATAGTTGGTGTCTAAACTTTGAAGGAAGAAGAGTTGGTGTCTAAGCTTTGAAGGAAGAAGAGTTGGTGTCTAAACATTCAAGGAAGAAGAGTTGGTGTCTAAGATTTGAAGGAAGAATAGTTGGTGTCTAAGCTTTGAAGGAAGAAGAGTTGGCGTCTAAGCGTTGAAGGAAGAATAGTTGGTGTCTAAGCTTTGAAGGAAGAAGAGCTGGTGTCTAAGCGTTGAAGGAAGAAGAGTTGGTGTCTAAACTTTGAAGGAAGAAGAGTTGGTGTCTAAGCTTTGAAGGAAGAAGAGTTGGTGTCTAAGCTTTGAAGGAAGAATAGTTGGTGTCTAAGCTTTGAAGGAAGAAGAGTTGAGCTTTGAAGGAAGAATAGTTGGTGTCTAAGCTTTGAAGGAAGAAGAGTTGGTGTCTAAGCTTTGAAGGAAGAATAGTTGGTGTCTAAACTTTGAAGGAAGAAGAGCTGGTGTCTAAACTTTGAAGGAAGAAGAGTTGGTGTCTAAGCTTTCAACGAGGCAGAAGAAGAAGGGGAAGGTTGGCAGCCAAGTTGTGTGGTGTTGCTCAGGTACAGAAGCTGGAACGTCAGGTGGAGGAGCTGACGTCGGAACTGACAGCAACAAGGTCCGGCCTGTCGGCAGTGACGCGACAGTTCAACGAAAGTGATCAGGGTGAGTAGAAAGCGAGTTCTGTGTGGGTGGGTGTTGGGGGTGGTTGTGGGTGAGTGGGTGCTTGTTTGTGTGTTTTGTGTAGTGAGTAGTGTGTGTGAGTGAGTGTGTGCGTTTATGTGTGGTTTTTTGTGTGTGAGTGTGTGTTTGTGTGCATGTGTGTGTTTGAATCTCGACGGTGTCTGGTGAATTTAGGGTGGGGATTTTTACCAATGCCCCAGGTCAATTTCAAAAGCAGACCTGCCAGGACCTAAATTCCCTTCATACACATGCAGCAAAAGATTCAAATATGCTTATCAAATATCCCGTAATTCATGTCAGCATTGTGTGGGTTACGAAAACACTGAACATACCCAGCATACATCCTCGAAGTTGGAATGCGGCTACCTTCATGGTGGGCAAAAACTTTCGCATACACAAAATCTCACCATTGAAGGACCTCAGAGCTACAGCCATTGAACAAAACAAAAACAAACAAAAACAGACCTTTGTATGAAGCAGTAATTTTGATCTGTGGTCTAGAGGTAAGAGAGAGATGTGGGTTCAATTACCGTCTAAACCCAAACTTTCCCCTGTTCATTAGAACCTGTAGGGGTGGTCTGGGTGCTAGCCTTTCAGATGAAACAATAAACCAAGGTCCTGTGTGCTACACATGTTTAGCACATGTAAAAGAACCCCAGGCAGCAAGAGAGTCGCCCCTTGGAAAAATTCTTGTAGTATCAGACCAGACCAAATTTCACATGGAGACATCTTCTGAAAGTGGTGTACAGTATGATACAAAACAGAACTATTTGATACAATACAATACAACACAATGCAATACAGTACTGTGCAGTGCAGTGCAATATAAAGCAGTACAGTACAATGCATTACAATTCTGTTGTGTTCTGTACAGTGCAGTGCAATAAATACAATGCAGTGCAATACAGTACAATACGAAACTGGTTGATTCATTTTGGTGGTGCATGTGTTAGATGAAGATACGATGGAACAAAGGAAAGACCTTATTTATTTATTTAGGGGATGGGACAACCTCGTGGTTAGAGCATTAAGCTCATGATCTGACTGCCCAGATTTGAACCACTTCTGAGACATGTACCTGTTCAAGGGGATTTTCCCCCTGTACTTAACATCAGTACTGATTCCACTCCCCGGAAATCCTTTACATGAGACTGTAAACTCAAGGCCCTGTGTTTGGAACGCACGTAGAACATCTTGCGCACACGTTTTTAAAAAAAAACACCAACCTGTTGTGCCTTTTGGAAGAGTAGATCATTCATACCAGTAGGAACAAATGACAAAATTATAATAAAAAAAAACACCACACACATGCACCCAGGTTTCATGTTTTTAGACATCATCCCTGAAGTCGGAGTGTGGCTGCCTTAATGGTGCGCAAAAACGGTCGCATACGCAAACATCTCGCCAGAGGTGAACCTCGAAGCTTTAGCTGACGACAACATACCCCCCCTAAAACAAAAAAACAACAACAAAACCCCCCCACTTCCCAAAACCCAAAAAAAACCTCCAAAACCAAACAAACCCCAAAACAAAGCAAAGCCAAAAAAAACCCATCTGTTTCTTTATTCTTCTGTCCATGACTTCAAACCTAAGATTTTCCTCTCCTGCCTCATCTCATAGTTTTTCCCTGCCTTCAACAGCCAAGATTCTATTGCCCTGCCAGGGTGTGTGACCTCTGTGTGTGTGTGTGTGTGTGTGCGCGTGTGCGTGTGCGTGTGTGCACATTTGGACTTGATGGAACTATTGCTTGTCACTGGTTGTATGACTGTGTAAGAACGAGTTGAGTGCAAGCGCTTTGATTTGTCTCTGCAAGATATAGCGCTATATAAATTCTTTTTATTATTATTATGACTTGTACGCAGAGAAAGGGGAGCTGATGGTGCGGAACGCGCAGCTGTCGCAGCAGCTGACCTCGCAGCAGCAGCTCTTGAGCCAGCAGCGGGCCGATGCAGACTCGCAAGTGACGGAGAAAGAGCAGACGATCCAGGGGCAGGAGGAGATCATCGCCAACCTCAACGCAAGGATCGCCGGACTGCAGACTCAGGTTGTTCAGGGTTGCGATGTCATTTTTTTGCTGGGGGGTTTTTGGGGGGGGGGGGGGGGGTTGTTTTGTTGTGTTGTTTGTTTGTTTGTTCTTGTTGCAGTTTGGGCGTGGGGTGGGGTGGTTCTTGCTTCACAGTGTCAAAATCCTTCGGATGAGACTATAAACCGAGGCCCCGTGTGCGAACGCACACATTAAATCCTGTTCCGCTTTTCGAAAGAGTAGGCCATTGTGTGCTGGTGGGAACAGATGACAAAATTTACAAAACTGCATACACACGGAGACTGGATGTTTTTAAAAAAAAAGCACGTGAGTGCTTATTCCATTATCCTCGATAATAAAAAGAAAAAGTCATCTGAGTGCTTTGATTCAGTGCTATATAAATTCTATACATTATTATTATTATTATTAATCCAACACCACTTAGTCAAGAGTGTTAACTTTAGCGCGGCCTCCCCCACCCCCGCTGTTGTGGCTTGGTTTGTTGTTGGTTTGGGTTTGGTTTTTTTGGGGGGGGGGGGCATTTTTGTATTGCTGTGCCGGGGGTCCTCTCAGTATAGATAGCATGCATTCCTTCTGGAAATTCTGTGCTAGGAATTCTGTTTTTTCTGTCCCTCTTTTTGTTTCTGCCTTGTTTCTTTTTCTTCCTGTCACCTTCTTTTTGTCTATTTTCTGCCTTCTTGGTCCATTTTCCTGCCTTTTTACCAGGATGTACTCAATATATAACAGTTTTCTCCCTTGCCAGAGTCGGATGTGTTGGGCCTGACTTGTCAGGCGTTTAATGGCAGCGCAATATGTTTTCACTCCTATGACAGACAACAGTACTTACTGTCTGAGCGTTCAATGAAAAAAAAGAAGAAGACCAATTCCAAAATAATACATGAAAGGGCCACACAAAAACAGCAACTCTTATGAAAATGATGTAAAAAACAACAACAAAACAACCCCAAACAAACCCACCCACCGTTGCCAGAATAATTCTATCACCAGTGACCACCAACAGCTCTGTGTGTGTGTGTGTGTGTGTGTATGTGTGTGTGTCTGTGTGTGTGTGTGTCTGTCTGTGTGTGTGTGTGTGTGCATGTGTGTGTGTGTGTCTGTGTGTGTGTGTGTGTGTGTGTGTGCATGTGTGTGTGTGTGTGTGTGTGTGTGTGTGCGTGTGCATTGTGCAGGTTCAAGAGTTGGAGTCCATGAACGCTGCCTTGGGCAGCACCGACCATTTGGAGTCCACCATCCGCAGCCTTCAGGACCAGCTGGCAGACAAGACCAGGGTCAGTGATGGCCTCGTCATTTCAGGCTGTCGTCTTTTTGGAAGATTTTTTTGTATGATGCCAGTGGATAGTGTTTGTTTTGTTGTGTACTGGGGGTTTTGTGATGTGAAAATGGCTTGTGTTGTTGGGTGGGTTTTTTTTGGGCGGGGAAGAGGGGGGGGGGGGGGGGGTTGTGTAGTGTTTGTGTTTCCATGTGTTATTAGTGTTTTGTGTTTTCTGTTGTACTGTCTCCTACTAAATAAAATAAAAAAAGGATTATATTGTGTTGTATTTTATATTGTATCAGTGTTGATTCTAGGCTGCAACATTGAGGGATTCCCACATAGTTTGTTTCCTGGGCGCCCAAAATGTTTGCGCAATACTCCCCATCAGGTGCAGAAAATAAACAAAAGCTGCATTTCTTAACAACAGGTGCAACCATCATGGCTGCTGTGTGTATAGATAGAGCCTGTTTGAGAGCAAAACCAAGAGCCATTTTCTGTCAATAGTTTTGATAGGCTGAGCGCTTTAATTTTGACCAACCATTGTTTCCCTTTTACCACAGTTGCACTTCACTTTGAAAAGAAGAGGGCGGGCAATGTGAACGTTCAAGGATGCAATTTAAAAAAAAAAAACAATAAGCAAAAGAGAACAACAGAGACAGAGACAGAGGGCCAGAGTTTACACCAGATTTTCTCTTCATCACCTCATCAGTATTAATAAGTTTTTGCTTTGTGCACTGGCTGATTGGTTGTAACGGCTCTCTGACTTCGGTACATTGCAGATCATTTTCATTTTTATATATACATCATAGCGGAGATTTCTGGTTAAGGACTTAAGCTACAAATGTACAAAAGCCGATGGTTGTGCGAAGATCGGGAACAACAACAACAAAAACAACCCAGCGATGACGTTGAAGATTTTAAACAAATGTGCAGAAGTGAATAAAAGCGATCGTGCGCATATTGTCGTGTGCAGACGTTGAAGAAGCAAGAGCAGACGGTCAAAGACTTGAGGCAGACGTTAAGCGATCGTGCGCATATTGTCTTGTGGTGTGCAGACGTTGAAGAAACAAGAGCAGACGGTCAAAGACTTGAGGCAGACGTTGCAGCGGGAGCTTCGGGTTCAAGCCTTGCCCAACGACGACGCCAGCGACGACAACAACGCCCCCTCCCCGTCCACCTCCCGCAAGCTCCCCCCTCCCCGACAATCTGTGCCCCCCCGGGCCGCATCTCCCCAGCCCGTGTGCACGACATCGTCGTCGCTGTTCATATCGTCGTCAGCCGTGCTGACTGTGACGTCGTCATCGTCGTCGTTGATGTCGTCCTCGACCACTGCTGCTGTGAAGCCGATGACCCTTACGCCTGTGATGCAGGTGGTGTGTGTTGTTGGTGTGTGTGTTGTGTGTGTTGTGTGTGTTGTTGTGTGTTGTGTTGTTGGTGTGTTGTTGTGTGTGTGTGTGGTTGTTGTTGTGTGTTGTTGTTGTTGTTGTGTGTGTTGTGTGGTTGTTGTTGTGTGTGTGTTGTTGTGTAGTGTGTGTTTGTGTGTGTTGTTGTTGTTGTGTGTGTTGTTTGTTGTTTGTTTGTGTGGTGTGTTTGTTTGTGTTGTGTTGTGTGTGTGTTGTTGTTGTGTGTGTGTTGTTTGTTGTGTGTGTGTGTGTTGTTGTTTGTTGTTGTTGTTGTGTGTGTTGTTGTGTTGTGTGTATGTGTTGTGTGTGTGTGTTGGTTGTTGTTGTGTGTGTGTGTGTTGTTGTTTGTGTGTGTGTGTGTTGTGTGTGTGTGTGTGTTGTTGTTTGTGTGTGTTGTGTGTGTGTTGTGTTTGTGTGTTGTTGTTGTGTGTGTGTGTGTGTGTGTGTTGTTTGTTAGTGTGTTGGTTTATTTATTTTTATTATTTATTTATTTATTCTTTTATATCGAGGATAATGGAATAAGCACTCATGTGCTTTTTTACATCCAGTCCCTGTGTGTATGCGGTTTTGTCAATTTTGTCATCTGTTTCCACCAGCACACAATGGCCTACTCATAGGAAAAGCGGAACAGGATTTAACGTGTGTGCAAGATGTTCTGCGTGCATTCGCGCATGGGACCTCGGTTTATAGTCTCATCCGAAGGACTTTTGGGGAGAGTGGAGTCGGCACTGATGTTAACTCCAGGGGAAAAAATCCCCTTGAACGGGAATCCCAGGTCGTCAGATTGCGAGTGCAATGTTCTGACCACTAGGCTATCCCATTCTATCTCGTTGTGTGTGTGCGTGTGTGCGCGCATGTGTGTGTGTGTTGTGTGCGTGTGTCTGTTATGTCCATGCGTGTGTACATTGTGTGTGTCAGGAATATCGTATATTTTTTGCTGTTGAATCATCACTCCTCGCCACTGCTTCTGCAGTACCTCCCACCTATCCTATCCTCACTTTTCACACAAGTTTTTGCTCATTTTCCTTCCTCAGTGGAGATGCTGGGATGCTCATGATCTACCGATGCAGGTTCGAGCCACAATCACGAGGCCTGTGTGAGGGTATTTTTTATCCCTGGAGCTAACATCAGCATCGACTCCACTCCCCTAAAAGTTATTTGGATGAGACTATAAATCGAGGTCCTGTGTGTGAACACACAGAGAAAATGCTGCGTGTAGGTTCAGACCTGTTCCGCCTTTCAGAAGAGCAGACCATTGCTTTGCAGTAGGAACGGATCACAAGAATGTTAGAAGACGCATGCTCAGTAGTGTTGTGTCTAGATGTCGTCCCTGAAGTCAGAATGCAGCTATCTTAATGGTGGGCAAATGGTGGCATGTACACAAAATCTCAATATTGGTGAACCTCAGAGCTCTAGCCAAGGAACAAAATTTTTTTTCCCAAAAAAACGAAAACCCCACCAACTATGTCATGTTCCCCGTGGAGATGCCAGGGGTCTTGTCAGAATAAATAGCATCCCCACCTCCTGGAAATTCTGTGCTACGAATTCCCTCTTCCTTATCCCTCTCTTTGTTTCAGCATTGTTCATTTTCTTCCTGTCACTGGCATCCTTGTCTATTTTCTGCCTTCTTGGTCCATTCTCCTGCCTTTTTTTTCTTTTCAGAAAAGACTTAAAAATAAATCAGTTGTCTCCCATGCTGAAGTCATATGCACCAGGCCTGACTTGTCAGGCAGTTAACGGCAACACAACGCATTTTCGCTCATATGCATGTCCGTGCGTGCATACATTGTGTGTGTCAGGAATATCATTTATTTTTCACTGTCGAATCAACACTCCTCGCCACTGCCTCTGCAATATCTCCCACCTATCCTCTCCTCACTTTTCACACAAGTTTTGACGACGGTAGTTAGTGTCTGAGCGTTCGATGAAGAAGAAGAAGAAAGGGGGGGTATGTTGTGAGTGTGGTTGATGCAGTGTGGTTGATGCAGTGTGGTTGATGCAGTGTGGTTGATGCAGTGTGGTTGGTTTGTACGACAGGTGTCTCAGGAACGGGGTTTGGTGGTGCGGAGGGATTTGGAGCAGGACATCAACTTTCAGTACCTCAAACACGTCGTCCTCAAGTTCATGCTGAGCCGGGAATCGGAGGTGAGAAGGGGATTAGTGTGTTAGTTAGTTCTTCAGTTTAACGTCCTTCCACCAAAAAGTGATATTTATTAGACGGTTAAGTGTTTGTGAGTGTGTGTGTGTGTGTTTAGAGAGAGAGAGAGTGTGTGTGTGTGTGATTTGGTTAGGGGAGGGTGAAGAGTGTGTGTGGGATGGGGGGGGGAGTATCTGTATGTTGGGGGTGGGGAAAGAGGAAGTGAGTGTGTGTGTGTTGGGGGGGGGGGGGGGGGGGGGAGGGGGGCTGAGTGTGTGAGAGAGAGGGAGCTGTTGTTGGTTTTTTCTGGGGGGGGGTGGG
>CM054167.1:23767392-23822392 GCA_028751875.1 Rapana venosa | reverse complement strand
TTTTGCCTTAACTTGGTCCATTCTCTTGCCTTTTTTTTCAGAAAGTCTTAAAAGATAGCTATCCTCTCCCATGCCAAACTTGGATGCGCTGGGCCTGACTTGTCAGGTGCTGAATGGTAGGGCAACGCATTTTCACTCATATAAGAGACAACAGTAGTTGCTGTCTGAGCGTTCGACGAAGAAGAAGTGATAAAGAATGGTACACAGTAGGCCTAATGTATGAAATAATCTTTCTCAACAGAGCTGTGACGTCATGTTCTGTTGCTATTATGAAGGTGACGACTGTTGCAAATGTGATCGTTAAACACTTTTGATCTCTTTATTAATGGATAACTGTACATGTTGGCTGGATAGTTTAAAAGTAAAGGTTGGATTGTGTCTGTATGTGTGTGTGCATGCTTGTATGTAGGTACATATATACAATATGCTTAAGCGTGTGTGTGTGTGTGTGTTTACATTTCATCACAACTTGATTTCATGTATAAAAAATTTGATGCCGACAGATTTTTATGTTGCCAGATTCAGTTGAGTGTAAATTTTTAATTTATTTAATTTGAAAAAAACAAACACACAACAGTTTATTATTATTTAAAGCCTTTTCTTTGTTGATGAGCGCTTCATTTTGTTTGAAACATTCGAGTTGAAGAATTGAATCGTTTATTTCTGAGTGTGAGATTGACACATGGAATTTAAGAATGACTCATAAAAACAAATTGTTGGAATATGGAGTTGAATTGAATGCTTTGTTTTGATTTGTTTTGTTTTTTTTAAAGTTTAAGACTGTTTATATTGATGCAGTTTTGTGCAATAAATTTGATGGTTTTGTTTTTGGTTTGGTATGCTTCAAGAATCCCTTGTGTAAACGAAGTATTTTGCTTTAGGGTTATGGTATCTGAATATATCCGAGTCCAGGTTTTTACAAGTTCTAAATATCAAGTCAGAGCTTGATGAGTATCACCATGTTTGTCATCATTGCTTTGGGCGCATTTATTCACTAGAATGCAAACTCCATATATCGGGGGCTCTGCACATAATCATATAGTGGAAGAGTTGGTCATAGTCTTCATCTGTGTGTGTGTATATCTAAAACGTCTCTTTTTTTTTTCGGATATGGATTTAGACTCTAGATCATTTTTCCCTTCTCAGGACACTGACAAGCTTGTATGTCATGTTTCTTTTCTTTGTATTTTTTATATGCTGTGTTGTTGATGGAAAAACAGAAGTCTCTCATCGTCTTAAGATAGATGAAAATGTCAAAATTGGTGGCAGTCATAGTTGGCACATTTGAAACTTGGTGCACAGGTGTTTGGTACAGTGTACGCTACAATTTTTTTGTAATTTAAAAAAAAAACCACACACACAAAAAACTTGACATTTGAATGCCAGCAGATGTTTATACATTGGATGGTCAAATCTCTTACTGTATGTGTGACTGTGTGTGTTTGTGTGTGACTGTGTGTGTGTGTGTGACTCTGTGTGTGTGTGTGTGTGTGTGTGTGAGTGAGCCTGGGAACATAACTTTGTAACGCAGAAATGCCCTAGATCCCTTTTCTTTTGCATACATGTAACTGCATGGTTGCCATATAGGAATTTTACAAAAACAACAACTTTGGAATAGCTTGTGTGCAGTAGCCAACCTTTCTGTTGTTGTTTGGTGTGCTTTCCATATTGGGTGTATGTGTGTGTGTTTGCAGAAAGATCCATTACATAGACAGTCACTACAATGTAAAGCTATATTGACATTAATCAGTACCGCCTCCAGGATTGCCAGGGGACCTGTCAGTATAAATAGCATCTCCACCTTCTGCTAGGAATTGCCCAGGTTTCTGTCACTCTCTTTGTTTCTGGGTTTTTTCCTTGCCTGTCTATCATCTCTCTTGCCTGTTTATTGCCTTTCCAGTCCATTTGCCTGCATTTTTTTTATAGCAAATATTATAAATAGTTTCTTTTTATACATTACATATTTTTCCTGTATATGTGACACTGCACTTGAAAATCGCGGATAATTCGACAGCTGTAGTTTCATGCTGTTATAGTGAACACTGCTAAAGCCACGGTCACTGATCACCTGGAGACTCCAACGTGTGTATCTCAAAAAGTGATAAAAATAATTGATATCTGGTTTTTTGAGTCTTGTTCAGAACGATCTCTTCTTTTAGATTTACACTTCAATCTCACTTTCTGAATTTTGACCCGTATCCATAATTTTTGCATGCACCGTCACATAATTATTTTGTTCTGGCGACCAGGTAGCGATAGTGTGAAGACTAGGATGGGCACAAGGTGTCCATTCTGCAGTGTTACTTGCTTATATGACATACATTTATTTATTTTTTTGTACATTGAAGAGTTCATTTCTTTCATGCTTTTTGGCAATCTAGGGATGATAGATAAAGCGAAATTGCTGGTGTCCTCAGCACGGCCTGGTTTTCTTGGCGCAAGGAATG
Source organism: Rapana venosa (assembly GCA_028751875.1). Lineage (NCBI taxonomy): Eukaryota > Metazoa > Mollusca > Gastropoda > Neogastropoda > Muricidae > Rapana > Rapana venosa. The sequence goes on along the minus strand of CM054167.1, from coordinate 23,819,945 downwards.
AAGTAATTACGGTACTTAGGTTGTTTGATGATTTTTCCCCCCTCCCAGGTTGAGAGTGCTAAGACATTTGGAAGGGATTAGATGGTGGTGTTTTGGAACTTAAAGTGAGTGTTATTGGAAGATGCTGAAATTGAATAAGGTGACAGCCCTCATATGGCCTCTGTGGTTGATGGGGCTTTTAAACAACTTGAAATAAAACGAGGGAAAGTCTTTAAAAGAAAACCAACATTTTGCTGCCATTTGCAATAACAGAATGAATATTTTTCCTTTTCCCCTATACTCAAAGTTGGGGGTGGGGTAATGTTTGCAGAGAAAAAAAAAGTCTTTCTTCAAATGGAATGAATGCAAGCATGCAAACATGATATGAAATATCAATATTACAATGTTCTCTTGCTGATGTGTGTGTGTTTGGGTGTGTTTGTATGCATGCATGCGTGCATATGTACATTGTGTGTGTACATTGTGTGTGTGCGTGCATGCATAATACATGAATTCATTGGAAGTGAAAGATGTAAATATGGTTATTCACAGGAATATGCTTTGGAACACTTACTGAACTGGGATGATCTCCCAAGTGACATTAAAATTGCTGTAAAACTATTATCACATTGGCTGTTGTGTTTGTGTTGAAGAGGAACTGTAAGTATGTGTATGAACTACTGTGATGCGTCAGACACTGCTATATGCAAGAATCAGTGGCTGGCTACAGGTATTTGTTCCCTTGCTAAAAGGATAGAGAGAAATAATGGTGATTACCGACTACTTATTAGATACTTTTTTCTTTTGTTCCTCTGCTAGAGCTCCAAGGTTCAACATTGGTAAGATTTTTTTGCGTATGCGACCGTTTTTCCCCACCGTTAACCCAACCCAGATGGATCGTGACGGACTTCCGTTTTAGAATACCGGATCAACCAAAATCGACTGCCAGTAGCAGGTCAACAATTTTTCCTTTAACTATTGCATTCTTCCAACAGGGCAGTCCCTGGATGCCATTTTTTAAATCTTGGTTTCCAGAGATTTGGTGGAGCAGTTTCGCTGCTGTGAATTTTAAAAATTAAGCTTTTTTTTTTTTTTTAGCAAATTGTTTTTGTCAGGGCATCGGCTCGTGGCAAACCTTTCTAACTTGTCGAATTCATTTTTCAGACATAACATTTATAGTATGTTTTGGAGGTTTAAACTTGTGAAGAAATTTTGAACTGACCTCATTATGAACTATGATCCTCCACTCGCTGATTTGAAATTATTTCCCTCCCGTACCAGTTATTACATATGGAAAATAATGTTTGGGACGCGTCATGTCCTTGGAATTTTTACATCATTTTGATGCAGTTGGTGATCGAAAAGAAAATTTTGTTTGTTTGTAGTGAGTGTACATGACTTTCAGAGTTACTTCTCTTTGGCACAGTTTTCTTGGTCTTCTTTTACTAAGTCATAAGGTATAGGGTAGGTGTGGGTTAAGGTAGCTGCATTCTGACTTCAGGGCAGCTCAGAGAGTATATAAGAAAAAATGTACAGGCTTGCATGAAGAAAAAAAAAAGCAGGAGAATGAGCTGGGTAGGCAGAAAAAAAAAGCACGCGTCACAGAGACAGAGAGAGAAGAGGACATTGAGATAAGGAAGACGACAGAAACAAAGGGAGTGATGGAAAAGGGGAAATTTCTTGCACAGAATTTCCAGAAGGCAGGGATGCTATTTATACTGGAATCTCTACAGGGGAGGCAGACATCTCAGTCAAAGGAAAACACTCAGGCAAAATTTGCACTCAAATCTCAATCATTTTAATCATGACATTCTCAGCACAAAAAAAAACATTTAAAGAAAAAAAAAATGAACCAAAAAAAAAATGATGTACACTCAAATCCTCTTCTTTCTTTTTTTTGAAAGGGCTTCAAAATGGTTGTTTTTTGTTTTTTTTAAAGATTCACAATACTATGATTGTTTTTCACTGAATCATACAGATGATATCATACTATCTATCTATCTAAATGACATAAAATGGTAAAGTAGGTGACCTTTTCCTGCTCATAAACCTTTTCCATTACCTCTATGATAAAAGCCACTCTGGTTCTGAAACCATAACAGTTTTCAAACATGCAACTGGATTTTTGTTTTTCCCAATTCCCCAGAGAAGTGAGATTTTGCGTATGCGGCCATTTTCCCACCATTAAGGTTGCCACATTCTGACTTAAGGAAATATGACCGTTAAAAAAAAAAAAAAGAAAACCTCACTGTAGACTGGACACACAATTTGATCTTCATGTTGACACTAACAAGTAAAAAAAAAAAAAAAAAAAAACGGTTACAAAGAAAAAAAAAAAGTTCTCAAACATGGATTTACGACATTCGTCAAGGGATGTGTGTTTGTTTTTTTTGTAATAAACCAGGCACATTAATCATTTAAAAAATTGTGAATCTATGTACAAATACAGCGCACGCAATACAAGCACCTACATACATGGTAGCTACACTCGTTTCCTGTCAGTCAAAACTCGAACGATGCTGCCGAGGCCCCCTGCTGCGAATGTCTGAAACAGACGATTCAAATTTGTTAATTTTAATTTGCTTCTCCTCTCTCTCCCTCACTTTCACTTAACTCCAAGCAAACCCTCTCTATCTCTCTTTCTCTCTCTCCTTTCTCACACACACACTCACACACAATCACACAGGTATGCACACACACACACACACACACACACACATATGTAAGTCCTTCAGATGAGACTATAAACTGAGGCCCTGTGTGCAAACGCACGCAGAACATATTGCGCACACGTTAAATCCTGTTCCGCTTTTCGGAAGAGTAGGCCATTGTGTGCCGGTGGAAACAGATGACAAAATTTACAAAAGCGCATACACACGGGGACTGGATGTAAAAAAGCACATAAATGCTTATTCCATTATCCTCAATATAAAATTAAAAAACACACAATCACTGACACACGTATGCACACACACAAACATGCATGCACACACTCACATACACACAAACACACACATGTATGGTTGATGGTGGTGTTACCAAACATATGCAGCAAACTTTTTTTTTTCTTTCAAATTTCAATCCAACAGAGTACACATACTATATCAGTAAACCATGTAAACTTTTCTATCATCATGAAATGACTTTTTTACCCCCCAAAATTTAAACTTCAAAATTGCAGCAAACTTTGTGTTAACTTTTAAACCTTTTACGAAAGGCAGGTACAAGACAGGTAAGACATTCATCTGCCTGACAAGTAAACTGAGAGGTTCTGGGTTTGATTCCCAGCCTTGCCCTTTCTTCCCAGTGTGACAGGAAAATCAAACTGAATGTCAAAGTCTTTCAGATGAGACTATTTATAAACCGAGGCCTCGAGTGTAAAACGCACACAGAACATCCTATGCACGCATTAAAAACCCGTTCTGCCTTTCGGAAGAGAAGATCATTTCGTGCTGGTGCGAACCGATGACAAAACTTAAACGCATGCACACAGGTGTCGTGTTTAAACACTATCCCTGAAGTCAGAATGCAGCTACCTAAATGGTGGTTGGGGAACGGTTACATATAAAAAAAATCTCAACATGGTGATTGAGTTCTAGCTGATGAACATCCCTCCCAATACCTCAACTGAACCTTTTCCTTTCCAGGTTTCCTAACCTTTTCATGCCAGGTAAGGAGAACAGCGCTGCTGCCATCAGCCGGGGATTCGAACCCTCTGTAGATGTACTTCATGAGGGTGTCCACACTCTTGGCGTCCAACGACTTCACCGCTTTCTCGATGTCTGCCGTCTTGAACGACGTAAGCACCCGCACCACAGTGTTTGCTGCACGGTCCTGCAGAGCAAGAGGGAAAGTCTGTATTTTAAATTTTGCTGTCACATTTGTTTGTTCATTATGTTGTAAACGCAAAATGTGAAATATAAAATTCTGGGAGAAAATCATCACACATACGTTTCCCGATTCCTTGACTGTCACAGTAAGTGAGTAACTCAGCAAAACTTTAACAGAGCTGCAAAACGATGAGTCTCTTTTCATGGTTCTGTTCCAGTTGTAACTCTTTCAACAAGGACCTAAAGACATTCAACAAGGACCTAAAGACAGGCTGCATCCGTTTACGTATTTATTAAACCATGAAATGTATGCTGAAAAATCAAATAAACTTAACAAAATCCATGACATTTTTCACTTACAACATGAAATAAAAAGAAATTCTGATAATTATGCTGGCTATGTGCTACGAAAGTAAGATACGGACCTCATGAAGACTCTCTCTCAACATGAGGTTCTCTCTCAAGCAAGACCAAGGGAAAAAAAAGACAAAAAAGGCCGACCACCAGCTTCTCTCATAGGCAACACCATCCCCAGAAAGAATACTTTCCACAAACATGCCTTGAATTTCAAATGTGGTGAAGGAAGTTTTTGTACTAACAGATTGACATATTGGTCAGTCATATTCAAGGCCTTGAAAAGAAAACATATAAAAATTCAAGGAGGTTCAAGGAACGTGCGAACCCTGAATACAATATCATACATTTACACAGCACAACACAATCCAATATCAACCACTACAAATACAATACACTATATGTTACAAATACAATACAAATCACCTTCACAGCCTGATTTTTGGACCCCAGTGGTGCGCTGTTCAGTACCAGTTTGAGAGCATCCTGGTGTTTCCCTGTGGTTTTGGTTAAGGTCAACAGAACTAAACAATTTATTAATAAAAAAGTTATTGTATATATATCAATATTAAGTGATTGTTGCTATTAGTAATACTATTAGTATATTATATTATTAACACACACACACACACACACATGTAATATGCGTGCATACATACACACACTTTACATACAAACATTTTAAATCTTGTACTAAGTTAACAGCATAATGTACAATTTCTTTCTGCATCCCCCAAATTTAATACAAAAATAACAAAAGCAAATTGAAGCGTCGGGCTCCAACTCCCGTAATGGCAATAGCATATGATAAACATGACAGTGAGTCATAATCAGCCCTTTCCCCTTATCCCCTCCACTCCAAATCCAACTTTATTATAAAATATATATTGTTTTTCATTGCTCATTCACTGCCTCCTCTTCTCCCCTCCTCATCAGTAAACAGTTGGCTCATTGAAGGCTGGGGCTATACTGGTTCTTCATTTCGCTGTTGAACACTCAAGACAGCCACTATTACAGTATTAGTGTTATCATACTGTCATTTTGAGCAAAAATGTGTTGCACTGCCACTAAACCCCTGACAAGTCAGGCCTAGCACACCTGACTTGGCGTGTGTTGGTTCTATAGGCGTAAATCTCAAGACTGCTATAATGTAACCCAACTGGTCTTGCTGAAAATCTGATGATAGTGATAGTCTGATACTAGTGGGTGGGGCATGCCCTTTCAAAGGCCTTGTGTAATATGTTTCAGTTTGCTTCCCAACTATAATTTCTCTTTACACACAACCCCATTTTCTTTCTCTCTCTCTCAGTTTCTGTTTCTCTTTCTCCTTTGTATATTGTGCGCAGTCCCCTAACAAATAACATGGACAGCATGGGTAAAAGTAAAACTAAAGTTCTGACCATTTGCCATTAAAGAAAGAGGAAGATGAGTCAGATCTCTGACAAACCCTTGGCTCCTTCAGCTAGATGATCTACATACATGTATATTATGACCGATTCTTATTTATTTTAAACACACCCTTCCTTTGGTAAAGGAGGGTTTGTTTGTTTTTCTTCCTCTTTGAGAGCTCTGCGCTAGCTACAGCAGCACACAGTGGGTGTGTTTCAATGATTAAAAAACCAAAGTAAACCCTTAAAGGTTTTCCCATACCAACTTGATCTGTAGCTTACATCTACATTTATTGACATCTTTAAGATAAATGTGGCAAATAAGATAAAGAATTGGCATAACTTAAACTTTTACAGAAGAAATACTTATATTAATAATTATACTATATAGTGATAACTGAATTTAAAAGCACACACAGACACACCATGCAGTAAACTAAAGCAGAGCCACTAGACCACATTGGCATATGACTAAGATGCAAGTGTACATAATCAACTTTCTCTCTCTAGGCCTACTTTAAACTTCAGTTTTCGACTGTCAAAAGTTCAAGAAACTTGAAACGAGAGACATGATTATTAGCCTACATTTAAACACAAAATAGCATTCATGAGTTACATTATGAAGCGTTATAAACCTAGTATATAATGAAAAAAACCAACCTTTTTCATCAATAACTATGCTTCCATGGCATTGTGTCAACTATTTAACAAATATCCAACGCCTCATTCATAAATTATTAATTCTTAAATTTTCTGAACTACTAACTCAAAGGATATTGTGCCAGCAGGTTGTTCACTTCCGCATCATTTACTCCTTGTGCATCACCAGAATCGACGTCTACTTCACTCTCGTCCACAAATTTGTCGTCATCGTACTGATCTACATCAACTTTTCGAAACCTACTGGCTCCGGTGTTTTTGGCCATTTTTAGGGGCGGCAGAACAAAGTGTCATACGCCTAGCAGACTATCCCAACTTGCTTACACACCCCGGAAGTTCAGTCTTACCTTAGTCAAAGCAAAGAAAAGGAAAGTCTGCGCATTACAGTACCAGCACACACACAAAATCCTTGAAAAAAATTAACAGGATTGCTTCAGTTTACATTCAATTTTCTAAATTAATATAGTTTGCTAAAAAGTTATCCTAGCACGCACCGTAAATACTAATCAATAAATAAACGTTACGCCACAGAATTATCGGAAGTGCATGTGTGATTGTGAGCTAGCCTAACCAGGGTAAACTCGCCTTAAAGTTGGTCTTTACTTCCTGTGATCAAAAGAACGATGGTGAGTGCTGTCTGTGTGACAGAAAAATATCAGTGATTCAATCATCAATCTGTTTGTTTTTACAGTTCTTTGTCTCTGTATACGTTGTATTTACATTAAGGCTATTTATGATTAAATTTTGTTGTTGAACTACCTCCTTATTGCTCACATATTAGTGTACTTTCATTTGAAATCTCCAGTGGTCTCGACAAAACAACACTCGGTATCAATAGACCTATTACTAGTATTAGCCGATTATTATTGCCTTTCATATATATAATAAAATGCGTACTACAAATTATTATGCTTTCCGTACTTAGAACTGGATTTGGATTCGTGAACAGCATAAATCAACGATTAATTTAGTGGAGTTCAAAGAAACTAAGTTACTTAGAAAAGTTCCTTTAAGTTCAACCACAGGCTTATTTGTTAACCGATGTTACGCTACTTGATAATGATATACAAATAATACATGTGTAGGTAGCTACGCTAGATACAAGTTTGATGCTTTCCAATTCCATAAGTATCTGTAACTGGATCTGACTTAAGTAACTATGGGACCTCCATTTATATTCTCCATAGGTTTGTGTAGACAGTATATTGTAATACAAATTACAATACAGTATACAGTATCAACTAACAATTATCAATATCATGCAAATGATAGGCCTACATATGTAATATTACGCCTGTGTAAGTGTGTGTCAAGCCGTCAGTGTGTGTGTGTGTGCTGTTGTGTCTCAATCTGTGATGACACTTTGACAGTTGACACATTCATCATTGACTAGGTTTGTTTGTGTCAGTCACTCATTCATTCAATCGATGTTACTGTTAGTGTCACTTGTGTCAGTCAGTGACTGAGTGAGTCACATTTCTAAATCAATACTTGAATTAGTGATCAGATATAATTAGGGAGTGGCAGCCAAAAATTTTTTATGCAGTTATGGCTTATATTTTTGCTTTATAAATAAAGATCATATAATCTACATTCATACCTCCACTCATACAATAAAATCAGAACAATGTAAGGAAAGATCAATCAATTCTCTTTATTCACATATGCATGTATAAAAATCATAATGATGTAGTAGAAGTCGAGTAAGAAGCGTTTGATGACAGTAACTGAATCACATTTTCCTAGGGTGCATGGTAAGAGTTGCGCGGTGCTGCCGCTACCCAATATAATATTCTCAGCTTTTTTTCTTTCATTCTGTCCTTTTTGTTGTTGTTTTTTGTTCTGTTTTTTGAGCATTTTCCCCCTCAACTTCTGTGAGTGTTAATCTGTTGGTTTGTTTCAGGGTAAGGTCAAGGCAAAGGACCTTCGGGGCAAGAAGAAGGATGAACTCCTGAAGCAGTTGGAGGAGCTTAAAACGGTAGGCTTCCTCTGAGTGTGTGTGTGTGTGTACACATACATATACGTGTAAACTTTACTCATTGGCATTATGTTGTAGCTCAAGCTACAACACTGAATGCGCTTGTCATACTTTGCAGTTCTTAAATTTCTTTGGTATGCATGTTGAACCTGTTGTTGTGTCTCATCAAGTGACAGACAGCATTCTAGGTATATGTCATCTATAGCAGGCCATAATGGGCCTACTTATTTGCAATGGATAAGTGCTGCGTATGGAAAAAGAAGGGGGAAACATATTCAGGTTTTCATGCACAAATGATTGAAAATAACACTAATTTCAGTGCGTGTGGTTCTAGGTCGTTTAATTGTTGATGGTAGATGATTTTTACACATTGAACGGTCCATATTTGAGCTGCTTCCTGATAGGTCATTGCTGACTATGTGAGAAGTTAGGCTGTTGTTTTATTAACTGCTAAAACTATATGAATGTCTGTTTTGTTTCCAGTCTATAACCAAAAAACTTGTATCATCAAGAATTTTTTGGGCATCTACCACATCACTTTTTTTGTTGTAGTTGGATTGTTTACTTTTTCTTGGTGGGTTCAAGATTGCTTTTGTTGCTTGCAGAATGAGAACATACTTTATTTTGTGTGATGAGCTTTGAATGAAAAGCAGTTCATGGTAGACTTGTTCAAAAATAGTCATGATTAGAGGACCTGAACGTAAAGCTTTGTCAGATTTTATGTTGTTTTTGCTTTTTCAGGAGCTGCAGTCTCTCCGTGTCGCCAAGGTGACTGGTGGAGCAGCATCCAAATTAGCAAAAATGTAAGTGACTGACTGACTTGGCCATTGGTGATCCAGAACTGCTGTAATATAAAAGCATGTATGCCTTCAAAGAACTTTTTTGTTAGGGCTTTTTTTTTCATCCAGCAATAATTGTATGTCTGCAGGCATATATCCTCTTTGTGAGTGGATAACAATGGGAAAAATTTGTTTTTCTTTTGAAATTGTTTCTACTATTTTGTAATTTTATACTGTGCAGGCTATGAGTTCTGTGAAAATAAATGGTTTCTTTCTCTCTTTGTGACTGTGGAACTTTTTCTTTCAACTGTCTCCCTGCTGTAAACTGTCTCACACACACATACACACCTCTTGGTAAATTCTTAAACACATAATGATTTATTTTTTTAAAGGAAAATGGGGGAAGCTTTCCTTAGCAGCATTGGTATTGTGTGTAAAGTAATCAAAAGTGTGATTAGCATGGAATTCTGTTGAACTGTGGGAATGATGAAACCATCAGTGTAACACAGACCAGTAATCATGGTGATTGTTACAATGGATCGATAGGACTGACCCACCAGTTCAGAGTTATGTTTATATGGCATGCAAAAAGCGTCCTTGTATGGTGACACAGGACTTACAACACTAACAGGTCATGTGTAAGATAAGAATTACAAGGGCTTCATTTTTTCATGTTTGCTCTTTTGTGTTTGTTTTGGGGTTGATTTTTTATGGGACCAACTTAGGAACTTTTTAATTGCCATAATTCAATTATAATGAAGTTTATTTGAACAAATGAATATCAGTAATTGCCTAAGTTTGTATCATACTTGGAAGATATATATTGGGGAAACATATTTATTATACTTGGAAGATATCCATTATTGGGGGGGAAAATCATTTATTATACTTTGAAGATATCTATTATTGGGAAAGAACATCTCTCAATTGACAGACCCGCCCCAAACCCCCCCCCCCCCCCCCCCCCCCAAAAAAAAAAAAAAAAAGTTTTTAAATCAACAAACAAAACAAAAACAAAAAAAAAAAAACCCAACTCCAAAACAATATCGCTCTTGCACAAAAACCCTCGTATAGAGTTCCTATAAAAATATATAGGAATATAGAATTATCTTAATTTTGAATAAATTGCTTCACTCAGCTCCCCCAACCCCCTCTTATGCAACGCAACAAATACAATTTTTTTAAAAAGTCAATACTTTGTTGCACACAGACATAAGGCTTGGGTCGGTTTCTAACACACACACACACACACAGAAGGGGGGAGGGGATGCACCAGTGTGTTTCCTAATTATGCTTTCAGTCATTCAGTACATTCTCTAAATCAAGCCTGCCTTTCTTTTTTTATGTAGTTTTTAATTCCTGACTGTACTGCGCTTTTTCAGACATACAGTGCGGAAGTCCATCGCCAGACTGATGACTGTGATGAACCAGGCCCAGAAGGAGAACCTGAGGAAATTCTACCGCCCAAAGAAATACCGCCCCAAGGATCTGCGACTCAAGAAGACACGAGCAATGCGCCGCCTGCTCTCGCCTCACGAGAAGAGTCTGAAGACTGTGAAACAACAGCGCAAAGAAAGACTGTACCCAGTGCGCTGCTATGCTGTCAAAGAATAATTCTCATCAATTAAAGGGGTGGTAGTGGACGATTTGAATCTCTTTTGTTGATGTTGCGAAGGAATGATGCTGTTGTGAAGGAATGGTGCTGCTGTTGTGAGTGAATGGAAATCCCCTGTGGGGGCATGTCTGTATAAATAACATCACCTGGAAATTCCATGTTAGGAATTCCCTCTTTTCTATCCTTCTCTTTGTTTCTGCCTTACTCTTTTTCTTCTGTCACTTCCTTTTTGTCTTTTCTGCCCTCTTGGTCCATTCTCCTGCCTTTTTTCCCCAGAAAGACTTAAAAAGTAACAATTCTCACCCATGCATTGGACCCGACTTGTTGGGGGCTTAACAGTAATGCAGTGCATTTTCGTTCATATGACAGACAAGAGTAGTTGCTATCTGAGCATTTTGACGAAGAAGAAAGAATGAAAGATGGCAGAGAAGTATCGGCTGCCTTGGCACAGTTGTTATTACCATGGGTTACGGACTGGAAGGTCACAGGCTTGAATCCCATGAGAGGACTATAGGGTTTTGGGGTTTTTTTTAATTGTGGTCAACTCCCACCCAGGGTGAGTTTGCTATGGGATGATTGGGACCACACAGTCGAGCTTCATCCACTTAACAGATGTGATTTTGAGAGTGTTGCTCAAATTACCTGACCAACACTGTAGCTGCCTGTATCATTATGTCTTCATTGTCATTGATCATCATGCAGTAAAAGAAAATTGTCTGATTTTGGTGGCTCGGGTCTCAATATGACCTCGGTTTAGGTTTCTGCACACACTTCTGTGCCTGTGTTAAGTTTGTGTCGGAGCCTTGGAGTTAAAGGTTCACTGAGAGAGGGACGTTGTATGGATTATGTGGTGGTGGCCACTATCCCCGGTGGGCATCTCACTTAGTCTGCCTCTGTGACTGAGGAATTACTGTGATCAGTAGGGGGCCTAGTAGGTGGAGTCTTTCATATGTTTGTTCAGAACAGGCGTCACTGAACACCACGAAAAGTGACCCAGCAACACTGCAGGGCCTGTCTGGCTGGTTTTCTCACGGCAGTCTGACATAGGAGGGCCCCTGTGGACTTCAAATCCTGAGGATGCAACATGATGAATCTAGGCAAAGAGATGAAATGAGCAGTGTGGGAGAAACCCAGGACAAGAACATCACAGAAGACAAGACAGCCAAAAACAAAAGCTAAAACAAACATATTTTTTTGAATGGCAGAGTAGTGAGCAGTAGTTCTTGAACTAACGAATTAAAAATTAATGTTTCAAGTCTTGATATCCTTAATAATGATAATAATAATAATAATGAATAGCATTTATGTAGCGCATTTCTCAAAGCAATGACTCAATGCGCTTGAGTGAGACTTAGAACCACAGTGAGAGGTCACATGGGATAGCCTAGTGGTTAGAGCTTAGTGTTCGCGATTTAATAGCCCGGGTTCAAACCACTATCAAGATGCCTGTTCAAGATGTTTCCCTTGGAGTTAACTTCAGTACCAATTCCACTCCCCAGAAAGGCCTTCGATGAGACTAAACCAAGGCCACGTGTGTCAACACATGCAAAACATCTTGCACATGTTAAAACCTGTCCTGCCTTGCAGAAGTGTAGTACATAAGTGCAAGTAAGGATGGATGAACAAAAGATATATATATAAGAAAAACGCATGCACATTGGTGTGCTATCCGGCTGGCTCCCTACTCGGTGACTTTGCTTTGGGCTCATTGGGAATACAAGTACTTTATTATCTCACAACCAGAAAACAGATGAACAACAAAAAATACACATATATATATATTTATAAGAAAAATGCAACCACACTGGTGTTCAGGCTAGCTCCTACTTGAGCGACTTTGCTATGGGGTAATTGGGAATGTCGGTACTTCATTATCTCGCAGAGAAATTTAAGGTGGTCACAAGCCATGAGTAAAAGTAAACAAGAAAAGTTGAAATGCTGCTATCTTGATGGTGGGCAAAAATGGTTACATTCATAAATATTTCACTATTGGTGAACCTAGGTGCTCTAGCCTTCTTCTTCCTTTTTTTGTCATGTTTCTCCCAGGGGAGGTTTGACATTGATGAGCCTTCTCCATCTCTCTCTGTTTTGAGCTTCCTCCTTATTTATGCCCCTTTTTGTAAGATCATCTGCAATAAAGGCAGCCCAGGTTTTGCTAGGTCTTCCCTTTGGTCTCTTTCCATCCACTACGAAGTTCATTGCTCTTTTTATGATGTGGTGGTCTGCTTTCCGTTGAACGTGCCCAAACCAGCGCAGTCTATTGGTACTAGCTACAGACTTCAGATCATCAACTTTGCATATTCTCCATAGTTCTTTATTGGTGATCCTGTCTTCCCATTTGATCTTTGTCATGTAGCGTAGCATTCAGTTTTCACAGCTCTTCAACAAACGTTCGATGGTTTATGTGAAAACCCATGTCTCCAAACCATACAGGAGAACAGGTCTAATACAGGCCTTATATATCAGACAGTGTCTCTCCAGTGGGATTTTCTGATTTCTGAGCAGACTTGCCAATTCTTTCCATTTCTTCCAAGCACTCGCAATCCTGGTTCTGACAGCTGACTCAGATTTTGCTTCGCAGCTCATCATCTCTCCCAGGTAGCAGAATTCGTCTACCACTTCTATCTTCCCTTGTTCAAATTCTAGCTCCTTCTTTCCTGCTAGGAGCTCTAGCCAAGGAACAAAAAACCAAACAAAACCAGTCTTCAAATTTTCATCAGAAATAAGTCCAAATGTTTTCAGTAAGTAATCAAGGTCAGGATCACATCTATTATGATTAACTCTGTTTCTAGCTGTGAAATGATGGTAAACGAATAGAATGTATTGTCCACTGTTATGGTGTCCTCCTATACATACTGGAAACCTTCCCTCAGTAAATGAAGAAGGAAACTGAGAAGATACAGACCAGAATCTGTAGTTTTTGTCAGTCAGAAACTGCATTTCCACAATTTCCCAACTTTTTCAAATTCATTTTCCCCTTGAATATTTTTTCCCCCTCAAAATGCAGATTTTTATCTAGACTTAAGAAATACAACTTAGCTATCCACCATGGCGCAGTGGTTAGCGCCTTGGATAAAGGCTGGAAGGTCGCGGGTTTGGATCCCATAAGAGTTGTAGGGACTGAAATAGACTCCAGCTGGCTCCTACTTGAGTGAAACTGCTATGGGCTCATTGGGGATATATATACTTTATCATCTCACATCAGAGAAATGTATGTTGGTCACATGCCATAGTTTCACTCATACTAAATTTTAACCTTTTCAATGATGTTTTGGAGCACAAATAACTTAAACATGTCTATTGTTCCTCTCTAGGTTCTTTTTTTTTATGTAGCCTGCCGGACAGTCTGATAGTTCAAAACTCTACTTTTTGTCTCATTCTCTGTAAGATAATGATCATCAGGATCTTGCTTGCATGACAGATAAGGGCTATTGTTCTCTAGTTACTGCAGTCTTTTACATTTCCATTCTTGTGGGGCATAACAGATTTTTATGACTTCTAGTCTGCCAGCCACTGAACGGCCTTCCAGATTTTATAACATAGGTATGGTAACGCATTGCTCTCAGCCCTTCTGAGTGTTTCAGAAGCTCCGGAATGTTACTGAGGCCTGGTGAATTTTCTGCATTTTAGAATGTCTTCTAGCTTGGTTAGAAGAGTTCCGTCTTTGATTTTTGGCTTGAAACTAACTTTGCTTGACTAATCTGATCTATTGAAAGAGTTGTCTTATTTTCCTTTTTTTTGGTGTTCATTCATCTTTGTGCATTCTTATTCCAGCCAGTTTTTCTTGTCTTCGAATCTTTCTCTTGATTATCTTTCTTTAATTGTATGTTTTCTTCTCTTTTACGTGATTTGCAGGGCTTGCGTTTTTCTTGGGCTGATGATACCAATACCTGGTCACTTAAATGGCTTTGGTTTCTTTTGTTTTTCTTTTTGGTTTTTCTCCTGCAGATTTAGTGTAGATCTTTTTCATGTCAGTCCAAATTTTCTTTGGCAATCTCATCAGTTTCCTCCCATCTCTCTAGCAACTGTGAAAAGCAGTTGCTTGTTTCAGTTTGGAAACAAGAGGCAAGGACTGGGTCTTCAAGTTTTCAGTATCAAATTTAGGGGATGGTATATTTTTGTAATTTTTGGTAGCTTTGAATCTTACTTTCACCATCACCAGTTTGTGGTCAGTGTCACACAGTCTACCTTACTGACTGGTGGGTAAAAACGGTTCTAAATGCAAAAATCTCACCTTTGGTGAACCTGGGAACTCTAGCCAAGGAACAACAACAACAACACAAAAATTTCTTCATACTTAGCTCAATTAATGTATGCATTTTTCCCCCCAGAAAATTCTGCTTCTAAGGGAATTTACTCCTTTGTTTAACGTTGTCTCTTATCCTCTAAAAAAAGAAAAAAAAGAAAAAGAAGAGACCCAAAAAAACCCCACCCCACCCCAAACCAAACCACCCAACAATAACAAACAACACACAACAACAACAAACCCAACTAAAAACAATGACACAAAACTGAAAGAAAAAACAACCTGTCAGTAGGGTTTGTTGTTTTCTTTATTAAATGTTATGCATTCAACTCTGTTCCTAAAAATCAAAGAGAAAAAAAAAGGGGGGGGGAGGGAGGGACAACCTTTCCCATGCACGTCACATCCCTCCCCCCCCCCCCCCCATGTTTCTATTTCTGGATGGTTAAGTCCACGAAATTTCTTAACTTCGTGCAGCCCATGAAAAGCGCACACAAGTCAGCAGCAAATGCCTAGCTATTTTTTTGATTGGTGGAAGATGAAAAGTGAACTGTTGTCGGTGTCATTTCTGCAGTCTATATAAAGAACATAGCGAGGGTGGCGGGTGGGGATCCTTGAAGAGTGTGTCAACTATATCAGGCTCTGGGGTGGGGGGCGGCTGTGTATTGCGGAAAATCGATTTACAAAATCACTTTAGAATTATAAAAAAGACATATTTTTATCCGATTGTCAACTATCACATGCCCAAGACTGGGAGGGAACTAATAATGGGGAAATTCTATAAGAAAAAAGATTTTGAAAATCTGAAAAAGACATATTTTTACTGGCATGTCACCTTGATGTAGTCTTCAGTACAGTGTCTGTTGCCCCAGAGTTGTGTAACCCTCCCTCCCCGTTCCCTCATTCCATGTCGCCCCCCCCCCCCCCTCCTGTCTGTCATACATGCACACTGGTTAC
The DNA here is from genome assembly GCA_028751875.1 of Rapana venosa. Taxonomy (NCBI): domain Eukaryota; kingdom Metazoa; phylum Mollusca; class Gastropoda; order Neogastropoda; family Muricidae; genus Rapana; species Rapana venosa. Next base: position 23,804,162 of record CM054167.1, on the reverse strand, counting down.
GCACACACACGTGCGTTCATGCGTGCGCCTCTCTCTCTCGCTCTCTCTCACACACACACACGCGCGCGCGCTAAGTGTGAAATGCACACGCACGGAGAGAGATCTGTGCACATACACGCGCGCGCACGCAAACACAAGAGTTTAAAAAACAGACACCCACTGAGTAAGATGTGCACACATGCGCGCGCGCGCACACACACACACGCACTCGCACAGAGTTTGAAACACACCCACTGAGAGATATCTGTACACGCGGGCGCGCGCACGCACGCACACACACAAAATAAAAGTTTGACTTTGATACACAACGCACTCGCGCGCGCGCATTTGGAAAGAGCTCTTGAGGACCAGTAGATGATGAATGAACAGAAGCGATCACCCAGTGTATAGCGTTTTGTGCTAATATGTATAATTAGGTATTGTGTCTTGGGACTGTTCTTGCTTTCAGTATTTACAGCAAAAACGTTTTTGTGTGTATGATTATTAATTTTAAAAACGTAGGGAAGTTGACCTCCAAAGCTGACCCATAAATATCCCCATTCTCCACTGAAATTTGAACCCACGACTTCACAGAACGCTGTGATTGAAATCGAACGGTTTAACCACTCAGCCATAATGTCCAATACACCATAAAGAATTTCTTACCTATAAGAAGATTACTACAAAGACAGAAAAAAAAGAAAAATTTTGTAAAACGTTTTGTTTGATTTTGAGCTTTTAAACTTTACCAACCTCATTCGTGTTTGTAAATATTGTACGTCTCTCTCTCTCTCTCTCTCTCTCTCTCTCTCTCTCTCTCTCTCTCTCTCTCTCTCTCTCTCTCTCTCTCTCTCACACACACACACACACACACACATTGTTGGAGAGAGTACCTAAAAAAACCACCCCAAAATGAGGTTCTTGAAACATAAAAATGTGTTGTGATGGTTTCCTTGTGTGTTTCATATTACACAGCATATTACAATAACCTCTCAGGAACTAGCACCATGACTCAGTCATTAGCGCCTTGGTTTGCAGACTGAAAGGTCGCGGGTTCGAATCTCGTAGCAAATGTAAGAATGTTACTGTTAGCAAGTTAGCACCTCCTCAGTGAAAGTTGTACGACCTTGTAGAGAAGGTCTATTTAAAAAAAAAAAAAAAACCTTGAATTTTTTTTCGTTCCTCGGCTACAGCCCAGAGGTTCATCTTGCGTATGGGATCGTTTTTGTTTTTCTTTTTTTGGGTCCCCCCCCCCCCCCCCCCCCCAATTTAGGTAGCTGAATTCCAGCTACGGGGAGGGATGGCGTCTAAAATACAACACCTGTGGACATGCGTTTAAAAAAAATTATCTGTTCCTACTTGCACGAAATGGCCTACACGTCTGAAAGGCAGAACGGGTCTTAAACATGTGCGCAACATGTTCTGCGTGCAGTTACACACAGGGCGTCAGTTTATAGTCTGATGCGATGGACCTTGACATTCAGTTCGATTTTTTGGCCAAAGTGGGAAGAAAGGGTAAGGCTGGGAATCGAACCCAGAACCTCACGATTTATTTGTGCTGCCACATTTTTCTTCTTACTTCAAGAAGTAATGTATGGCCCAGAATCATATGTAATAATAAACATGGCACAGAAAGAAAGAAAGAAAGAAAGAAAGAAAAACTTATTTTCTTTGTTAGAAAGTTTGGCACCCACAATACAAAGTGAGGTTACAGAGTAATGGGTTTTCCAGACTTTGGTCATCTTCCTATCCAGCAAAGCGAGTTTGCTATGGGCTCATTGGGAAGGCTAGGACCACATAGTCGAGCTTCATCCACTTTACGGGCGCAATTTTAAGAGAGTTGCTCAAATTACCTGACCTATACTGCATGTGTCTGTATTTCTAAGAGCCTAGTTGGTGCTTGGATATAATTATGATAGAAAGCGTCGAGTACAGCCCTGCCATAAAGTCTCAAAGCAGGTACACTTCCAAAGCAGCATCTTTACATAAAATCCTTATCATCATCGAACATCATGCAATAAGCGAAAATTGTCCCCCGATTCGGTGACTCTGGTTGCTCTGGTCTCATGGGAACCTCAGATTCGGTTTCCTTATACGCCTCTGTGTCTGTGGTAAGTTTATGTCAGACACTGTTCACATAAAACTTATTTTTGAAAGTACCACTTTGAGAGATTTTTATGAAATCTTCAACAACAGTATTGAACACTGTTCATTTTTTGTTCATACCAATAGCCTACTGCAGGTTCCTATCTTTTGTATCCCGTTTACACAAGGAGGTAATACTCTCCCTCAAAAGTCCTTCGGATGAGACTATAAACCGAGGTCCCGTGTGCGAACGCACGCAGAACATCTTGCACACACGTTCAAACCCGTTCCGCTTTTCGGAAGAGTAGGCCATTGTGTGCCGGTGGGAACGGATGACAACATTGACAAAACTGCACACACACGGAGAATGGATGGAAAAAAAATGCACATGAATGCTTATTCCATTATTCTCGAAATAAAAGAATAAATAAATAAATATATACTAATAGGCGGGATAGCTCAGTGGTCGGAGCACTCGCTTTCCCCCAGCCAAGTTAAGCAGCGTCGAGCGTGGTTACCAGTTGGATGGGTGACCGTTTGCGCGCCTGGGTTTCAGTACAGCTCCCCCAGTTCACCCAGCTGTAAATGGGTACCTGCCCTCTTTAGGGTCAGGGAAGGTAAACCAGCGAGGGAGAGGAGATGGGCGCCGCCCTCAATATGCTGGCCCCTAGAGAAGTGAGGTCTCTGACGCCTCGCTCCCCTACGACCTTATAGGTTATGGGACTCCTTTACCTTACCTTTACCTCTAATAGGCCTAGCACCGTAGTCATAAAGAGAGTACCAGCTGTGACCCATGCTTAGGACAATACATAGCCAACCTAGTGAGCCACAACAACATGGACGAGAGTGATTGTTCTTTGCCAAGAGTCCACACAGCCTGAATAATTCAGTGCAGTGTCCCCCAATAACTCATCAGGGAGTTAAGAGAGAAGTCAAGAGAATGAATAGCCACGACAGTTACAGGCTGCGTCGTAATTGCCAGTCAAATGGTGTACGCACACGTTTATACACTTTTAAAAAATCCTTTTCAGGGGACACGGAAATAACCTTGCTTTTAAGAGGGCTGCGCTTTTGTGATCTGACCACACATTAATACAAGTTCCGTATTTGTCAAGTAAGCACCAGATTTTGACTTTGCTGTAAACCCTTGTTCTTCCGCGTTCTCTGGCCATGCTAAATCTGTTGTTTAGTGCGGTCTGGGTGGCCAAACCTGCACAGTCTGTAGTGATTTCATCGGTCCCAACAGCTTTTCGCCGAGCTCTACTGGGCTGGGCCACCACGTCTGGTGTCTCAGAGTGTTGAAGGTAGGGCAGGACTGCAGGATATGGGAGGAGTGGGCCTGTGTGCCACAGGGGTACTGGTCAGTTTTGGGATATTTTCAGGCGGTGGAGATGGGAGATAGGAGCTGGCAGTGTCCAGTTCGAAGTTTTAAGGATGTCTGTATATCCATTTACCGTGATTAGTGTGATTGCCAGTTAAATGAAGAACACACACATTGAGATTTTTTTGGGTTTTAATCCCTTTCAGGGGGCACTGGAATAGCCTTTCCTTGTGACATAATGGCCCATGTTTGAGCCATCACCCAGACACCCCCCCCCCCACTCCCACCCTCCTGGAATTAACATCAGTGCCCTCTCCACTGCCCTGAAAGTCCTTTGGATGAGACTACAAACCGAGGTCCCGTGTGCGAATGCACGCAGAACATCTTGTGCACACGTTAAAATCTGTCCCAACTTTCGGAAGAGTAGGCCATTATGTGCCGGCAAAAACAGATGACAAAGTTTTAAGAAAAAACAAACGCACACGGGTGTGTTTGGACATCATCCCTGAAGTTTGAATGCAGCTACCTGCATGGTGGGTACAAGAACAACAGCTCCAAAACAGTGGCATACGCAAAATCTCACCATTGGTGAATCTGCGAGCTCTAACCGATGATAGAAAAAATCCCGACCAATCCTATCAAATAACTTTCCAAACGCAAAACAATTGCACACCCTAGGGTCCCAATAAACATGAAATAAACCATAGGCAGAAGAGACACGATTTATCAAGGTGTCTGTACACGGAAGAGATTGAAAAATAAATAATAAACATAAAAGATAAGGGGGGAAATCTAGGTGGAGCATAGACAACTCACAATCTTGATGAATTTTGATCAAGTACGGTTTTTATTGTTTTAAAGATCCAAATTCCTGATTAGGGAACAAAACTGTCCACACATTTATTTATACAAGTTCCGTAGATGTCAAGTAAGCACTGCAAAAGAGGCTTTATTTTTCACTAGAAGACTTAACAGCTTACATCTTCAATCTAGATCTAGACCTAAGCTAGACTTTTGCATTGCATTGCATTGTATTTCTGTCAGTTTGTCAGTGGATTTCTCTACATGAAATAGGCACTGTTCTCCCTGGAAGCGTCGCCACAAGAGCAGCGCTATCTGTTCTTTTTCTTTTCTTTAGTGTTCTTGATTGCCAGTGCATGCTGTGTATTTTTTTCTACAGAATATTGCCAGGGACAACGTGGTTGTTGTTTTTTTACATGGGTTTTTGATTTCACATGCACTAGGAGACTGACAGCTTAGAATACGAATTTAGAACTAAAAGCCAAACCAAACAGGCCTTTCTCTTCTTACAAAGCAACAAAAGGCTGAGAATCTGAATCTAGATCTACAGCTAAACCACAGACTTTTCTGAGGGGCGAAAACGTCAATCTAAATCTAAACCCAAACCTAAAAGACTGTTCTGATGAAGTGACTGACAGCATGTGGTGAAGAAAACCAGACTGTTAAACACATCCTTCAATGATGCAGGCTCCGCTATACAGGCACCTAAGGAAGAGTGTGTGGCCGACAGAAACAGCCCTGCAAACCAAGCTGGTACAGGCCCACGAGAGGAGCTGGAAAGGACATGCCATTAGTTTCCCCTGACACAACTGACGGTGAAAAGCCGAGGAGAGAAGAGAAGAAGACTGAAAACTTGAGGTCTGAATCTATATCTAAACCCAATGAGACCTTTCTCACAAAGCAACTGACAGAATAACATCTCAATCCAGATCTAAAGCCAAACCCCAGAGACACCTTTCTTACAAATTGCTTGACTGCATTAATTCTGATGTTAGATCTAAATGCAAACTAAGAAATTGTTTTCTTGCAAAATGAGCGACACCATAACATTTGAATTCAGATCTAACCCCCAAAGCTAAGAGACTTATCTTACAAAGTGACCCAGAACTTAACATCTGAAAATCGATTTAAACCCAAACCTTAGAGACTTTTTTTTAAACAGAGTGGCTGACACCATAATTCTAGACCTAAACCAAAATCTAAGAAATCTATCTGAAAAAGTAACTGACAGCATAACATCTGAATCTAAACCTAAAAAACAAACAACCCCCCAAAGAATCTTTAAAGAAAAGGAGGGGGGGGGGGGGACTTTAAAGCCTGAATACAGATCTTTACCCTAAATAACAGAGGTGTTTCTTTTCAAAGTAACCAACACCTTAAAATCTGAACCCAGATAGAAACCGACGGTTGAATCTGCGCCTGAATCTGCGCTTGAAAAACGAATTGGACAGGGGCTTGAGTGTTGCAGACTTCTCTGAAACTGGAAGACGAGTCCTGGTGAGAAACGGTTTGCGGACTTGGGGGAGCCATGGACTTCTGTGGACTTTAGATTCCGATTTCACAATCCGTGGGAACGGTTTCCTGGATTCGGGTTTAGCCCTGCAACGGGGCCTGAAATCTGACTCGGGGTTGTCGGCCCTGCATGTTTGTCGGGCTTTGCGCAATGGTGCAGGTCGCTTTGTGGGTTTTAATTTGGGCACATCTGAAACATTACAGAGATGTTGAAAATTGTAACACACATCTGTAATACCGCAGTAAAAGAGATGTTGAAAATTGTAACATATCTGTAATACGCAATAAAGAGATGTTGAAAATTGTAACACACATCTGTAATACGGCAATAAAGAGATGTTGAAAATTGTAACACAGACACAAACCCTAATTCTCATAGGCAGACAAACTATATGCTTGACACCGCATACACACACATGCACTCACGCAATTGAAAACAAGCACACAGGCGCGCGCTCACACGCACACACGCCACGCACGCACATACTCGCGCGCGCGCTCACACGCACGCGCGCGCGCGCGCGCACACACACACACCACACACACACACACACACACACACACACACACACACGTACGTGCGTACAAGCAAGCACTGACAAATCAATGTCCGAGTAGTGTAACATTTTTGTAAATGCACATGTGTGTATGTACCCCCCCTCCCCCCACGCACACACACAGAGTCCTTCGGACGAGACTATAAATGGAGGTCACGTGTGCGGGTGCAGGAAGAATATCTTGCGCACACGTTAAAACCTGTTCCCTTTTCGGAAGAGTACCAGATGTGTGCCGGTGAGAATTGATGACAAAATGTACACAACCGAATATACAGCGGACTAGATGGAAAAAAGCACATGAGTGCTATTCCATTATCCTCGAAATAAAAGAATAAAGTCACACACACACACCACACACACACACACACACACACACACAAGCTCGACTATCTGATATCATCTGAAGAACTATCACACACACACACACACACACAACGCGCGCGCGCCCGCGCGCACACACGCACACACACACACACATACATACACACACGTGTGCACGCGCGCACTCACATCAACAAGCCCATATAACTTACGTTTGAGGACAAAGTCACAAGTCTATGACCTACATTTGAGAACAAAGTCACAAATCTTTATGACCTACTTTTGAGAACAAAGACAGATTCCTCATGACTTACATTTGAGGACAAAGTCACAAATCTTCATGACCTAATTTTGAGAACATAGTAACAAATCTTCATGACTTACTTTTGAGGACCATGTCACAAATCTTTATGACATACTTTTGAGGACAGTCACAAGTCTTCATGACTTACATTTGAGGACAAAGTCTCAAGTCTTTATGACTTACTTTTGAGGACAAAGTCACAATCTTCATGACTTACTTTTGAGAAAAAAGTCACAATCTTCATGACTTAGTTTTGAGGACAAAGTCACAAATCTTCATGACTTACTTTTGAGGACAAAGTCACAAGTCTTCATGACCTACTTTTGAGAACAAAGTAAGATTCTTCATGACTTACATTTGAGGACAAAGTCACAAGTCTTTATGACTTACTTTTGAGGACAAAGCGATGCCTTAGAACACCAACAGTCTATCGATAGAGCCACCATTTTCAAAAGTTTTGAGATACACTCATTTGAAAAGTTCGAAAGGTCAGAACAAATCGTGGATTGAACGGAAGTATTCAGTTTTTGGAAAGAGAATGCGTATTGATGAGATCTTTATCGAGCATCTTTATGTTGTAATACATGTAGAAGAAAGCGCATAAATGCATATTTATAACTGATGGCCTGTTTTTGCCTTGAATTTTCTCACAGTCTGCATGTGGAACTTTGATGTCCACTAATTCTGGTCCTCTCAAAGCGATGCTAGGCTAGGCTAGTGCAGAAAGTGGAATTTCCTGTAAAGGCCAGGATAGCAAAAACACTGGCAGTTAAGGAAGACCACCTTGCTTGCAGAGAAAATACAGGCATGGCACAAAGCTTGACCCTCTTTCCCAGATAAGATCACATTCCAGCCATCAGTTTTCAGCAGGAACAACCACACAACCTCCAGGCTTCGCCAGTGTTACATAAACCCTGCCAGCAGTCCAAGTGTATCCACTCCTAGGCAAGGTTTTGCACAGCTGGATGTTCGCTGTTGCATAGCCCTGTCCCAGATAATTGGCATTAAGTTAGCATTAAAGGCTTTAGAGGAAAAGTGGGATGCTGTGCGGTAGTCCAGTGTACCCTGTGAAATTTGCTAGGGTAATTTTGTGCAACAAAGGTTTTCTTCAAATATCTTTAAAACAATAAAAAAACTTTAATTTCATACTTTTGTCATCTGAAAGTTTACAGTAAATTCTACCAAATATTAAAAAAATCGAAAACTGCTTATTTTTTCAGATAAACCGTTGTTGCTCTAAGGCATCGAAATTTAAGTTACAAGTCTTCATGACTTACTTTTGAGGAGAGAGTCACAAGCCTTCACCGACATTTGAGGACAAAGTCACGAATCTAGATTCATGACCAACATTTGAGGACAAAGTCACAAGTCTTCTCCGACATTTGAGGACAAAGTCACAAGTCTTCTCCGACATTTGAGGAAAAAGTCACACATTTTGATGGCTTACTTTTAAGGACAAAGACAAGTCTTCATGATTAATTTTACTTCTTCTTGGTCCAACGCTCAAACAGCAACTATCATCTGTTGTCATAATGAGCGAAAATGCGTTGCGCTGCCGTTAAAGCGCCTGACAAGTTCAGGCCTAGAGCATCCGACTTCGGCGTGTCATGATATACTATTGAGGACAAAGACAATGACACAGAGCAGAAAATGTATCAGTTACTGATGTAGGCTAAGTGCCAAAGCCTATATCAAGCACGTTATGTAGCAAAATATGATGAAATTATCTTCAAGTATGTCAACTCTCAACATAACTTGTACTCTCTCAAATTAAAGATCTTGGCGTCGGACTGTCGAAACAGAGCTGAAGACCTTCCAACATACCTGGGGAACCATTCAGAAGCTGGCCCAGGACAGACAGGAGTGGAGAACATTTGTTGCTGCCCTACGAGCCAATAAGGCACAAAGGCATTGATGATGAAGAAATTAAAGGAGAAAAACAATCCTCTGAAGTTCGAGTATGCCATGTATGGTTGAGGTAGGCTACATGAGAAAGAAGTCACTCACCCAAACTTCTCATCCAGTGTACTGTACTTTTCAGTCTCACAATGATGCCTTGATGTGAGGATTTAGTTCCAGCGCTTGTTTTACATAACTCCTCCCCCCCCCCCCCCATCCCCTGCGTTAAGCTGGGAGACGATAACAACAACAACAACAACAAAGGACAAAGATAAAACTTCCATGAATCTTCAGCATAAAAACACGAGGTCCCCCCCAAAAAAAAACAACTTCCCACACAGCACGCACACACACACACACACACACGCACGCACACACACACATACACACACACGCACACACACACACACGCACACAGACAGACAGACACACACACACACACACACACGCGCGCGCGCGCGCGCGCGCGCGACTATCCGATATCACTTTTAGTGGAAGGAAGGACTTTCATCTGAAGAACTAAAACGCGCGCGCGCGCGCGCACACACACACACACACAACACACACACACACACACACACACACACACACACACACACACACACACACACACACACACACACCACACCAACATACACACACCAACACACACACAAACACCCCCCCCCCCCCCCCCCCCCCCATCCCCACACACACACACACAGGGACTTACTTTTCAGGACAAAGTCGTCGCTCAGTTTGGAGAACAGGGACGTTCCTTTCTCCTTCAGCTTGCAAGCAAAGCGGACGTTAGGGTGAAGGGGCAAAGCGTCACGCAGATCTAAAACTTCTCCGTCCTGACCGTCTATCAACAGGCCGTCCTTCAGCCACACGTATACGGGTGCCTTCAGAAGGGAGCGTGACTGGCACACTAACCGTTTGTGCGAGTAATGGATCCTGGGAGTCTTGGCAAACACTGGAAAGAAAGACAGAAAGACAGAAAGAAAGAAAGGAAGAAAAGAAAGACAGAAAGAAAGAAAGAAGGAAAGACAGGAAGAAAGGAAGGAAGAAAGAAAGAAAGAAAAGAAAGAAAGACAGAAAGAAAGAAAGAGAGAGAGAGAGAGAGAGAGAGAGAGAGAGAGAGAGAGAGAGAGAGAGAGAGAGAGAGAGAGAGAGAGAAAGAAAGAAAGACAGACAGAAAAAAAGAAAGAAAGAAAAGAAAGAAAGAAAAGAAAAAGAAAGAAAGAAAGAAGAAAGAAAGACAGAAAGAAAGACAGAAAGAAAGAAAGAAAGAAAAGAAAGACAGAAAGAAAGAAAGAAAGAAAGAAAAAGAAAGAAAGAAAGAAAGAAAAGAAAGAAAGACAGAGAGAGAAAGAAAGAAAGAAAGAAAAGAAAGAAAGAAAGAAAGAGAGAAAGAAAGAAAGAAAGAAATAAAAGACAGAAAGAAAGAAAGACAGAAACAGAAAAAAAAAGAAATAAGGAAAGAAAGACAGACAGAATGAAAGACAGAAAGAAAGACAGAAAGAAAGAAAGACAGAAAGAAAGACAGAAAGACAGAAAGAAAGAAAAAAAGAAAGAAAGAAAGAAAGAAAGAGGAGAGAGAGAAAGAAAGAAAGACAGAAAGAAAGACAGACAGAAAGAAAGAAAGACAGAAAGAAAGAGAGAAAGACAGAGAGAAAGACAGAAAGAAAGAAAGAAAGACAGACAGACAGAAAGAAAGACAGACAGAAAGACAGACAGACAGAAAGAAAGAAAGACAGACAGACAGAAAGAAAGAAAAAAAGAAAGAAAGAAAGAAAGAAAGAGAGAGAGAAAGAAAGAAAGAAAGAAAGAAAGAAAGAAAGAAAGAAGAAGAAAGTTTGGAAAGAAATGCGGTATGAAAAGTGTATAGTGTAGGAGGTAGGGGTGTGTGTGTGTGTGTGTGTGTGTGTGTGTGTGTGTGTGTGTGTGTGTGTGTGTGTGTGTGCGTGCGTGCGTGTGTGTGTGTTTATTTTAATTTTATTTTATTCTTTTCTATCGAGGATAATGGAATAAGCACTTGTGTGTTTTTTTACATCCAGTCCCCGTGTGTATGCAGTTTTGTAAATTTTGTCATCCGTTCCCACCGGCACATACCCCTGTGTGTGTGCGTGCGTGCGTGCGTGCGTGCGTGCGTGTGTGTGTGTGTGTGTGTGTGTGTGTGTGTGTGTGTGTGTGTGTGTGTGTGTGTGTGTGAAAGTTTTATTTTCAGATGGTACATTAAACAAGCAGTGTGTGTGTGTATGTGTGTGTGTAGGGGGGGGGGGGGGTCACTCATCAGAGGAGGAGGGGGGAAGGGGGATTTGGAGTCACCTAGAACATACATTCTTGACTCACCTCCCCCCCCCCCCCCCCCCCCTACTCCCGTGGGGATACCGCTCATACGACAGACAACAATAGTTGCTGTCTGAGCCTTGGATGATGAAGGAGAAAAAGACCCTCGCCTTCCCACTAGGAACATGATTATTATAGGCCTACAGGTGCACTCCTGCACCCTAGGGTACCCACTGAAAATGACACAGAACGTAAAGAACAGGCAGCCTGACCTTTCGCAAAGTCCATTGCTCCTTTCACCTACAGGTAAACGGACGGATCGATGGTCTAGAGAGGTAACGCACTTACCTGTCTAGAAAGCGAAATGTCCAGGTTCGATCCCCGTTTGTGGCCGAAACTCTCTTCCTCCCCCCCCCCCAACCCCCATGAGTGGTAGTCTGGGTGCTAGTCTTTCATATGAGACGATAAGACAAAGTCCCCGCGTGCAACAGGCATTTAGCGCGTAAAAGAACCCACGGCAACAAGAGAGTTGTTCCTGGGTAAAATTCTGTACACAAAAAAAAGGAATCCCAATCTTGCTAGGGACATAAATACACACGCAGACAGCATGACAAAAAAAAGAAACCACCCCTAAATAATATGGGTGGCGTTGTTTTTGTGGCGACGCGCTCCCCCCCCCCCCCCCCCCCACCAGGAAGCGCATCCCGCGGAGAAATCTATCATGACTTAAAACAAATTAAAAAAAAATCTGCTGTGACTTTAAAGTGATATACAAACATGCGCTTTGACTTGTCTTTGCAAGATATAGCGCTATATAAGTTCCATTTATTATCTTTATTATTACAAACACAGACTAGACACAGAACGTAGATATAGGCTAACAGGGAACAGCCAGACCTTCTTGCAAGTAGTATTCCTTCCTCCCTCCCTGCTTCCAATCAGAAAAATTAACATCCATCCTCACCTCACCTCACCTATCCCGTAGTCCTGTGGACCGTGGGGGGCACTAATGAAGACTCTACAACCAGCTTCCTCCACTCCCCGCAGTCCTCTGCTTTCCGTTAGCAAATCGTTCCACTCAAGGCCAGTCCTCCACTCTCTGATGTTATCTTCCCATCGTTTTCTCTGTCTGCCTCTTCTTCGTCTCCCTCCTTGTACTGCTATTCCCTGTAGGACAAGTCTTGGCCAGTCCAGATGTTCGTGTGACATGCCCGAACCACTTAAGTTTGCGTCTTTTCACTGAAATGAGGAGCTCTTCATAGGGTCCGATAGGCGTTTTTTGTTCTGGCCTTCACTTCCTCATGAGTGACGTGATCATACAGCAGACATTGGAATAAAAAAAAGGATACAGGCAATGGAGATGAGGTGCTTTCGCAAACTCTTTGGTATCCCATCTCATACAGAGGTCACATCACTAACATCCATGGATACCCTAAAAACAAAACGCTGGAACGGGGACCCCTCTCCTCCGGCCAGAGATCAACTCTCTTCTGACAAGGAAGCCAAGTCTGCCGCTTATTCCTACACATACCTCGGGTCTAAACCACAATAGCGGACTCAGCCAAAAAACAACAACCAAACCCCAGACCCTCCTTCCCTCTCTCATCATTCTAAAGCATATGTAGATATGCTTTAGAATGATAAGAAAAGACACGCGCGCTTGACAATGTGTAAAAAATATATGTTGGAATATCATTTATGCATTTATTTAATATTTAAGTGTCTATACTCTCTATTTGTTTGATTTGAATGTTTCTCTTATTTGTTCATTGCTTTCGCTCCCCCCCCCCCCCTCCCTCTTTTGACGAAGGCCTGGTGTAAAGTAGCCACTGGCTTATCCATATACCCTCATTAAAATATTCGAGTTCGAGTTCGAGTTCTCTCTCTCTCTCTCTCTCTCTCTCTCTCTCTCTCCCCAAAACCAGGAAGTTCACGAGACGATGTTCACCACGCACGCGAGCCGTACAGAGGAGAGGGAATGAAGGACGGGGCCGGATTTGCCACGGATTTTGTCCAAGTGAGATCGTTGCAAGCTGGACTGGGAATCGCTGCGTACGCGAAGAATGCCTATGCGCACACACACAGACAGACAGGCGGACGGACGGACGGACAGACAGACACACACACACACACACACGCACGCACGCACGCACCACGCACGCACGCACCCACACACACAAAGAGCACAAAAAAAAAAGTCGAGGTAATGATGGGGTGAGGGATCTGAGACTTTAAATCTGAATCCCATCCCCCCCCCCACTCCCCCGCCCCTCCTCTCCCCAAATCTATGTACCTACATGCATAGAACATCCCCGAAGTCGGAATGCGGCTACCTTCTTGATGGCGGGGTAAAACACGGTCGCATACATACCGCAAAAAACTCACCGCTGACGAACCTCGGTGCTCTTAGCCGAGGAACGAAAAAGGAAATAAATGTATGGATGATATAGTGACTCTGGACCTCACCCTGAAAGAAACCAGCCCAATATGTGTCCTTGCACGTGTAGCAAGTCATTTTTTTAAACTGATATAAATGACATACCAGTATGTGCAATCCTCTAAATCACAGACACAGACACAGACACACACACACACACACACACACACACACACACACGCACGCACGCACGCACGCGCGCCCCCCGTATATTTTTTTTAAATCTCAGAAGTCGTGTGGTTGATTTTCAATAGTTTGATTAATAGTTTTCTTCATTGTTTTACGTGATATTGATTACATTGTCATGTTGATAGTTTACAGCTGCATTGCTTCATTATTTCACTATAATTCATAACCCCTCCCCTCCTCTCTCTCCCCCCCCCCTCTCTCTCTCTCTTTGGTGTTGTTGTTGTTGTCCGATATAGGCTAAATTTTTGGGAATAGACATAAAACCTAAGAGAACACACACACACACACACACACACACACACACACACACACACACACACACACACACACACACACACACACACACACACTTCTTTATGAAGAAACTAATATATATATATGTGTACGCGCACAATGTGTGTGTATGCGTGTGTGTGTGTGCGTGTTAGTGCGCGCGCGCGTGTGCGTACGTGTATGTGTGTGCACACGCGCGCGTGTACCCATGCGTATGTGTGTGTGTGTGTGCACTCGCGCGCGCTTACTCATGAGCGTGTGTATACGCACACGCGTGTGCGTTTGTACGTATAGCATTCATTTTATGCGTCGCACTTTGTTGGCCTGCAGGTAAAACGCGCATAAAGAGCTGAACAGGTGGGTTTAGTGCAGAGAGGGGCAGGCGGCAGATTGTGCCCAAGCCTGTGTGTGGTTTTGCTCTGTCCGTTCCTTGGCGTACTTCAGTGACAGTTTTAGAAGCCGAGAACAATGATCTTCGACAATTTTGACAACGATTTATTCCCATTAACTTTTTTTTTTTGAGTTATAGAGAAGGAAAAAAGACTACCCCTCTCTCCTCTCAACCTCCACCTTCCCTTCCAAAAAAAAACAACAAACATTGAATAAACAAACGACAACAAAAACACAAAAATTCAACAGCAACCAAAAGCTAAACACTTTCTATGAAAAGAAGCAAAAGGAACGCAAACATGAACATACATACAAACAAACATACAAACAAAAATCCCTCTACATATCAACATAATTATCTAGGTTTTTTAGGTATAGGACACCCCTTCCCCGGAAAACACCAACAAAACAATACAAAAACAAACATCCCCCCCAAAAAAAAACCAACCCCAAAATAAAAACAACAAACAAACAAAGAAACTACACGCACAACTCTCCCCCAAAAATCTAACCTCCCCCTCCCTCGCGTCCAACCCCCCCCCCCCCCCCCCCTAAAACTAAACAAAGACCAAACAACTCCCACTACATCCCCCCAAAAGAAAGTTTTCTATATGCAGCAAAAGTTGACTACAGGTGGCACAGTTTGAACACACTATAGAATTATACAGACGTTATTGCAGAATATCTTTATCAGTCACTTAAGAAGAAGGCATTATGGTGCACAAAAACTTGAACTCATCTTTCGAATGAGACTATAAACCGAGGCCCCGTGTTCGACGGCATGCAGAACATCTTGCGCACACGTTAAATCCTGTTCCGCTTCCGATTTAACGTGTGCGCAAGATGTTCTGCATGCGTTCGCACACGGGGCCTCGGTTTATAGTCTCATCCGAAGGACTTTGACATTCATTTCGATTTTTTTTTGTCAAACTGGGAAGAAAGGGCGAGGAGGCTGGGAATCGAACCCACAACCTCACGGTTGACTTGTTGGCAGGCCAACGTCTTAACCATCCTGCCACCTTCCTTCTTGGTTGGCGTAGGTTGTGGGACACCTTCACCTTTACCTAAATGTGCAGACTGGAGTGGTCGGAGCACTCGCTTTCCCCTAGCCAAGTTAAGCAGCGTCGAGCGTGGTTACCAGTTGGATGGGTGACCGTTTGCGCGCCTTGGCTTCAGTACAGTTCCCCCAGTTCACCCACCTGTAAATGGGTACCTGCCCTCTTTAGGGTCAGGGAAGGTAAAGCAGCGAGGGAGAGGAGATGGGCGCCGCCCTCAATATGCTGGCCCTAGAGAAGTGAGGTCTCTGACGCCTCGCTCCCCTACGACCTAATAGGTTATGGGACTCCTTACCTATAAACTATGCAGGAGAGCAAGACACCAGCCAAATCTACACATGACTTGTTGTTGTTGTTGTTGTTGTTGTGTTGTTGTTGTTGTTGTTGTTGTTGAGTTTCCCAGCTTAAACACTCTAGGAGGTCACCCAGAATATATGCACCCTGTCTCACTCATTCCACATCGGAGAGAAGAATACACTGGGTGAGAAGTTTGAAGGTTTTGCGTGTATGGCTGCTTCAATACCTCACTCTCTCTGGGAAAAGAAGGCAGGGGAATAGACCAAGAAGGCAGAAACTAGACCAAAAGGTGACGGGAAGAAAAGGAACAAAGAAGGATAGAAAAGAGGATATTCCTAGGACAGAATTTCCAGAAGGTGGGGAGATGCTGTTCATCGGCAGACTGACAGCACCCCCCCCCCCCCACCCCACCCCCGGCATCCCCACACAGGAAGAAGATATGGCATCTAAAAGTAACAGAAAAACACACACACACACACAAATCCACACACCTTTGATAAAGTGGGGAGCACTGATGATGAACTTCCCAGTGAACACCTTGCACTCGAAGAAGCAAGGGTCGGGCAGCTCGGCCACAATGGTCAGACTGCCGTTGCGGCTGCCTTCCACTTCCTCGTCGTTTTTGGCCCACTCCAGCCAACCGTACCCCATCCTCTCCAGCTTGGCTGACGTCAGACAGGTCAAGGTCACTTTGTCACCGTCCTCCACGGGTCCAGAAGGCTCCGAGACGATGAGAAGATGAGATGCTGTTTCGGGAAAAGAAGAACGATTTTTAAAAATTTTTTATTTTATTTGTTCTTTTATATCGAGGATCCCCCCCCACCCCGCAACATTTAGGTAGCCGCATTCCGACTTCGGGGATGGTGTCTAAACTCAACACCTGCGTACATGTATATTAAAAAATGTTGTCATCTGTTCCCACTCGCACAAAATGCCCTACTCTTCCCAAAGGCGGACCGGGTTTTTGTGTGTTTGTGTGTAAGGTATTCAGCGTACATTCGCGCTTATAGAGAAGATAGATAGATAGATAGATAGAGAGAAGAGAGAGAGAGAGAGAGAGAGAGAGAGAGAGAGAGAGAGAGAGAGAGAGAGAAGAGAGAGAGAAATGAACTAAAATGAAGTTAAATCAAATCAAATTCTTTTTATTTCGAGGATAATGAATAAGCATCGTGTGCTTTTTTTACTTTTAACATCTAGTCCTCGCCGTTACCAGGAATAATATCAAGATTAAAAAAATGAGAGAGAGAGAGAAGAGAGAGAGAGAGAGAGAGAGAGAGAGAGAAGAGAGAGAAGAGAAAGACAAAACAGACAGACACACACACACCACACACACACACACACAACACACACACACACACACACACACACACACACACACACACACACAACAATCAAGAAACAACAAAAACAAACGTTAAAAAAAAACAACCCAAAAAAACACCCCAAGGGGGCCTCACTTCGCGGTGTAAACGGCAGACTGACAAGCTCAGACTCCCCTCTCCGACACATGAACTGGCTGGTCATGCTGGCATCAGCCTTGATGGTCACCTCCTCCTCCACAGCTCCAGGAATGGTCTCCGTGCCGTTGCTCCACTCCACCCTCCCGCCCCCACCCCTACCCCTACCACCACCACCACCACCCGCCGCCGCCATGGCGCACTTCTTGTCCGCCGTCCGCCTGACTTCCGGGCAGACAACTCATCCTGATTTCCTGGCCATCCAAGGAAGGGTTGGGCTGTGCCACGATGCGGGGCAGCCCAGGAACAACCTCTGCAACAACAACAAAAAAAGTATGGAGATGAGGTGCTTTCGCAAACTTCTTGGTGTCTCGACAAACAAGAGACCACCTCACTAACGAGGAAAGTGATAAGAGCCAGATTTGAAAACGCCGTCAGGCTCTATTGTTGTTGTTGTCCTCGATTTTACGTCTGTTCCCACTCAGTGATATTAGACGAGAAAAAAAAAAATATATATATATACAAGGGGTGTATGAGAATTGAGGTGGTGGTGGAGGCCCTACTGGAAAATGCGAGTGTGTATCTAACGAAAAGCGAAGCAGGGAAATAGTCTAATCATGAAAGATGAACCGCACAAAGCAAAAGATACAATAAAAAAAAAGAAAAATTAAAAACCGAAACAAAAACAAAAAAAGTGATTAACGTTAATGAAACTATAACAAATGTCCTATAGGACTATGCCAGAGACCTTTTGCAATATCAAATGCCAAATTCATATTATTGAATATGCTTCTAAGGGAGTTTTCTTCTATGAAGAGCTCCTGATAATTCAGTGAAAAAGAAAAAAAACAACGCGAACTGTAGCGGTCACACGAACATTTGGACTGGTCAAGACTGTCCTACTACAGGGAACGGTTAAAAGGAGGGAGACGGAGAGATAGAGATAGAAAACGATGGGAAGACAACGTCAGAGAGTGGACTGGCCTTGAGGCTTCGGGATGGGAGAGAGAAATGTTCATTTTTGTTTTGTTTTAGTCTTTCTGGAAAAGAAGGAAAGAGAATAACAGCAACAATATCCCACACAAAGGTAACTAATGCATGTAAGATTACTCTTTCAAATGCTAGGTGACGGACGTTTTATAGCCGGGTGGTTAAGACCGTTCGTCTTCTATCCCATGTGTCCATAAAGTCGTAGGTTCGAATCTCGGCGGCGTCTGGTGAATTAAGGGTGGGGATTTAAGCGCTTCGATTTGTTTTGTTTTTTTACAAGATTCAGAACTAAATAAATTCCATTTATTATTATTATTATTTCTACAATCTCCTTAGTAAACTTCAAGTGCAGACCTGCCAGTGCCTGTAATTCCCTTCGTGTGTATACACATGCAGAAGAAGAAATATGCACGTTAAAGATCGGGTAGTTCATGTCAGTGTTGGGTGGGTTTCTCTTCTTCACCTTCACCTATCCATAGTCTTGCAGACCGTTGAGGCGCTACTGAAGATCTTGCAACCAGGTTCTGTGGGTTACAAAAACATAGCCAGCATACATCCCCGAAGTCGGCATGCGGCTACCTCCATGGTGGGCAAAAACGGTCGCGCCCGCAAAATCTCACTATTGGTGAACCTCTGAGCTCTAGCCAGGAAAGAAAAAAAAATCAGTTCAGAAACTCTAATAACATTCACCTCTAGTTCAAAATCACCTCGTCTGATCCCTTTCAAATGTTTAACATCGTAAATCTGAAACAAAACAAACAACCCCCCCCCCCCCCCCCACTATCTATCTATCTATCTGTCCCGTAGTCTGACGACCGTGGGGCACCCTCAAAGACTCAACAACCAGTTCCCTCCATTCCTCTCTCTGTTTCTGCCTTTCTCAGGGTTTTGTTGAGTTCTAGGCCTGTCCATTCGCTGATGTTATCCTCCCAGCTCTTCCTTGGTCTGCCTCTTCTCTTCCTCCTTGGACAGTGCCTTGTAAAACTGTCTTTGCAAGTCCTTTGGATCTTGTGACATGCCCATACCATTTAAGTTTACGCTTTTTCACGATCGTTAGAAGGTTCTCATAGGGTCCAATGGTTTGCTGGATTCTGTTATGCACGCTTTCGTTGCTTATGTGGTCTTTGTAGGAGATGCCAAGGAGTCTCCGAAAGCATCTCATCTCCACAGCCTGTACTCTTCTCTCCAAATCTGCAGTCAGGGTCCATGATTCACAGGCATACAGAAATATGGATATGACAAGGGAGCGCATTAGTCTGATCTTGGAGATAAGTGAGATATTTTTATCTCTCCAGATGGTGTTTAGTTTTGACAGTGCTGTTATTGTCTGTGCAGTCCTGCATACTACTTCTGGCTTGGATCCCTGGTCTGATACAATGGCTCCCAGGTACTTGAAGCTTTGAACTGTTTCCAGCTTCTGGTCATTAACCCTTATTATTATTATTATTATTATTATTATTATTATTATTATATCAGTGCTAATGCCGTTGGTGTTATTAGTCATCCCCCCCCAAACACACACCAAAAACCAGCATTAAATGACAAAGTACCTTCATCATTTTATTCCTTAAAATCAACAAAACCAGGCCGTGCTGAAGACGAAAACGAAAAATACCTATCAAAAACAAAACAAAATAAAACAAACATTATCATCACCACCACCACCAAACCTATACACAGGTAACTAATGCACGTAACATTGCTCATCCAAATGCTAAATATCAATAACTGTTTCGACAACAACAACAAAAAAGGAAGCACAAACGAAAACAAAACACCCCCACCCTAAAGAAAACAATTCAAACAAACAACCCCCTACCAACCCCCCAAAAAACCACCACCCAACCAAAACAAAACCTAGAAAAAGAACCCCCCCTCCCCACACACACTCTTTCAAAAAGAGAGTTAGAGGGAGGTGGGGGTGGGAATGGGGAGTGTGTGTGTGTGGGGGGGGGGGGGGGATGGGGGGGTGGGAGGTTTCCATCATCAGCCAGAGTAGTACACAACGTATACACTCTTATCAAATAGAATGAAGAATTATCAAATAGAATGAAGAGTTATCAAATAGAATTAAGAGTTATCAAATAGAATGAAGAATTATAAAATAGAATGAAGAATTATAAAATAGAATGAAGAGTAATCAAATAGAATAACGAGCAAATAGAATGGAGAGTTGTCAAATAGAATGAAGAGTTATCAAACAGAATAAAGAGTTATCCATAGAATGAAGAGTTATCAAATAGAATCGTTATCACATAGAATAAAGAGTTATCAAACAGAATGAAGAGTTATCAAATAGAATGAAGAGTTATCAAACAGAATGAAGAATTATCAAATAGAATGAAGAGTTATCAAATAGAATGAAGAGTTATCAAATAGAATGAAGAGTTATCAAATAGAATATAAAGTTATCAAATAGAATTTAGAGTAATCAAACAGAATAAAGAGTTATCAAATAGAATAAAGAGTTATCAAATAGAATAAAGAATTATCAAATAGAATAAAGAGTTATCAAATACAATAAAGAGTTATCAGATACAATAAAGAGTTATCAAATACAATAAAGAGTTATCCAACAGATGACAGAGGTATCGTATAGAATAAAAAGTTGTCAAATAGAGTAAAGAGTTATCGAATAGACCACAGAGTTATTAAATAAAGAGTTAAATAGAATAAAGAGTTATCAAACAGAATGAAGATTTATCAAATATAATGAAGATTCATCAAGTAGAATGAAGAGTTGTCAAATATAATAGAGAGTTCTCACATAGAGCATAATTATATTCCGATTGATTCATCATGAGTTTCACTTAGGCTACTGGGTGTAGCGAACATTCTAGAATCCTTATGACTGTGGAATAAGCCTATGTGCACTCTAAGAAATACAAATTCATTTTCAGTTTAATCAAGAGGAGTCACTTTACTTCTTCCTTCTTCGTCGAACGCTCATACAGCAACTATTATCATCAGTCATATGAGCGAAATGCGTTGCGCTGCCGTTAAGCACCTGACAAGTCAGGCCCAGCGCATCCGACTTCAGCGTAGGAGAGAATTGTAATCTTTCAAGTCTTTCTGAAAAAAAAGACGGAAGAATGGACCATGAAGGCACCCCTCCCCCCCCCCTCCCCCACAAACAAACAAAAAAACCCAACCCCCCCAAAAAAAAAAAAAAAAAAACAAAAAAACACACACACAAAAAAACCCGAAGGAGGTGACAGGAAGGAACGGAACAATGGAAAACCAAAGAGAGGGATAGAATAGAGGGAATTCCTAACACAGAATTTCCATAAGGTGGGGGATGCTATTTATACTGACAGGCCCCTGGCATCCCCATGGGGGAGTCAGCTTACTACTACTAGAGTTTATCTTTTGTTGTTGTTTTGTTTGGTGGTAGGGCAGATATCGTATTATGTATTGTATCAATATGATTTGGACAAAATAACTAAAAAGGAGCTCTGCTTTTTCCCTCTTAATACCTGCATGAGCATTTAGGGTCTAGGCGTAGATGACGACAATAATAATGGTAATGTGATGATGACAACGAAGATTATACAAAAAAGTAATAATGAAGATAATGATGATAAAATTTATGGTGAGAAAACACAACAGCATTACCTCCAAAACTCAGGTCCACGAAAAGTAGGCCCAGGTAAAAGGCAAAGGTCATCCATTTGAAGTTCACACACCTGAAACTGTAGCAAACAAAACAACTGTAGCATTGAAAACTACAATTGTAGCATCAAAAACAACAACTGTAGCATCGAAAACAACAACTGTAGCAAATAAAACAACTGTAGCGTCGAAAACTACAACTGTAGCATCAAAAACAACACCTGTACCATCAAAAACAACAACTGTAGCATCAAAATCAACACATGTAGCACAACTGTAGCACAGAAAACAACAACTGTAGCACAGAAAACATAAACTGTAGCACAGACAACAAGAACTGTAGCAAAGAAAACAATAACTGTAGCACAGAAAAGCAACAACTGTAGCACAGAAAACAACAGCTGTAGCACAGAAAACAACAACTGTAGCACAGAAAACAACAACAACTGTAGCACAGAAAAGAACAACTGTTACACAGAAAAGAACACTTGTAGCGTCTAAAACAACAACTGTCGCACAGAAAACAATAACTGTAGCACAGAAAACAGCAACTATAGCATTGGAGACAACTGTAGCACAGAAAACAACAACTGTAGCACAGAAAACATAAACTGTAGCACAGAAAACAACAACTGTAGCATCGAAAACTACAACTGTAGCACAGAAAACAACAACTATAGCACAGAAAGCAACAACTGTAGCACAGAAAACAACAACTGTAGCACAGAAAACAACAACTGTAGCATGGAAGACAACTGTAGCATGGAAGACAACTGTAGCATCAAAAGACAACACCTGTAGCAAAGAAAACAACAACTTTTGCACAGAACACAACAACTGTAGCATAGAAAAGCAACAACTGTAGCGCAGAAAACAGCAGCTGTAGCATGGAAAACAACTGTAGCACATAAAACAACAACTGTAGCATAGAAAACAACAACTGTAGCACAGAACACAACAACTGTAGCATAGAAAAGCAACAACTGTAGCGCAGAAAACAGCAGCTGTAGCATGGAAAACAACTGTAGCACAGAAAACAACAACTGTAGCACATAAAACAACTGTAGCACATAAAACAACAACTGTAGCATAGAAAACAACACATGTAGCACAGAAAACAATAACTGTAACACATAAAACAACAACTGTAGCATCCAAAATAACAACTGTAGCACAGAAAACAACTGTAGCATTGAAGACAACAACCTTAGCATAGAAACAACAATTGTAGCACAGAAAACCACTGTAGCATCGAAAACAACATCTGCAGCACAAAAAAACAACAACTGTAGCATCGATCGAAAACGACTGTAGCACAGAAAAGCAACAACTGTAGCACAGAAAACAACAACTGTAGAACAGAAAAGCAACAACTGTAGCATCGAAAAGAACACATGTAGCACAGAAAAGCAACAACTGTAGTATCGAAAGCTGTTTCATTATAAGTTCCAGGTGTCTGTAATCGTCATGAGACAACAGAGCCCCAAACATTGAAAAAAGCAACGTCTCTTAGTCGTCCAGTCCATTCTGTCCCCAATTCGGAAATCTCCGCTGGGACATTAATCTAATCCCAACTACAAGTCATCCATTCCTGGGAAAGGGGTACAATAAGGAGAGAAATTGTACACGAACACGAAATGTTAGGCTTTTTTTCTCTCCCAGATTTAGACCTTTTTTTTTCTCGAGGATAATGGAATAAGCACTCATACGCATATTTTACGTCCAGTTCCCGTGTGTATGGGGTTTCGTAAATTCTGTCATCCCGTTCCCACCGGTACGCTCTGGCCTACTCTTTCGAAAGGCGGAACAGGTTCTTAACATGTTTGTTTGTTATGTGGTCTCTTATGCGAAGATTGGAAAGATTCTGCAAGGGTAAACATTTAAAAGAATTTTTTTGGGTTTCGGTTGCTGTTAAAGTATGGTAAATTTTTATGATGTTCAGTGTGTGACCATACCCTGGCCCCCCCCCCCCCCCCCCCCCCCTCCCACCTTTTGGGGATGCCAGGAGCCCGTCAGTATAAATAGCATCTCCACCTGGAAATTCTGTGCTAGGAATTCCCTCTTTTCTATCACTCTCTTTGTTTCTGCCTTGTTCCTTTTCTTCCTGTCACCTTCTTCTTGTATGTTTTCTGCCTTCTTTTGTCCACACTCTTGCCCTTTTTCCCGCCAAGAAGACTCAAAAGATAACAATTCTCTCCCACGGCGAAGTCAGATGCGCTGGGCCTGACTTGTCAGGCGCTTAACGGCAGCGCGATGCATTTTCGTTCATGAGAAACAAGAGTACTTGCTGTCTGAGCGTTCTACGCCGAAGTAGAAGAAGAGCATAAATTTCAACTTAATTATTCGGTTTAAGCATCCGTTATTCTGCAAATCTTTGACTAGTTTCTATGTAATCGTGGCCTTCCTGCCACCTTCAGTCTATGACTCTTTGTTTGAAACTTTTCACCGATTTGTATGATATTTTCTACTCCCTGATTTTCCCAAGCATACGCAACAACCGTAAGGACACAAGCAATTTATGTGTTTGTTTTTTCTGAAGCCAAAGTCTTTTATTTTATTTATTTCTGTCTAAATTGAACAAAGCTATCCGCGAAGTCGGAATGCGGCTACCTTCATGGTAAATAAAAACGGTCGCATACGCAAAAAGCTTACAACTGGTGAACTAGGAGCTCTAGCGGAGAAACGAGAAAAAAACCCAACAAAAAACAACAAAACAAAGCCACAAACAAGCCCAGAGCCATATGCGGTTTGTATGATAATCTACTACATTAATTACATAAATTTTTTTTTTTGGTGCCATATGCGGTTTGTATGATAATCTACTCCATTAATTACAGTCAATCTTTTTTGTTGTTGCCATATGCGGTTTGTATGATAATCTACTCCAATAATTACAGTAAAAAAAATTTTTAATTCTTTTTTCATTACAGTCAATCTGAACCAGAAGCTGATACATTTTTTTTACATGCGAAGTGAAGTATAATTATAAGGAATCTTCCAAGTTCGCCATGACCAAATTCATTGGGTGGTCTTCAATCTACAATAAGTTTTAAAACAAAATATTTAGAACGCGTTTCACAGCAAACAAGTGTCACTTCTGAATCACACGGCTATTCTGGAAGGCCTATATTTCAGCACAATACTGCAAAACCAGCTGCACCTGTGTTTTTCTTTATCCTTTTTTGGGTGTTTTTTTTGTCACTCGGCTAGAGCTCTGAGGTTTACCTATAGTGAGATTTTTGCGTATGCGACCGTTTGGGTTTTTTTTGGCTCACCTGTAAGGTTGCCGCACTGCAACTTCGGAGATAATTTTTAAACAGGACACAAGCGTGCCTGCAGTTTTAGTTTAATATAGTTTTTGTCATCCGTTCTTACCGACACACAACGTCCTTACTCTTCCAAAAAGGCAGAACAAGTTTTAACGTGAGCGCGAAATGTTCTGCGTGCGTTCGTACCTCGATTTACAGCATCATCCGAAAGACTTTCAGGGGAGTAGAGTCAGTACTGATGATAACTCTTAAGGGGTGAAAATCCTCTTGAACAGTGACTCGATACAGAGAAGATCTCCAATGAAGACCTACTACGGAGATGCAGGCAGGAAGACATGGGAACCATCATCACCAGACGACGGTGGAAGTGGATTGGGCACATCCTCCGAAGAGACCCACAGTCAATCTCAAGAACAGCATTGCACTGGACCCCAGAAGGAAGGAGAAAGAAAGGAAGACCAAAAGCAACGTGGAGGAGGACTGTAGAAAGTGAGATGAAGGCCATGCAGCACCTTGGGGAGCAGTGACTAGGTTGGCCCGGGATAGGCAGGAGTGGAAGCGCTTTGTTGCTGCCCTACACACCACTGGGTGTAATGGTTAATGATGAAGTGGCTCGATCCTGGGCCAGTCAATTCGCCAGCACAACACTCTAACCATTAGGCTCTCCCTGAAAGGAGGAGGCGGAGAAGGAAAAGAAAACGAAGAAAAAGAGGGGAGAAAAAAATTGATGCTATTGATTTATCATATTCAGTACGCCACAAAGCACACCTTCCGTGTTTAGCATGTTTACTAGTTTTCGCAACAAATAACAAAGATTCTAACTATTATTTATATATATATATATCTCTCTCTCTCTAACACTCACCAGACGATCAAATTCCCCATTGTGACCAAAATCTCCTCTCACGCGAATCGATTTTCGCGATCAGCTCCAAGTTTTACGAGCACACAACTCTCTGACTTCCTGTTCCCTGACCAAACTTGTTCCGCCGGTACATCGCAGCGTCGCCTCCCCTTTCGCGCAACACCTTGGCGTCTCTGATGGTTCTGGAGTTAGCTGTCGCCCTAAAACATCACTTTCCTCATACTTCGCGGGGCTTCCAAGTTCGGCTTGAGCGTGTATTGACACGCGTGTAGTTGTTTGCGTATTAAGTGTCAAGTTTTATGCGTTGGGCGGGCTGAGCGACACCGGTTACTTGACGTTGTTAAGTCGGAAAATCGAAGGTGGGGGGTAGAGTTGTACTGTGTCCCTGGAAGGTCATAGGGAACTTTGGCGGTGTTATTTCCGCACACCTGTGCGCGTCTCTTGTCGTTGGCGGTACACATCAATGTTCGTGCGGTAAGAGATAATATGTATCTGGGGGGTAAAAATATTATGTGTGTAATATTATCAAGTGATTGGGTAGGGGTGGGGGTGGGGGAAGAGTCGAGTGTGAGGAAATATGATAGCAACTGGAGGTGGTGTGTGTGTATAGTGTGTGTGTGTGGTGTGTGTGGTGTGTGAGTGTGTTTGTGTGTGTGTGTGTGTGGCGCGCGGTTGTTGTTGGTGGTGGTGGTGGTGGTGGTGGTGTGTGTGTGTGTGATTGTTGGTTTTCATGTCAAAGGAAATTTTTACAACTAAAAATTCAAGCACTTGATAATCGATAAAGAAAAGACCAGTCACTGTGTGCTTAAGAGAGAGAGAGAGAGAGAGAGAGAGAGAGAGAGAGAGAGAGAGAGAAGAGAGAGAAAGAGACAGAAAGAGAGAGAAAAACAACAACCTGTGTGTGTGTGGTGTGTGTGAGTGTGTGTGTGTGTGTGTGTGTGTGTGCGTGCGCGCGCGCGCGTGCGTGCGTGTGAAGGTACTAGTTTTCAAATGAGACGACAAACCGAGGTCCCGAACGCAACACACATTTCGCGCACGTAAAAGAACCCATGCGCAACAAGCGGGCTGTCCCTGGCAACATTTTGTTTTAAAAAAAATCCATTCTGATAGAGAAACAAAGACACACGCGAACTCAAAAATGAAAAAAAAAGAACGGGAACGGTGCTTCTTGTGGCGATGCACTCTGTCCCCGGGAGAGCAGCCCGAATTTCACGCAGAGAATTTTGCTTTGACTGAATGTGGTATCCACTACACTACACGGGGGACGGGATGGCCTGGTGGTTAGAGTGATGTATTCGTGATCTGCTGACCCGGGTTCGATTCTTGTTCGAGAGGATTTTTCTTCTGGAGTTAACATCAGTGCCGACTCCACTCTCCCCAAAAGTCTTTCGAATGAGACTATAAACCGAGGTCCCGTGTGCGAACGCACGCAGAACATCTTGCGCACACGTTAAAACCCGTTCCGCTTTTCGAAAGAGTAGGCCATTGTGTGCCAGTGGGAACTGATGACAACATTGACAAAACTGCATACACACGGGGATTGGATAAAAAATCACATGTGCTTATCCATTATCCTCGAAATAAGAGTACAATAAATACACTATACTACACTACACTACGCGACATTACACAACGCTACGCTACACTACACTACACTACCCTACACTACACTACACTACACTACACTCACCTTCTTCTATCCCATAGTCTGTAGACTGTTGGAACACCACTGAAGATTTTGCAACCAGCTTCCTCCATTCCTGACGGTTTTCAGCTTTCCGTAGCAAGTCTTTCCACGCAAGGCCAGTCCACTCTCTGATGTTGTCTTCCCGTCGTTTTCTGTCTGCCTCTTCGTCTCTCTCCTTGTACTATTCCCCTGTAAGACAGTCTTGGCCACTCCAGATATTCGTGTGAACACTACACTACGCTACGATACGCTACGCTACACTACACTACACTACATTACATTACATTACACTAAACTAAACTACACTACACTAAATAACCCATCCGTAGATTACTTTCGCATTAAACAACAAAACAGTACAGGCTACAAACACAGGCCATAATAATTATGATTTATTCAGCTATTCAAAAACCAACTTTGTCTTCTGTCACACTCACATTTACACATCTTAGCTTTCAAAAATAAACATTCTGACT
This sequence comes from Rapana venosa, assembly GCA_028751875.1. NCBI lineage: Eukaryota > Metazoa > Mollusca > Gastropoda > Neogastropoda > Muricidae > Rapana > Rapana venosa. Next base: position 23,776,115 of record CM054167.1, on the reverse strand, counting down.
CTAAATAAACCACTTCAAATTTCAGGCAACAACTACTTTAGTTAATGTTCTGACTTCGGCCTTCCACACACACACACACACACACACACACACACACACACACTTCAAACAACGTTTGTTCCAAAATTTAATACATCCTTCGACAGACGCTCTGATTAAACCCTGTCCTAGTTGTGGATTATTTAAACTTTAAAAAGAATGACGGACGCTATATATAGCCGAGTGGTTCAAACCTATGGGTCAATAAAGTTGGGGGCTCGAATCTCGGCAGCGTCTGGTGAATTCAGGGTAGGGGATTTTTAAGGTCTCCCAGGTCAACTTCAAGTGCAGACCTGCCAGTGCCTTAAGTTCCTTCGTTTAGACACACAAGCAGAAGATCAAATATACACATGAAAAATCGAGTAATTCATGTCAATGTTCGGTGGGTTACAGAAACGCGAATATACCCAGCATGCAAACTTTAGGAAGAAAGGCTACCATCAACTTCGTGAGCCCGGCCAACTCCTGCAGTTACAACACGAAGAGAAGACATAGTATCCGAATAAGGAACAGATGTCGGGTAGAGAGAGACGGAGACACCAGCAGAGTTACGAGAGCATCAGAGAGAAGACTGAGCAAGGCAGACAACAGAGAGACAGGAGGAGAGAGAGAGAGAGACGAGAGAGAGAAGAGAGAGAGGAGAGAGAGAGAGAGACAGAGAGAGAGAGACAGAGAGAGAGGAGAGAGAGAGAGAGAGACAGAGAGAGAGACAGAGAGAGAGCAGAGAGAGAAGACAGAGAGAGAGAGACAGAGAGAGAGCAGAGAGAGAGAGAGAAGACGAGGAGGCAGAGAGACAGAGACGAAGGCAGAGAGGACAAGAGACAGAGAGAGAGACAGACAGAGAGAGAGAGAGAGAGAGAGAGAGAGAGAGAGAGAGAGAGAGAGAGAGACAGATGTATTTATTTATTCTTTTACACCGAGTACTCAAACACACACACACACCACACACGCACGCCCGCCCGCGCGCGCACACACACACACACACAAAGAGAGATCCTTCCCCTGTCTCATTTGTGTCTGTGGACGGGAAGCTTTCTCACCTGATTTTGATGTATGGTCTACTTCCAAACCATCTGCTTTCCCACTCGATGTCAAAGATGGAACGCTTGATGTTGCTAGCAGTTCACCATAAACGTTCCAAGCGTTGCCGTCATGTCTGTGTTATTGCTTCAAGGTACAGCTATGACAGCATATAGGCGTCAAGAGATTCGTGATATCTTCAGTTTGGCGTTTATTCACAGCAAGTGATTCTTGACCCCTCCACCCCCCCCCCCCCCCCCCAAAAAAAAAAGCAAACAAGAACTGAAAACATTGTAACAGTGCTGAATAAAAACTAGCTTTAATATGGTACAAAAACTGAACCATCGGACTTCTTAATATACTATGAAAACTGATTATCGGACTTCGAATATACTACAAACACTGAATTATTGGACTTCTTAATATACTACAAGCACTGAATTATCGGACTTCTTAATATGCTACAAACACTGAATCATTGGACTTCTTAATATACAAGAAAAACTGATTTATCGGACTTTTTTAAAAATCGGACTTCTTATAATATACTACCTGGCCCAGGCCAAAAGCTGTGTCAGTTACTGATGTCAGCTAATTGCCAAGGCCTACATTAAAATGTTGTTATGGTGTGAAATGTTGTGTTGAGATTGCCTTCAGCCATGACAAGCTCTTAATATAACCCGCACTCTCCTTTAAAGGAGAAAACAATCCTCTGAAGTCGGAGTATGGCTGCCTATTATGGCGAGGTACTTGAAAAAGAGTCACACCCGCAAACTTCTCATCCGGTGTACTTCTTATCTCACAGCGATTCCCAGGTGGGATGAGTGAGTCAGAGTGTGGCATGTTCTGGGTGACCCCCAGGGTGTAAAGCTGGGGAACGCACAACAACAACATATACTACAAAAACTTGAATTATTGGACTTCTTATTAACGCTAGCTAACAAACTGTCCAACAATAATGATGGTTCAGACAAAAATCTGATCCAGTGATAAACTAGGCACAGCAGATAATTGTGTGCCGGTGGGAACAGATGACAGAATCCACAAATCCGCAAACACACGGGGACTAGTTGTAAAAAAAGCATATAAGTGCTTATTCCATTATCGTCGATATAAAAGAATGAAATAAATAAGATAAAAATGCGAAGTGTCTTCTCCTGCTGTCCTCTGAAGGACGTCTTGTTGGCCTCAGTTGGGATATTCCGACTGCGTAGTACTACTGACAATGACAATGACAAATTCTTTTATTTCGAGGATAATGAATAAGCGCCCATGTGCTTTTTTTATATTTTTTTACATCCAGTCCACGCCCTTAGGGATATGAGAGAGAGAGAGAGAGAGAGAGAGAGAGAGAGAGAAGAGAGAGAGAGAGAGAGAGAGAGAGAGAGAGAGTTGTGTGTGTGTTGGGGTGGAATTGAACCTAAGACTTTTCGACGAGAGGAGCGAGAGAGAGAGAGAGAGAGAGAGAGAGAGAGAGAGAGAGAGAGTGAAAAAGAGAGCAGAGAGAGAGAGAGAGAGAGAGTGTGTGTGTGTGTGTGTGTGTTGGGGTGGAATTGAACCTAAGACTTTCGTACTGATGGCTTCATAGTAGATCGCTGGTAAGACAAATGGTGAAACAGAGCGCCTACTGTGAATTAACACCCTCGAGATGTTACCCTGCGGAACGCGCAACAATAACAACAATATGGTATTTATATAGCGCTGAATCTTGTAGAGCAAACAAATCAAAGGGCTTAACAACAGTAACAACAACAACAGTGACAACAACAGCAGCAACGACAAAGAGACTATACCAATTACAGCAGTTATTTTTGTTTAAAAAAGAGAATTCATATACTACACACACACACCACCACGCACGCACGCACGCACGCACGCACACATACACGCACGCGCGCATGCACGCACATACCCACACACGGACGCACACACACACGCACAGTGAGTGATGCAGAGAGAGAGGTCGAGAGAGAGAGAGATATATATATAGAGAGAGAGACAGAGAGCGGAGGAGAATGATGAATAAGTGAATGAATCTTTAATAACACAAAAACAACAGTTTAGACCGAGCTTTCATTTTCTCTGTTTTCTTTAATGAAGCATAAAAATCAATAACAACAACAGCAAAAAAGTATATAAAAAAAAGAAAAAAAATTGTATGGCACAGAGCTATCTATCTTTTATCATCAGTGCCGACACCACTCTCCCCAAAAGTCCTTCGGATGAGACTTTAAACCGAGGTCCCGTGTGCGATCTTCTTTTTTAAGATCTATCTATGGGCGCCGCCCTCAATATGCTGGCCGTAGAGAAGTGAGGTCTCTGACGCCTCGCTCCCCTACGACCTTATAGGTTATGGGACACCTTTACCTCCTCCTATCTTGGTCTGCAGCGTACCATGTTTGTAATATCTGTTTGAACTATTGATGATTTGTCATTGGTTGTATGACTCTGTAAGATTAGGTTAAATGCATGCGCTTTGATTTGTCTTTGCAAGATATAGCGCTATATAAGTTCCATTTATTATTATTATTATTTATTTATTATTATCTATATGAAAAGAATTCACCTTCGCGCGTGCACACAACACACACACACACACACACACACACACACACACACACACACACACGGGCGCGCGTGCGTGGGATAGCCTGGTGGTTAAGTGTGATGTATTCATCATCAGCTGACCCCTTTCGAATCTTGTTGCAGAGGATTTTTCCTCTGGAGTTAACATCGGTGCCGACACCACTCTCCCCAAAAGTCCTTCGGATGAGACTTTAAACCGAGGTCCCGTGTACGAACGCACGCAGAACATCTTGCGCACACGTTAAAACCCCGTTCCGCTTTTCGAAAGAGTAGGCCATTGTGTGCCAGTGGGAACGGATGACAACATTTACAAAACTGCATACACACGAGGACTGGATGAAAAAAAGAACATCAATGCTTATTCCGTTATCCTCAAAATAAAAGAATAAGTAAATAAATAAATAAATAAATCACACACACACACACACATACCAAAACTCATAAGAATGTAAAACAGAAAATAAAATATTATTTTACACTCATCAATATTTTTTTTCTAATCAAAAACAAGTACCCAAAAACTAAACAACCAACCAAAAAAACACCTAACCAATCAAATAAACAAACAATCACAGCCATAGACTTTGATTAGGGGCATTACAGATGTACAAAGTTATCTATTTCCGAAAGTGGATCGGTGGTCTAGAGGTAACGCGCCTGTCTAGAAAGCAAAAAGTCCGAATCGGAATGTGCAGTGGTTTGATCCCCGTTTGGGCCTGAAACTTTTCCCCTTCCATTACAACATGAGTGGTAGTATGGGTGCTAGTCTTTCGGATGAGACGATAAACCGAGGTTCCGTGTGTTACACAAAATTATTTAGCGCACGTAAAAGAACCCACGGCAACAAGAGAGTTGTCCCTGGCAAAATTCTGTAGAAAAACCCCCACTCTGATAAGGAAACAAATACAGCTACAGACAAGAAAAAAAATAATAATGGGTGGCGCTGCTCTTGTGGCGACGCACTCTCCCCGGGGGAGAGTAGCCCGAATTTCACGCAGAAAAACTTCCGTGGCTTAAAGTGGTATAAAATAAATAATAATAAAAAGTGATGTAAAGAATTATTATTTTTTTTAAAAAGGAATGTTGGAAAAGCATTCCATACACACTGGCCTGACAAAAAGCTAGGCTAACGCATCTGCTTTCATTCACTACTTTTTGTTGATGATATAGAACCATAAAGTGGATCCCTGAAAATGGGATTCGCACACAGATTTTGTAGCTAATTCATTTCATTTATCTATATATTTTACAACATTTCCCCCCAGAATATTTCTTGTTTTTTTTTACCGAGAGAGACGAAACAAACACAGCCGAAATGTGGTTCCACAAGCGACCTCTAAGAGTAAAATGGTCAAACAGGAGAACAAATGAAAGTATTCTTGATGACCTCCCAGTGCAAAGACTAATGTTGGCTTAAATTTGTAATCGCAGACTTGAGATATGATGGTCATAGCAAACAGAAACACATAGACGACAGTTCTCCAAGTCAAGGTTGAGGGCAGAAGGAAAAGAGGCAGACCACCAACATCATCCTACATTGCCAACATCACCGAGATCATTGGTCAGGGAGGATACGGGAGATCGTAGAACTAGTCACAGAGAGAGAGAGAGAGAGAGAGAGAAGGAGAGAGAGAGAGAGAGAGAGAGAGAGAGAGAGAGGAGAGAGAGAGAGAGAGAGAGAGAGAGCGAGAGAGAGAGAGAGAGAGAGAGAGAGAGAAGAACACACACACACACACACACACACACACACACACACACACACACACACAACTGACACAATTTTATTGAATAAACACAAGGCTCTTTTCAAGGGGACGAAAAACATTTAACATTCAAACATCCAGTCACACCTCTTTTTTTTTCTGGACAGAGAGAGAGAGAGAGAGAGAGAGAGAGAGAGAGAGAGAGAGAGAGAGAGTTGAAGAAGACGAGATGATAGAGAGGTAGACGGAACGGTAGGAGTTACATGACAGAGGGACCCCCCGAGCGTGATAGAGAGACACAGTAGAGAGCGAGCTGCAGAGTAAAAACAGAGAAGAGCAGAGCGAGAGAGAGAGAGAGAGAGCGAGCAAAGAGAGAGAGAGAGAGAGAGAGAGAGAGAGAGAGAGAGAGAGAGAAAACACACACACACAACTGACACAATTTTTATTGAATAAACACAAGAATCTTTTCAAGGGGACGAAACACATTTAACATTCAAACATTCAGTCACACCTCATTTTTTTCTGGAGAGAGAGAGAGAGAGAGAAAGAAAGAAAGAAAGAAAGAAAGAGAGAGAGAGAGAGAGAGAGAGAGAGAGAGAGAGAGAGAGAGAGAGAGAGAGCTAGCTAGTTCGGGTTTCTTGCCATTATTATAAACGAGAACAAATTCTTCGGCCTTTTTTATTTTACAAGAGAGAAACGAAACGACACGAAACATTTTCTTTTCTCTGAGGGTAATAGATTAATTAAACATCGTGACTGTTTCCCTCCCACCCCCCTCAAACGAAAAAAACAACACCACCCAACCCAGAAGACAAAGAAATAGAATTCCTAAAAAGAACAGAAAAAGAACGTTAAAATAAAAAGAAGAGAAAGTCTCCCACGGGGAAAGACCTTCCCTCGGGGGACCTGGCAGTACAAACAGCATCCCCCACCTTATGGAAATTCTGTGCTAGAAATTCCCTCTTTTCTATCCCTCTCTTTCTTTCTGCCTGGTTCCTTTCTTTCCTGTCACCTCCTCCTTGTCTATTTTCTGCCTTCTTAGTTCACTCTCCTACCTTTTCGCCCCATAAAAACTTAAAAAGATAACGATTATCCCGCACACCGAAGTCGGCTGTGCTGGGCCTGACTTGTCAGGCGCTTAACGGCAGCGCAACGCATTTTCGCTCATATGACAGACAACAATGGTAGTTGTCTGAGAGTTCGTCGAAAAAGGAAAGAAGAGAAGCAGATGTAGCAACAGGGAAAAGAAAATCACCAAAGAAGATACAACAAACAAAAATAAATCAAATGCATGAAGGCAGTACGGTCGTCGTTATTGTCGTCGCCGAAGTAGTAGTAGTAGTAGTAGTAGTAGTAAAATAAGTAGCAGTAGTAGTAGTAATACAAGTAGTAGTAGTAGTAGCAGCAGCAGCAACAGTAGCAGCAGTAGTAGAAATAAAAGTAGCAGAATTAGTAGTAATACAAGATAGTAGTAGTAGTAGTAGTAGTAGTAGCAGTAGTAGTAGTAGTAGTAGTAGTATATATAATATAAATAGCAGTATTAATACAAGAAGTAGTGGTAGTGGGAGCAGCAGTAGTAGTAATACAAGTAGTAGTAATACAACCACTAGTAGTAATACAAGCAGTAGTAGTAGTAATACAAGTTGTAGTAATAGTAGAAGTAATACAAATAGTAGAAATAGTAATACAAGAAGAAGTAGTAGTAGCAGCAGTAGTAGTACAAGTAGTAGAAATACAAACAGCTGCAGTGTAGAACTACTACTACTATCTTCTTCACTTGTGCTTGTCAATGTGCAATCTGTCTGTCCAGATGGTAAAGCTGACCTAATTTCTGACTTCATCTCTGACCGGAATATTGATATCACCTTTCTCACAGAAACCTGGTTAAAACCACATGGTCACGAACCAAAGATAAAACAACTGACACCACCTGGTTATAAAACTCTTTCTTTCCCCCGACCCTCCCGTGGAGGTGGCATTGCTGTCGTTTATAAAGATACACTTGAACCTGCTCTTTCTTTCTGTCGCTCCCTTCCTTTCTCACCTGAATCCTTTGAAGTCTGTGAACTCAACCTCAACACACCTGGCCACTCTATTACTTTCTGCTGTCTTTACCGTCCACCTCCAAGCCGTAGGAATAATCTGACATCATCCATCTTCCATCAAGAGTATCAGTCACTCCTAGATCACTACAGCCTCTCTCCCAGAAAGCTTATTATTCTCGGTGACTTTAACTTCCACTTCGACAACCCGTCTTCTCCTGATGTCAAACGTCTTTCTCTTTCTTTGTCCAACCACTCTCTTTCACAGCTGGTAACTGAAGCAACACACAGATCAGGACATATCTTAGACTGGCTCATTACAGATGTATCACAAGATTCGGTTTCATCTGTATCTATCACTGATGAACTACTCTCTGATCATTCTGCTGTTCTTTTCTCCCTCAACATTGAAAAACCTATCAGAAAGAAGAAATGTGTCACCCGTCGCAATCTCAAGGCTATAGACATTGAAACTTTCTCTGCACAAGCTGCTGAGCGCCTATCACTAACCTCTGGCAACACTGACCCCTCGAAACACTACAATACTGTTCTCAGCCAACTGCTTGATGAGCATGCACCTCCCACTGACCGTCTCCTGCCTGACAGGCCCTGTGCACCATGGTTCACCCACGACATCCTGGTTGCAAAGCGCAAACGCAGGCAGCTAGAGCGGCAGTGGCGAAAAACAAAAACGGAAATCAACAAACAGCTCTTCCGAAAACAAATCAACAAAGTCAAATCTTTAATTCTTTCAGAAAAAACAAAGTACTACTCTTCTCAAGTTCTTAATGCCACGTCTATGAAATCTCTCTTTTCCCTCACATCTACTCTTCTTGGATCTGTGAAGGCAAGCCCTCTGCCTTCCATCCACAACCACTCTGAACTTCCTTCTATATTTTCTACATTCTTTTCTGACAAAATCCGTAACATCCGTTCCAGATTGGATCAGACTCCTTTCCAGCCTGCAGTTCCTGATCCCCAATTCTCTGGTACTCCTCTCCTTTCCTTTCATCCTGCAAGTGAGAAAGAAATTACGACAATTCTGAAAGAAATGACTATAAAATCATGCGACCTCGATCCCATACCTGCTTTTTTTTTGTACAGTGCCTACCACAACTTATACCCGCTATCACGAAAATAGTGAACTCATCTCTTGTTTCAGGAAATGTTTCATCATCTCTCAAAACTGCAATAGTTACACCTCTACTCAAAAAGCATGACCTTGACCCTAACATTCTGAAGAGTTATAGACCTGTTTCCAATCTACCTTTCATCTCTAAAGTCCTTGAAAAAGTAGTTCTAAAACAGCTCAATAACCACCTTCTCTCCAACA
>CM054167.1:23742392-23762392 GCA_028751875.1 Rapana venosa | reverse complement strand
CTGTGCTGAGGACGTCAGCCATTCCGCTTAATTTATCATTCCCAAAGAAAATTGTTTTTAAAAAAGATAACAAACATTTTAAAGTACAAAAATATAACACAAAAAGCGCCACATGGGCAAATAACACTGCAGAATGGACACCCTGTGCCATCCTGACTATTATCGTTTAAGACTTTCTGGAAAAAAGGCAAGGACTAAGAAGACTGGACTAAGAAGGCAGAACATAGGCGAGAAGGTGGTGATAAGAAGAAAAAGAACAAGACAGAAACAATGAGAGGGATAGAAAAGAGGGAAATAGACGAGAAGAGCGCTTTGATTTGTTTTTGCAAGATATAGCGCTATATAAATTCCAATCATTATTATTATTATTATCATTATTATTATTATATCCCAGTACTTAAGTATCACTCACTACTTGGTCTCCAGAACAAAAGAACGCAGGCAAAATGTCCTATAATGAAAACAGAATACTTTTCGAAAGATTTGCTTGAGAAAAGGCAGGGGAGGGGATAAGGAAAGCAGAAAATAAGCAAGAGAGATGATAGAAAAGGTCAGGAGTCCCCGTAGGGATGAGGGGAGCCTGTCAGTATAAATAGCATCCCCACCTTCTGGAAATTCTCTGCTAGAAATTCCCTCTTTTCTATCCCTCTCATTGTTTCTGTCTTGTTCTGTTTCTTCTTATCACCACCTTCTCGTCTATTTTCTACCTTCTTAGTCCATTTTCTTGCGCTTACCCCCCCCCCCCCCCCCCCCCCCCCCCCCCCCAGAAAGTCTTAAACGATAACAATTCCCTCCCTTGCCGAAGTCGGATGTGCTGGGCCTGACTTGTCAGGCGCTTAACGGCACACATTTTCGCTCGTTGCTGTCTGAGCGTTCCACGAAGAAGAAGAAGAAGGCGAAGAAAGCTAAGGCGAAAGAGAAAGAGACAGACAGAGAGGGTGAGAGGGAGAGGGAGAGAGAGAGAGAGAGAGAGAGAGAGAGAGAGAGAGAGAGAGAAACAGAGAGAGAGACACACAGAGAGAGAACTCGAACTCGAAAGATTTATTCGCAAAAAAGCCATTGGCCCATACATGAAGGGGGGTTGCCAAACAGCTTAGTATTTTAGTGAGAAAAAAAAGTAACGCAAAAAAACAAAATGTTTTTGTATACCCACAACCACCACAATAAAAATCAGTAAGAGAGAGAGAGAGAGAGAGAGAGAGAGAGAGAGAGAGAGAGAGAGAGAGAGAGAGAGAGAGAGAGAACTCGAACGATTTATTCACAAAAAGGCCATTGGCCCATACATGAAGGGGGGTTGCCGAAATGCTTAGTATTTTGGTGGGGGTAAAAGCAATAGTAACGATATGTTACTGTATAACAAAAAGTCAGCTACAAAAAATATGACTTAGGATAACAATATATGAGACAGACAGAGAGAGAGAGAGAGAGAGAGAGAGAGAGAGAGAGAGAGAGAGAGAGAGAGAGAGAGAGAGAGAGAGAGAGAGAGAGAGAAGAAAGACAGAGAGAAGCGGAATTTTCTCGCACAGAAATATTTCCAGAAGATGGAGATGCTGACCTGAGAGCTCCATAGCGCAGCTGCCGGCTCCCTAGCCTCTGTCGGGCGTAAGGCGCCATGTTTGTTGTTGGGCGACTGCAGAGGTACCAGAGGCTAACGTTGTCGTCGACGTAGTCGTCGTCTTCATCTACATGTCTGGAGAAATTCACGTTCTGCGCCATGGAGGTCGAGATGGATGTAGATGATTATGCCTGTCGTCTGGAAACAAGCAGGCCGATGATAATCATTAGTTGATAAATTATACAAACAGCAAGCCGGTTCGATTTGATTTTGTTTGGACGAAGCAGAAAGTTGTGTTTTTCTTCAATTGTTGGGGCTTGACTCTATAATGAATGTTGGGGTTGACTCTATAATGAAAATGTATATCTTTTTTGTTACCAATATTAACAAGTTTTTTTCTTCGTATTCTTCTTCTACGTCGTGGCAGGCTCAGTCAGCAACTATTGTTGTCTGGTCATGTGAGTGAAAATGGATTGCACTGCGGTTAAGTGCCTGACAAATTTATGGGAGAGAATCATTATCTGTTAAGACTTTCTGGAATTTTTTTCTTAAAAAAGGTAGGAGAATGGACCAAGAAGGCAGAAAATAGACAAGAAGGAGGTGGTGACAGGAAGAAAAGGAACGAGTGAGAAACAAAGAGAGGGATAGAAAAAAAAGGGAAGTCCTAGCGCAGAATTTCCAGAATGTGGGGGATGCTGTGTATACTGACATGTTTTCCTGCATCCCCACAGGGGATTGTTCGCGTCAAACAAACCTTTCATACCGTCTGCATCACAGACTGTGGTCATTTCGAGCCCTGTCGGAGCCGGTTGCCATGGAAACGCAACAAAATGGCCGCCAAACAACAAAATAAACGACTGGAGTTTGTGTCCAGTATACCGTCAAATCACAGAGTTTCGGTCATGTGAATTGGGTAAAGAATGACAGGGTGTAATCTCAATAATTTTGTCCACAGATTCTTCCCCACCCCTCTCACTCCCTTTTGTTTTGAATTCTGGCACTTTTCATGTTTTTTTTCTTTTAAAGTTACAGGGTGTGTGAGGCCTTGAAACATGTCCCCAAACATATGGTGCCAAAAACAGCCATATCTCCTATCCAGACATAATTTTCGTGCTTTTTTTAATAAAAAAGTTTTTAAGAAAAGAAATTTAGATATCAAGACTTTACAAAACACTTGCAAAAATTTGAAAACTATTCCTTAACTCACTGCGAAACAAACTCAATGTTAGTTTGGACATCTTTAAGTACCCCCACCCACTCCATACACACATACACACACACACACACACACACACACATACACACACACACACACAGGGAAAACGAAAGAAGAAACCATACTTACTTGTACTAAGCATAGCTGGGGTTGTTGGCATTTTTTTCAATGTCGAATATCTCTCTCTCTCTTTTTTTTTCACACAAACGTTTTGAATCCCGTTCAAGGGGATTTTTCCCCGTGGAGTAGCGGTCTTCCCCTAGAGTTTACGGTTCGAATCCCGTTCAAAGGGATTCCCCCCCCCCCCCCCCCCCCCCCTCCTCCTTGAGTTAATTATCAGTTCTGACTCCATCCCCCCAAAAGTTCTTCGAATGAGACTATAAACCGAAGTTCTGTGTGCGATAGTACGCAGAACATCTTGCGCACACGTTGAAATCTGTTCCACTTTTCGGAAGAGTAGGCCATTGTGTGCGGGTGGGAGAAGGTGACAAAATTTACAAAACCGCATACATACGAGGACTAGGTGTAAAAAAAAGAAAGCACATATTAAGTGCTTATTCCATTATTCTCGAAATAAAAGAATAATTTTGTTAAAACCCAAAGCACACGCACGCACACACGTGGTGTGTGTGTGTGTGTGTGTGTGTGTGTGTGTGTGTGTGTGTGCGTGCGCGTGTGTGTAACATACAAAAAGAGATACAAGAGAATTGAAATCCAACAAAAACCTCAATTATTGTGAAAAGTCGTCATTTTTGCCTTCCTTTTTTTCAGAATATGATGAATGACCGACTCCCAGGAACTGACCATATAAAAAGAAAAAAAAATTCGACTGCAAATTCAGCAGAAAGCAATCTCAGGTGCTTTAGGGACTGAAAATGTTGACAGAGGTAGAGTTTGATCAGTTCAACGTTTCATGTTTCGGTTCTGGCATTATACCAGCTGTAAAGACTTGACGCTTGAGTCATGTCGCTAAATGTCCTATTTTGTTAACGCAATTTCGACCACATAGTTTGTTTTGCTTCTCTCTCTCTCTCTCTCTCTCTCTCTCTCAGTCTCTCTCTCTCTCTCATCTTCTCTCTTCTCTCTCTTCTTCTCGTTCTCTCTCTCTCTGTGTAGTGTTGTGTTGTGTGTGTGTGTGTGTGTGTAGGCTTACGTGTGTGTGTGTGTGTGTGTGTTGTGTGTGTGTGTGTGTGTGTGTGTGGTGTGTGTGTGTGGGGTGTGTGTGCGTATGTGTGTTGTTTGTTGTACGTGTGTATGTATGTATGTGTCTGTGTCTTGTTTGGTTTTTGTCGTTGTGTTTTTTTCGTTTGCTATACAATTTAAACTGATTTGAAACATGCACGTACACGAGGATATTTGATGTTGTGGCTTATCTCTTTCAAGTACAAGCAATACAAATGATCGACTCAAAGGCAGAGATTCCTGAACAGTTCATTTCTCAAAGCAAGCACATTAAGGGTGCCACCGTTTCGTTTGTTTGTTTTGTTTTCTTTGTCTATTCACTACTTGGTGATTTAGATACACCCCCAGTCACACCACACCAACTATACACACCTCATCTCTCTCTCTCTGTGAATATATATATATATATATATATATATAATCACATGCATACTTGCACACAAACATACATACATGTATGCATACATGCTTTGTTTGTTTGTGTTTGTGTGTGTGTGAGAGAGAGAGACTCTGGTGTGTGTGTGTGTGTGTGTGTGTGTGTGTGTGTGTCTGCGTGTTTGTGTGTGCGCGCGCGTGTGTTATTCTTCGCGCGCGCGCCTATGTGTGTGTATGTGTGAGAACACACACACACACAGACAAAACACACACACACACAGACAAAACACACACACACACACGCGCGCGCGCGCGCGAGGCAGGAAGCTATACCAACTGGCAAAACCAGTCCATCTGGAATAAATCTACCCTCTGTCGCAGGTGCACCGAGACACATGAAGAAATCAATGACAGAAAAAAAGAGAAAAGAACAAAAGAAAAAAAGGAGACGTGTTTCTGCTTACTGTATACTGTGACGACAAAATAGCACAAACATACAGCCGTTTTCGAGAACTGATTTGGCGCGCGCGCGCGCGCGCACACACACAACATACACACAGAGTGAAGGAAAATACCACTGAAAAATAGATATCAACACACACACACACACGCACGCACACACACGCACGCACGCACGCACAAACATGCACACAGAGTGAAGGAAGATACCACTGAAAGAAGATATCACGACACACACACACACACATGCACGCACACACATGCGCGCGCACACAGACACACTGGACACACACACGCACAACATACATACAGAGTGAAGGAAAATACCACTGAAAAATAGATATCAACACACACACACACGCACGCACGCACGCACGCACGCATACACTGGACACACACACACACTGGACACACACACACAACATACATACAGAGTGAAGGAAAATACCACTGAAAAGATAGATATCAAACACACACACACGCAACGCACGCACACACGCACGCACGCACACACACACACACACACACGACCACGCACCACACACACACGCACGCACACACACACACACACTGGACACACACACAACATACACACAGCGTGATGGAAGATACCACTGAAAGAAGATATCCCACACACGCACGCACACACACACACACACACACACACACACGGAGTAAGACTAGATCTCCTGGACACGTTTCTTCTATTCACCTGTTTTTTTAACCACCATTAAAAGCACTTCTGTACAGTACAGAACACAACGGGAAAGAGACTGCAATCTCAATAACAGTCACAGAATTGCCCAACATACCGAATGGCAAAGCTGAGGACGGGAGGGGAGACCGAGACAGCCTAGTGATTAGACGGTTGAGCTTATTTTATTTATTTATTTTTTATTTTATTATATCGAGGATAATGGAAAGTACTCATGTGCTTTTTTTACATCCAGTCCCCGTGTGTATGCGGTTTTGTAAATTTTGTCATCTGTTCCCACCGGCACACAATGGCCTGCTCTTACGAAAAGCGGCACAGGGTTTAACGTGTGCGCAAGATGTTCTGCGTGCGTTCGCACACGGGGCCTCGGTTTATAGTCTCATCCGAAGGACTTTTGGGGGAGAGTGGAGTCTGCACTGATGTTAACTCCAGGGGAAAATATCCCCTTGAACGGGAATCGAACCCGGGTCGTCAGATTGCTTGCGCAATGTTCTGACCACTAGGCTATCCCGTCCCCACTTACCATCTGACAGCACGGGTTCGAGCCACCACCGAAACCGCCACACGAGGGGATTTTCATTTTCCCCTTGGAGTTAACTTCAGTGCCGACTCCACTCCCCACAAAAAACCTCTTGGGTGAGACTGTAAAAATAGAGAGGCCCCGTGTGTGTTTGAACGCATGCCGAACATCTTACTTACACACGCGTTATTTAAAACCTGTTCCGCCTTTCGGAAGAGTAAGCCACTGAGTGCCGGGAAAAAAGGATCACAATTAAACAACAACAACAACAGCAAAAGTATGCACGCTGGTGTTGTATTTATAAATCAACCCTGAAGTCGGAATGCGGCTATCTTAATGGTGAGCAAACTCGAATTTTATGATAAATTATAATATAAAAAAATGTATTATCATCTAGATTATGATGTAACTGCATATATCGACCCATCCCATCAAACAAACTATTTGTAAACTTCTGGTTTAAACATAATTTATTCATGAAAAGTTATAAACTTTTAATGCCCATGATTTAAAACTGAGCGTGGTCACTATACACAGGTACCCCAAGATAAAAATAAAAAAAAAGGGGAAATGTGGGAGGATGAATTTAATTTTTTAAATGTTTGTATGCTGTCATGGTTTACAAAAGCAACGTGCGAGGAGTTTTAGAGGATGAATTTAATTTTTTAAATGTTTGTATGCTGTCACAGTTTACACAGCAATCTGCTTAAAGAGGTTCGACAATTCAGCTGCTTATTAATCGGACCTGCAAAGATGAATTGTTTTAATAATTTGGTTCCCAATGATTATTTCAGTACAATTTCACGAGCTTCCAGGACCATTGGCAAAATATATTTTCGATTACATGAATCTTTGGCGACTTTTTCTTTTTTCCTTACAGATTTGTTTACTTATGTCTGTATATAAGCCTACTGGGCTTCCATTGCATTAAATGATGGTTTGTTCTGTTGTACACACACGCACACACACACACACACATTTGTCTAATATCACGTAATGTGAAAAGACGTTAAATTAAAGAAGAACACACACACACACACACACACCCAAACACGCAATCGCGCGTACACACACGTACACCTCTATCCTATCTACACCCCCTCCCCCCTCTCTCTCTCTATACAAAATTATAAGTATATTTTATATAATCATATACATATATATGTATGTATATACATACATACATACTTACACACACACACAGAGAAATGTATGTATGTTTAAAGATCACTCGAGTCATAACTGTACTTAACTGCGGGTTCACGTGTATTAACTAGTATTATGCGCACCGCCCCCCCCCCCCCCCCCGTAGTGTTTTAGAGTGACCAGTGACCATTCAAGGAAAACATCTGTCTCGTTGTTGTTATCATCATCGTTTATCTTTATCAGTTACTTACCTTTCTTACCGTTACCGTTCTATTCAATCATCAATCTAAACAACAATGGTATCACACTAAACTTCGGATGCTCGTAACTGAGTTTGTGTACATCTATCGATACAGGGAATAATGAATCAAACCCACGTAACAGCAAACATCACATCACATCACATCACAACACACACACACACACACACACGGGGACGGGATAGCCTGGAAGTTAGAACTTTGCGCATTGCGATCGCAATCTGCTGACTGAAGTTCAAATCCCGTTCCCTTGAAGTTAACATCAGTGCCGACTCCACTCCCCCTAAACGGCCTCAGGGTGACACTATAAACCGAGGTCCCGAGTGCGAACGCACGCAGAACATCTTGCGCACACGTTAAAACCTGTTCCGCTTTTCAAAAGATTGGGTCAACGTGAGCCAGTGGGGGAACGGATGACAAAACTGACGAAAACTGCATACACACATGGACTGGATGTAAAATATAAGCGCAGAGCTTATCCCAGTGTCCTCGAAATGAAAGAATAAATGAAAATAAAATGAAAGTTTAAACACACATACATACACTTCACTAATTCCTCACCCCACACATGCAACCCCCCCCCCCCCCCCCCCCACAACCACAATTTCCCACACCGCCCAACACACACACACCATACATTCCTCCACCCCCCCTTCCCTCAAGCCACAAAGAAAACAACACTTACCTACCTTCCAAAGCGCTGGTACAGGAATGAAGCAAGCCTACTACTATACTACACAACCTAGAGCTCCTCTGGTAGACAGACAGACTGTTTCAGCGCCTCCGCTCCCCAATTCTTAGAACTGCAACGGACAAACCATTTTAACCCAGGAATGTTTCTTTCTTTATTTAACACGGCGCGACGACGGTATAGTGTTCGTTCGGTTTGGATTCTCGCTTCGTCGACTCTGAACTCAGCGTGGCCTCCTTTCAAGAAAGAAAAAATAAGAAAAAAAAGAAAGGAGAAAAGAAAAAGAAAAAAGAAAGGAGAAAAAAAAAAGAGAGAGAGACCCACTGAACTTCCTGTTTGACTGCATGCGTGGTAGAATAAAAAAGTGGAAGGAAAACCCAGTAGAAGGTCGAGTACGGGAGAACGACTGACGATCGATCGAAAGGGAAGGAGAGGGGGTGGGGGTGAGTGGAAGTGGGGTGGGGGGGGGGGGGGGGGGGTTCGAGTTCCAATCCCAATGATCCCATGTCAGCATTTGAAACAAGATTATTTTAAGCCCCACGACACACTAAATATACGCGTACGCACACAAAACACACGCAAGCGTGCGTGTATAAGCCTGTCCGCGCGCGCGCACACACACACACACTCAAGCGCGCGCGCGCGCACACACACATACTCAAGCGCGCACGCACACATGCTCAAGTAGTATTTCAGTATAATCATTAAGAAATTTGTTCTTAGATAGATGGCTTCATGAAAAAAAAAAAGCAAATGCATTGCTTATTCAATGTGCCATCTGGAAATAAAAATTTGACTTGACTTGAAAGCGCGCACACACGGACGAACACATGCACACACACCCACACACCTAGTCCCATCCGACAGTATTGTATTATATTGTATTGCGTTGTGTTGTATTGTATACCCACTTTCAGTCAGAGCAGATGACTAATTTGTGGGGGTCTGGATAACTCAGTGGTGAAAACAACAACAACAAAAGCTCAGTGGTCAGAGCGCTCCCGTTCCCCAAGTTAAGGTTAGAAACAGCACTGAGCGTGGTTACCAAGTAGATTATGGATGACCATTTGCGCACCTTGGCTTCAGTACAGTCCCCCCAGCTGTCAATGGGTACCAGCCCTCTTTAGGGTCATGGAAAGGTAAAGCAGCGAGGGAGAGGAGATGGGCGCAACCGCCCTCAATATGCTGGCCCCCTAGAGAAGCTGAGGTCTCTTGACGCCTCGCTCCCCATCCACAGCAAAGGTTATGGGAACACCTTTACCTTTTAGATTAATCCGCATGAAACTGTCCCATACCTCGGACTTTTGGAAAACCAGCCACAGCTGTCTTTTGCCACACTTTGCAGGAATAATAATAATAATAATAATAAATGAAAAAAAAATCTACTCTCGTAGGGAAATACATACACATACACATGCAGATATAGGTAATTAATGATAATGGGTGTCGCGGCGCGGTGCGGCGCTGCTCTTGTGGCGACGCGCTCTCCCCGGGGATGGAGGGGGGGGGGGGGGGGGAGAGGAGAGCAGCTCGAATTTCACGCAGGTTAATCTGCCCTTTCTGAAAATGGCAAGCAATACAATGCAGTTTTATTTATTTTTTATTCTTTTATTTTGAGGATAATGGAATAACCACTCATTCGCTTTTTCTAAACATCCAATCCCCGTGTATATGCAATTTTGTAAAATTTGTCATCCATTCCCACCGGCACACAATGGCCTACTCTTCCGAAAAGCGGAATGGGTTTTAAACGTGTGCGCAAAGTGTTCTGCGTGCGTTCGCGCACGGGACCTCGGTTTATAGTCTCATCCAATCTCTAGTCTCATCTCAATCGACTGCAATGCAATACAATACAATATAATACAATGCAATGCAATACAATACAATGCAATACAATATAATGCAATACAATGCAATACAATACTTGGGGGCAAGGTTTCCGGTCCCTCCACATGGAACGACCTCCCTCTTCCACTTCGCCAAAAGCCTTCATTTGATTCTTTCAAATCTAGCCTCAAAACGCGCTTATACTCTACTTGAGATCTTCCCCCTGTTATCTGTTCCTACTTTTCAATAGCTACCTTCACCTCCACCTAAGTGTAGTGTGTATAAATTTGATATTTGTTTTATCTTGATATTTTGTGGACGGTCGCATGCGTGTGAATGGTTTGAATCCAAGCGCTTTGATTTTTTTACTTTACAAGATTCAGCGCAATATAAATCCCATCATCATCATTAACCATTACACCCAGTGGTGTGTAGGGCAGCAACAAAGCGCTTCCACTCCTGCCTATCCTGGGCTAACCTAGTCACTGATCCCCAAGAGTGCTGCATGGCCTTCATCTCACTTTCTACAGTCCTCCTCCACGTTGCTTTTGGTCTTCCTTTCTTTCTCCTTCCTTCTGGGGTCCAGTGCAATGTTGCTCTTGTGATTGACTGTGGGTCTCTTCGGAGGATGTGCCCAATCCACTTCCACCGTCGTCTGGTGATGATGGTTCCCATGTCTTCCTGCCTGCATCTCCGTAGTAGGTCTTCATTGGAGATCTTCTCAGGCCAAAAGATCCGGAGAATTCTTCGGAGGCATATGGTGTGAAAGGATCGAAGTTTGGTAAGATCTGCTTCCGTCATCCTCCAGCACTCAGAACCGTACAGGAGCGTATAAATCCCATACATTATTATTATTATTATTATTATTAAGGTATGGTAGCCTAGTGGTTAGAGCGTTCAGCTTGTGTTCTGGCAGCCAGGGTTCGAGCCACCACCGGAGACGCCTTGTTCCTGGGACTTTCCCCCCTGGAGTTAACACCAGTACTGACCCCACCCCCTGGAGCTAACACCAGTACTGACCCCACCCCCCGGAGTTAACACCAGTACTTACCCCACCCCCTGGAGCTAACACCAGTACTGACCCCCCCCCCCCCCCCCCCCGGAGTTAACACCAGTACTTACCCCACCCCTGGAGTTAACACCAGTACTGACCCACCCCCTGGAGATAACACCAGTACTGACCCCACCCCTGGAGTAACACCAGTACTGACACCCCCACCCCCTGGAGATAACACCAGTACTGACCCCACTGGAGTTAACACCAGTACTGCCCCCCCCCCCCCCCCCCCCAGGGTTAACACCAGTACTGCCCCCCCCCCCCCCAGGGTTAACACTAGGACTGACCCCACCCCCTGGAGCTAACACCAGTACTGACCCCCACCCACCCCCTGGAGCTAACACCAGTACTGACCCCCCACCCACCCCCTGGAGCTAACACCAGTACTGACCCCCCCACCCACCCCCTGGAGCTTAACACCAGTACTGACCCCCACCCCCTGAGTTAGCACCGGTACTGACCCCACCCCCTGGAGTTGACACCAGTACTGACCCCCACCCCCTGAAGTTAACACCAGTACAGACCCCCACCCCCTGGAGTTAGCACCGGTACTGACCCCCACCACCCCTGAAGTTAACACCAGTACAGACCCCCCACCCCCTGGAGTTAGCACCGGTACTGACCCCACCCCTGGAGTTAACACCAGTACTGACCCCACCCCCTGGAGTTAACACCAGTACTGACCCCCACCCACTCCCACGAAAGTCCTTCGGGTGAGACTATAAAACTAAGGTCCTGTGTGTGAACTCATTTTCGTGCGAGTGTGTGTGCGCGCGTGTGTTTTCGGTTATACACATGCGTGCCTACACACACACACACATACATATATATATATATATTGCATGTCGTGCGCACATGAGTGTGTATGTGCGCGCGCACGCGCGTATGTGTGTGTATATGTGTCCTTGATCTACATAGTCGGTCGTTACTGGCAGTGGTTATGCATGACAATGACAATAAACAAATTTCAGAGCGCTCTCTGCCCCTCACTCTCTATCACACACACACTCTCTCTCTCTCTCTCCCCACCACCATCTATCACACACACACACACACAACCAACCACAAAAAAACGCACACCACACACACCAACACAACACACTCTCTCTCTCTCTCTCTCTCTCTCTCAAGCGAACTTTTTTTTGGCTCTTTCTTCTTTTTTATTGTGTGTGTTTGAGCATATCAACATTTGCGAGACGTTTATTCCAAGATCGACACGAAACGAAAGACATCCGACTTTTCACATACATAGTAGTGAAAAGACGCATTACAAAACACCACACATTACGCAGACAGAGTGGTCAAAAGACACGACTGTATGTCTCGGGTGTCCCCGACGCAAACTTCGCCGTTGTACCGCGGAGCGGGGTCGTCGCAGGCTCGCCTTCTGGTCTGCTGACCGTTGACATCTCCGTTGCCTGGCAACGACTCGCACGCGCTCCATTCCGACCAATCAGAGAACTGACCGTGGATTTCTGAAACCCAAAATTAATTATTTGGAGGTGATGAAAGCAAGATAAGGGTAAAAATGGGGGACTGGTGGGGGACCGAGGGTGGGGGTGGGGAAGGGGGCGTGAGGGTGAGGAGGGGCAGGGTGGTGTCATTTCATTTCGTGTTGTTTATATATAGATCTACCCCCCACCGACCGGCATAGGCCATATCATCAGGTCTGTCATCTCATTGGATTTCAGCATCCCCGAAGTCGGAATACGTCTACCTCAATAGTGGGCAAAAAAAACCCTGATCGAGTACGCGAAAGAATAGTGAGATATTTTTTGCGTATGCGACCGTTTATGCAACGACGACGACCATGATGACGACGACCACGACCACGACCATCATCATTATCATCACCACCACCACCACCATCAACATCATTACCATCACCACTACCATAATCATCATCACCACCACCATCATCACCACCACCACCACCATCATCATCATCAACGTCATCATCATCACCACTATCATCATCGTTTTCTGCATTACTTTTGTCATCGTCGTGAACATGAACTAGAGCACCCGCAGTCACCACCAAGACATAACCACAAGATATCCACTTTCTACAACAAATGTATTAGCAACAGCAGAATCAAGACAAAAGCAGCAGCAGCAACAACAGCAGCAGCAATAGTAGCAACAGCAGAAACGAGTTATAAAAAAAAAGCAGCAGCAGCAGCAGTAACAACAACAGCAGAAACAAGACAAAAACAGCAGCAGCAACAACAGCAGAAACAAGAAAAACAACAACAGCAGTAACAGAAGCAGCAACAACAGCAGCAATAGTAGTAACAGCAGAAACAAGACAAAGACAGCAGCAGCAAGAGCAGAAACAAGACAAAAGCAGCAACAACAACAGCAGCAATAGCAGAAACGAGTCAAAAACAGCAACAACAACAACAGCAGGATCAATAGTAGCAACAGCAGAAACGAGACAAAAGCAGCAACAACAAAATAATAAAAATAGCAACAGCAGCATCAATAGTAGCAACAGCAGAAACGAATCAAAAACAGCAGCAGCAGCAGCAGTAACGATAACAGCAGAAACGAGACAAAAACAGCAGCAACAATAGCAGAAGCAAGACAAAAACAGCATCAGTAGCAGCAACAGCAGAAACGATACAAAAAAGCAGCAGCAACAACAGCAGAAGCAAGACAAAAACAGCAGCAACAATAGCAGAAGCAAGACAAAAACAGCAGTAACAGCAGCAGCAATAGTAGTAATGACAGAAACAAGACAAAGATAGCAGCAGCAAGAGCAGAAACAAGACAAAAACAGCAGCAGCAACAACAGCAATAGCAGAAACAGGAAAAAAACAACAGAAGCAGCAGAGCAGAAACGAGTGAAAACAGCAGCAGAAGCACAACAAAAACAGCAGCAGCATCAACAACAACAGTAGCAATAGTAGCAAAAGCAGAAACAAGTCAAAAACAGCAGCAGCAGTAACAATAGCAGAAACGAGACAAAAACAGCAGCAGCAGTAACAACAACAGCAGTAACAACAACAGCAATTGTAGCAACAGCAGAAACGAGATAAAAACAGCAGCAGCAGCAGCAGCAGAAACGAGACAAAAACAGCAGCAGCAGAAACAAGACAAAAACAGCAACAGCAACAACATCAGAAACAAGAGAAAAAAAGAAGCAGTAACAACAGCAGTAGTAGCAACTGCAAAAACGAGTCAAAAACAGCAGCAGCAGCAGTAACAACAACAGCAGAAACAAGACAAAAACAGCAGCAGTAACAACAACAGCAGAAACAAGAGAAAAACAGAAGCAGTAACAACAGCAGTAGTAGCAACTGCAAAAACGAGTCAAAAACAGCAGCAGCAGCAGTAACAACAACAGCAGAAACAAGACAAAAACAGCAGCAGTAACAACAACAGCAGAAACAAGAGAAAAACAGAAGCAGTAACAACAGCAGTAGTAGCAACTGCAAAAACGAGTCAAAAACAGCAGCAGCAGCAGTAACAACAACAGCAGAAACAAGACAAAAACAGAAGCAGCAACAACAGCAGCAATAGTAGCAACAGCAAAAACGATTCAAAAACAGCAGCAGCAACAACATCAGAAACAAGAGAAAAGCAAAAGCAGTAACAACAACAGCAGCAATAGCAGCAACAGCAGACACGAGACAAAAACAGCAGCAGCAACAGCAGAAACAAGACAAAAGCAGCAGCAGCAGAGCAGAAACAAGTGAAAACAGCAGCAGCAACAACAGCAGAAGTGGTAACAACAGCAGAAATGAGTCAAAAACAGCAGCAGAAGCAGCACCAAAAACAGCAGCAGCATCAACAACAGCAGCAATACTAGCAAAAGCAGAAACGAGTAAAAAACCCAGCAGCAGCAACAGCAGCAGTAGTAGCAACAGCAGAAACAAGAGAAAAACAGCAGCAGTAACAACAGCAGCAGAAACAAGAGAAAAACAGAAGCATCAAAAGCAGAAACAAGACAAAAACAGCAGCAGTAACAACAGCAGCAGAAACAAGAGAAAAACAGAAGCATCAAAAGCAGAAACAAGACAAAAACAGCAGCAGTAACAACAGCAGCAGAAACAAGAGAAAAACAGAAGCATCAAAAGCAGAAACAAGACAAAAACAGCAGCAGTAACAACAACAGCAGAAACAAGAGAAAAACAGAAGCATCAAAAGCAGAAACAAGACAAAAACAGCAGCAGTAACAACAACAGCAGAAACAAGAGAAAAAACAGAAGCAGTAACAACAGCAATAGTAGCAACAGCAGAAACGAGATAAAAACAGCAGCAGCAGCAACAGCAGAAACAAAACAAAAATAGCAGCAGCAACAACAGCAGAAACGAGACAAAAAACAGCAGCAGCAACAACAGCAGAAACGAGACAAAAAGCAGCAACAGCAGAAACAAGACAAAAAACAGCAACAGCAGCAGCAACAGCATAAACAAGACAAAAAACAGCAACAGCAGCAGCACCACCACCACCACTACTAACAGCAACAAGAATTACTCGGTAATTTCGTAGTTTAGGAAGGTATATAATTATTTTAAAAGACTGATTTCCTCTTCTGCTTCTTCTTCGCTGAATGCCCAGACAGCAACTATTGTTGTCTGTTATATGAGCGAAAATCCGTTGCGCTGCCGTTAAGCGCCTGACAAGTCAGACCCAGCACATCCTACTTCGGTGTGGGAGAGAATCGTTATCTTCTTAATCTTTCTGGGCAAAAAAAGCTCAGGAGAACGGACCAAGAAGGCAGAAAATGGACAAGGAGGAAGTGACAGGAAGGAAAGAACAAGTCAGAAAGAAAGAGAGGGATAGAAAAGAGGGAATTTCAAGGACATAATTTCCTGAAGATGGGGATGCTGGGCTGCATAAAAAAATATATGTACTCTTATTCTGAAAAATAAAATTTTCGTTCGCTCGTTCTGTCTCTCCTCCCCCCTCCCTGTCTTCGAATGCTGGATAACTATATATATATATATATATATATATATATATAATATAGAGAGAGAGAGAGAGAGAGAGAGAAGAGAGAGAGAGAGAGAGAGAGAGAGCGAGCGAGTGAGCGAGAGAGATAGAGAGAGATACACATATATAGGTATATGGATGGATGGATGGATGTATGTACACACACACACACACACACACATATATATATATATATATATATATACCTGTACATAATAATTCTAATACCCTCACAAAATAAAATTTCGTCCGCTCTCTCCCCCCTCCTCTCTCTCTTTCTCTGAGTGCTGGACAGCAAGTAAAAAGATTTTTTTACTTGTTCTATAACCCCCACAAAATATAATTTCGTCCCCCCCCCCCCCCCCCCCTCTCACACACACACACAAACTTTACATTGTTCAACATTTCTTCAATGGAATTCTCAGAAAAGGCAGGGAGATGAGGTTTTAACTTCTCACATTCGAGTATGATATAAAGGCAGGGAGATGGGGTTTTAACTTCTCACATTCAAGTATGATATGAGTATTTGAAATATATTCACCACATAACTGACATTACTAAGGGTGCTAAGGGTTTATTGTTAAGTCCTATAGGGCATTTATTGTAGTATTTTTAATTTCAATTTTTAATTTTTTGTTTCTGTTCTTGATTTGTTCATGTTAAGAATACTATTTCCTTTGTTATTACTATTTATTACACACGAGCGCGCATGCATGCAGGGACGCCCACACATACGCACACTCACACACATAGAGTAGATCTCTCTCTCTCTCTCTCTTTCTCTATCTCACATATTCAGTCGCCTATTTGAAGATCGTCTGGTATCACTTTTAAGTGGAAAGACGTTAAAATTGAAGACTTACACACACAAACACACCCACCAACCCACAAACACACACAACCACCCACCCACCCACACTTCGTCCAGTATCGCAACCCTAACTACAGTATTTTTCCCCCCAAAAAGTCACACTACAAGGTGAAATACAAGTCCCCCCCCCCCCCCCCCAGAGAGAGAGAGAGAGAGAGAGAGAGAGAGAGAGAGAGAGAGAGAGAGAGAGAATTAACTCAATAACCCTTAATCCAGGCTACTGGCTACTCACCACACGGATTAGTGTTGCAGATGCGAGTGTCCTCGACGGACCACTGCAAGGCAGTCCCCCGTTCTGCGGCATGGGGCTGTCACAGGCCCGGTTCGAATCTGCGTTCCCCCTGTGTAGTAGTACAAAAAGCGTGGGAAGGCGTTGGGATTATTCGACGTATATGGACATTTCAGTTATCTTCGCATATACACACACGCGCACGGCACAAGCGCGCGCGCGCTCACACAACTCACACACCACACAGAGTTACACACACACACATCACAGTCCATACCAGCACACAGAGTCACACAAAACACACACACACACACACACACCACACACACAACCCACACACAGCACCACCATACGCAGCACAACCACACACAGTCACATACCACACACCACCACGCAACACACCAGTCACACGCCACACACACACACAAACACACACAGTACACACACACACGCAGTCACACACACACAACACAACCACACACAAAACACAAAACTGACCACCGCAGGTTACAGAACAGGTGCCCCATTCTGTCCAGTACCGTATCCACCGTCCACAACTTGTCGCGTTTGGAAGGGAACAAATTCCCCCGCACCCCAATTCTGGTCACACGGACAAAACATACACACACACACAACACACACGCACACACACACACACACGCACACACACACAAGTGTAAAGAATAGTCAACATTTGTCACAGTTTCATTGGAGGCAGAGTTTTTTTTTCCTTTTATTTTCATTCTAGTTGGTTGTTTATTAATGTCTAGACATGTTCATGTTCATGTTCATACTCCGTCATCTAATGTTTGTCATCAAAATCTGTGCTGTGAAGAAAGAGCTAAAGAAAATTGTCCTAGACGACTTTTGTCAGACTGCAGTGATGATAATAATGGAGCAATGGTATAAATATACTCTTGCTGGTGCAGAGCTGTAGATACTTTACACAATGATTTTTCACACAAGCATGCTTGAGCATAGGCATACACACACATAATGCACATGCACTCTCACACACACATACACATACTCAGAGAACACACACACACACTCACACACCTACACGGGGACTGGATGTAAAAAAAGCACATGAGTGCTTATTCCATTATCCTCGATATAAAAGAATAAATAAAAATAAAATAAAAAATACAGTCACTGTTGTATTCTTTTTCTTCGTCACACATGCACACTCAAACAGCAACTATCCTTGTCTTGTCACATGGACAAAAATATGTTGTTGCACTGCCGTTATCAAGCGCCTGACAAGTCAGGCAGACGCTAGCGCATCCAACTTCGGTGTGGGAGAGAAATTTTACCTTTCTATAAATCTTTCTGTGGGGAAAAAAAAGGCAGGAGAATGGACCTAGAAGGCAGAAAATAGACAATGAGGTGACAGGAAGAAAAGGAATAAGGCAGAAACAAAGAGAAGGATAGAAAAGAGGAAATTCCTAGCACAGAATTTCCAGAAGGTGGGGGATGCTGTTTATTCTGACAGGCCCCCCGGCATCTCCACGGGGGATCTGTTGTGTTAGATAAAGTGCACGTCCACAGACAGACAGACAGAGACAAGACAAGACAAGACAGACACACAAGTTTCTCGTTTCTCTGGTACAAGCACGAGTAGCTTCCCTTGCGTGACGTTCAGCAAGACGTTTTACTCCACACCTCTACCCCCACCCCACCCCCCCACATCGCAGTTAATCCTCTGTGTGTGTGTGTGTGTGTGTGTGTGTGTGTGTGTGTGTGTGCATGGATTAAGAAGAAGGTGACATGGAGAAAAAGGACAAGACAGAAAGAAAGAGAGGGATAGAAAAGAAAGAATTTATAGAACACACACACACACACACACACACACACACACACACACACACACACACACACACACACACACACCACTATCACAGGGAAACAAAAACACACTGAAAAAGTGTTTCTTTTATAAATAGGTGGTGCTGTTCTTGTGGAGACGCACTCTCCCCAGGGCGGCCCAAATTTCACGCAGAGAAATCTGCGACGACTGAAAGTGGCAAACAATATACAATACATCACAATACAACATAAGACGATACGACAGGATACGGTACGATGCGATACAGTACAGTGCAATACAATACAAAAACAATAGTCACAGCAGCAGGAGCAACAACAGCAATAACAAGAACAACAACATCAATAACTACGACGAAAACAACAACAAATCCTCTGTGTGTGTGTGCGCGCGCGCGTGTACGTGTGTGTGTGTGTGTGTGTGTGTGTGTTTGTGTTTATTTTTTATGTTTTTATTATTTTATTTATTCACTTAATTTTTATACCGAGGATAATGGAATAAACACTTATGCGCTTTTTTACATCCAGTCCCCGTGTATATGCGGTTTTGTAAATTCTGTCATCTGTTCCCACCGGCACACAATGGCCTACTCTTCCGAAAAGCGGAACAGGATTTAACGGTGCGCAAGATATTCTGCGTGCGTTCGCACATGGGACCTCGGTTTATAATCTCATCCGAAGGACTTTTGGGGAGAGTGGAGTCTACACTGATGTTAACTCCAGGGGAAAATATCGAACCCGGGTTGTAAGATTGCGAGCGCAATGTTCTAACCACTAGGCTATCCCGTCCCCCGTGCGTGTGTGCGTGCGTGCGTGTGTGTGTGTGTGTGCGCGCGTGCATGTGTGTGTGTGTGTGTGCGCGTGCGTGCGTGTGTGTGTGTGTTTGTGTGTGCGTGTATGCGAGACAACAGCAACAACAACAACATGACAATTACCTTCGGAGGGTTGACAGAAGTAGCCGGCAGGTCAGAAGGCCAAGACACAGCAGGCCCCTGTAAAACCAAACGAAGCACCTCAGAGTTTGGTTTTTTGCTTTTTAAAGATTTCTTCATAACCTGTCCTGTAATGAGCTGTGCTGGTCATGTACAAAAGCGTTCTTTGATGTTACAGCCCAAGAAGGTAAAAGGT
>CM054167.1:23729892-23737392 GCA_028751875.1 Rapana venosa | reverse complement strand
CATTCATACATCCTGCTCTGTCTGTCTGTCTGCATCTCTCTCTCCCCTCTCCCTCCACATCTCTCCCTCCATCTCTCTCTATTTCTCCCTCCCTCCCTCCATCCATCTCTCTCTCTTCATGACAAAGACATACACAGACGCACACACAACAACAATAACAAAACACGCGCACACAAAACACCACACCATGCACACGTAAACACGCACACGCATGCACACACACAACACACACACACACGAACACGCACGCACGAGCACACTCACATGCGCGCGTACACTCGCTCACGTACACGCACACACGATTTGCCTGCACAGGCGACAACAACAGACAACAGTAACAACAACAAAACCGTTGTCATCACCACCACAGTTACCACCAGTACTATCAACAGCAACAACACAACAACAACAGCAACACAATCTACAACATTACTTATTACGACAATGATGACACTATCTGCCCGCTGCAGACTAAACCACAACGAAAAATAAACCCACCACCATCATCAATATCTTCTCTTTCACTACCACCATCCATCACCACCATCACCACCATCATCACACCACCACTACTCACCCATACCACACCCACCATTATCACACACCACACCATCACACACAACATCCACACCACACCATCATCATACTACCACCACACCACACACCACATCACACAACACTACATCAACCACCACTACCACCATCACTACACATCACACAACCACCACTACTCACCACCATCAACCACCATCACATACATCACAACACCACCACTACCATCATCATCACTACCACCACACCACCACCATTACTACCACCACCATACCACACAACCACCACCACTACCACCACACCACCACATCCACTACCACCACTATCATCATCACGCCACCACATAACCATCACCTACCACATACACCATACCACCATCATACACCACCACCATACATATCCACAACCACCACCACCACACTACTACCACACACCACCACATTACCCACCAATCCCACCACCACATACCCACCCATCACCACACCACTACCATCACACACCACCACCACACCCTCCCACCCACCACCACACTCACCAAACATCACCACCCCTCACCACCACCACCATCCGCCACCACCATCACCACCACCATCACCACCACACATAATCACCACCCACCACCAACCAACCACCACCACCACCACCATCACACCACAACCACCCTCACCACCACCACCCTCACCTCACCCACACACCACCACCACCACCAACCACACCCCCCCTCACCACCCCGACCACCACCACCACCAACCCCCCCCTCACCACCGACCACCACCACCACACCCCCCCCCCCTCACCACCACCATCACCCCACCCCCTCCCTCACCATCACCACCACCACCACCCTCACCACCACCACCACCACACCACCACGAAAAACAAAGCGAGGAACGACGCGGCCACTGACTGCTGAATGCCCCGGCCGAAGACGTGAACGTTGGGAGGGAAGAAGTGGGACCAGTGCAGGATGTAGCTGTGACTGCCTCCCTTGATGACGGGGAACTGCGAGTACACCCTGAAGGGCATCTGCATTCCGTCTGCGGGGCTGACGTCGTCCCGGGTCAGGATGGGCATGGAGCGAGAGCTGCTTGCTTTCTTGGCGAAAATCTTCAGCTGGTAAAAAGGTTCCAGGTCAGGTCATGTTGTCAAGTCAAGTCATGTTAGGTTGTCAAGTCAAGTCATGTTGTCAAGTCATGTTAGGTTGTCAAGTGAAGTCGTGTTAGGTTGTCAAGTCATGTTAGGTTGTCAAGTCAAGTTAGGTTGTCAAGTGAAGTCGTATTAGGTTGTCAAGTCATGTTAGGTTGTCAAGTCATGTTAGGTTGTCAAGTCAAGTCAGGTTGTCAAGTGAAGTCGTGTTAGGTTGTCAAGTCATGTTAGGTTGTCAAGTCATGTTAGGTTGTCAAGTCATGTTAGGTTGTCAAGTCAAGTTAGGTTGTCAAGTCATGTTAGGTTGTCAAGTCAAGTTAGGTTGTCAAGTCATGTTAGGTTGTCAAGTCAATGTTAGGTTGTCAAGTCATGTTAGGTTGTCAAGTCAAGTTAGGTTGTCAAGTCAAGTTAGGTTGTCAGTAAGTCGTCATAGTCATAGTTAGGTTTTCAAGTCAAGTTAGGTTTTCAAGTCATGTTAGGTTGTCAAGTCATGTTAGGTTGTCAAGTCAAGTTAGGTTGTCAAGTCATGTTAGGTTGTCAAGTCATGTTAGGTTGTCGTCATGTTAGGTTGTCAAGTCAAGTTAGGTTGTCAAGTCAAGTTAGGTTGTCAAGTCATGTTAGGTTGTCAAGTCAAGTTAGGTTGTCAAGTCAAGTAAGGTTGTCAAGTCAGGTCAGGTTGTCAAGTCAGGTCATGTTAGGTTGTCAAGTCAAGTCGTGTTAGGTTGTCAAGTCATGTTAGGTTGTCAAGTCATGTTAGGTTGTCAAGTGAAGTCAGGTTGTCAAGTCATGTTAGGTTGTCAAGTCAAGTTAGGTTGTCAAGTCATGTCAGGTTGTCAAGTCAAGTCAGGTTGTCAAGTCAAGTCGTCAAGTCAAGTCAGGTTGTCAAGTCAAGTTAGGTTGTCAAGTCATGTTAGGTTGTCAAGTCAAGTTAGGTTTTCAAGTCATGTTAGGTTGTCAAGTCATGTTAGGTTGTCAAGTCAAGTTAGGTTGTCAAGTCATGTTAGGTTGTCAAGTCATGTTAGGTTGTCAAGTCATGTTAGGTTGTCAAGTCAAGTAGGTTGTCAAGTCAAGTTAGGTTGTCAAGTCAAGCCATGTTAGGTTGTCAAGTTAAGTTGTCAAGTCAAGTCAAGTCAGGTTGTCAAGTCAAGTAAGGTTGTCAAGTCAGGTCAGGTTGTCAAGTCAGGTCATGTTAGGTTGTCAAGTCAAGCCATGTTAGGTTGTCAAGTTAAGTCAAGTTGTCAAGTCATGCCATGTTAGGTTGTCAAGTCATGTTAGGTTGTCAAGTCATGTTAGGTTGTCAGGTCATGTGAGATTGTCATGTCAAGTTAGGTTGTCAAGTCATGTGAGATTGTCATGTCAAGTTAGGTTGTCAAGTCAAGTCATGTTAGGTTGTCAAGTCATGTTAGGTTGTCAAGTCATGTTAGGTTGTCAAGTCAAGTCATGTTAAGTTGTCAAGTCAAGGTATGTTAGGTTGTCAAGTCAAGGTATGTTAGGTTGTCAAGTCATGTTAGGTTGTCAAGTCAAGTTATGTTAGGTTGTCAAGTCAGTTAGTTAGGGTGTTAAGTCAAGTCGGGTCTTTATTCTTTTCTTTTTTATATATCGAGGATCGAGAAGCCATGTCAGGTCGAGTGGTCAGGTGAGGTGGTCAAGTCAGGTGAGGTGGAAAGTCAAGTCAGGTGAGGTGGCAAAGTCAAGTCAGGTGAGGTGGCAAAGTCAAGTCAGGTGAGGTGGCAAAGTCAAGCCAGGTGAGGTGGTCAAGTCAAGTGGTCAAGTCAGGTCAGGTGGTCAAGCCAAAGTCAGGTCAGGTGGTCAAGCCAAGGTCAGGTGGTCAACTCGGGTCAGGTGGTGAAGCCAAGGTCAGGCGGTCGCGTCAAAGTCAGGTCACCAAGTCAAATGAAGTCACCAAGTCAGGTCAGGTGGCCAAGTGAGGTCAGGTCACAAAGTCAGGTCACGATGTCAAGTCAGGTCAGATTGTCAAGTTAAGTGAGGTGGTCAAGTCAGGTCAGGTGATCATGTCAGGTAGCCAGGTGAGGTGGTCAAGTCAGGTGAGGTGGTCAAGTCAGGTGAGGTGGTCAAGTCAGGTGAGGTGGTCAAGTCAATCCAGGTCAGGTTGTCTGATCAGGTCAAGATGATTTTTTTTAAAAGGGGGAAATGATTAAGTAAGCTTAAACAACTTAAAGAATCTCATTCTGTTCTCAAGTGCTGAATTAGTTTTATATGAAAATGAGTGTGTGTGTGTTGTGTTGTGTTGTGTTGTGCGTACGTGCGTGTTGTGTGTGTGTGTGTGTGTGTGTGTGTGCGCGCGCGTGCGTGCAAGCGTGTGTGTGTGTGTGTGTGTGTGTGTGTGTGTGTGTGTGTGTGTGTGTGTGTGTGTGCGTGCGTGCGTGCGTGCGTGCATAATTATGTTTCAAAAGCCCACCGGGCTCTGGCATAAATGGTGGGATATTTAATGTGCATATTAAATTTTTGTGTGTGTTATGTATAATTATACACATGAATGGAATAAAGGCACTGGTAGGTCTGCACAATGAAACACGATTCAACACTACATCACACCACACCACACGCCCAACACCACACCACACCACCCAACCCACCCTCACCCCAATAGTGTTATCTCACTTTACTAATAGATCAAGGGAACAACTTACAGGACACTTTTCGCTTTCTAGACAGGCGCGTTACCTCTAGACCACACAACCCACACTCACCCCAATAGTGTTATCTCACTTTTCTTATATTACATTATGGGAACAACTTACAGGACACTTTTCGCCATGAACTAAATCACGCCAAAACTTACTTTTCCATACTTATAGGGCAGGCAGCCATGCCCCACTCGGATTTGTCCTGGCAAGCGGAAGTGGTGAAGACCGGAAATGGTTTGACCAGCGTGGTTTCCGGTACCCCGGTCAAGGACCCGTCAACGTCATACAAGATGGACTCCAGGTCGCCATCTTTACTGCCGAACTTGTACATGCTGTCGTCGCCTTCGAAAAAGCGATGTCCCGTTTCCGCCTGTGAAGGGATATACGAGGTAAAGGTAAAGGAGTCCCATAACCTATAAGGTCGTAGGGGAGCGAGGCGGTCAGAGACCTCACTTCTCTAGGGCCAGCATATTGAGGGCGGCGCCCATCTCCTCTCCCTTGCTGCTTTACCTTCCCTGACCCTAAAGAGGGCAGGTACCCATTTACAGCTGGGTGAACTGGGGGAACTGTACTGAAGCCAAGGCGCGCAAACGGTCACCCATCCAACTGGTAACCACGCTCGACGCTGCTTAACTTGGCTGGGGGAAAGCGAGTGCTCCGACCACTGAGCTATCCGAAGGGCGAGGAAAATTAATGAATTGTTCAAAATGGTGATGATGAAATTAAAACGTGAGTGAACGTTGCTATCCGTGTGTGTGTGTGTGTGTGTGTGTGTGTGTGTGTGTGTGTGTGTGTGTGTGTGCGTGCGCACATATAATAATAATACTAATAATAATAATGTATGGAATTTATATAGCGCTGAATCTTGTAAAGTACAAATCAAAGCGTCAAGCATGCAAGCTCACACGTATCTCGCTCGCGTATATACACTGAAACACTCTGTCTCTGTCTATGTATACACACACACACGCATTAAAGCAAATGCATTGCTTATTCAATGTACCATCACTTAAACACACACATACGCACGCACGTACACACACACAAACACACACGTCTGCAGCCCTGTAGATCTACACACACATCTCTGTCTTGTTTGTCACCCCAAATACCAAACCTCCTCCTACCCCTGCACCCCCTCCCCTCTCACACACACACGTACACACACGCGCGCGCGCACACTCACACACACTTTCCTGTCTAATATCACTATTTATTGGAAAGACATTAAAATGAAGAACTACTACTACTACTACTACTACTACACACACACACACACACACACACACACACACACACACACACACACACACACACACACACTTTCCCGTCTAATATCACTATTTAGTAGAAGGACTTAAACTGAAAAGTACTAGTATACTACTACTACTACTACTACACACACACACCACACCACACACTTTCCCGTCTAATATTACTATTTAGTACTACAACACACACACACCCCCAACACACACCACACACACACACAACACGCACGCACCCACACACACCCACTCACTACCTCCCTCCCACCCACACACACTCACGGGATAGCCCAGTGGTCAGAACATTGCGCTCGCAATCTGACGAGCCGGGTTCGATTCCCGTTCAAGGGGATATTTTCCTCTTTAGTTAACTTCAGTGCAGACTCCACTCTCCCCCAAAGTCCTTCGAATGAGACTATAAACCGAGATCCCGTGTGCGAACGCGCGCAGAACATCTTACGCACAAGTTAAGTCATGTTCCGCTTTCCGAAAGAGTAGGCCATTGTGTGCCGGTGGGAACAGATGACAGAATTCACAAATCCGCATACACACGGGGACTGGATGTAAAAAAAAAAGCACATGAGTGCTTATTCCATTATCCTCGATATAAAGGAATAAATAATAATAATAATAATAACACACACACATTTCCCGACTAATATCACTCCCCCCCCCTTCCTCCCACCCTCCTACCCCATACACCCCCACTCACCCCATCATCAAAGCCGAACCTCAGCCCCTTCACTTGGTTGACGGCAGACGACGGCCAGATGGTTGTCGGGTAGAAGCCCAGGGCGCTGGCCGTGCGGTTAGGATTGTCGGTGAACCGGTTAAACCACACCGAGTTCAATTCTAGTGGCCCGTCATAGACCGTGAATCCTTGCAACGGGTGTTTGCTGCAACAGCAGAGCAACAGCAACGGTAACGTGCATTTGCAAGCACGCACGCGAGCGCAGAGACGTAGAAGAGCGCGCGCGCGCCCCACACACACACACACATGCACGCGCGCGCTCACACACATACACATACACGCGCACATACACACAACTCTCATAATTATCCCAACTCAAAGGCAATGGACCAGGATGAATGACTCGGCACTACTGCGCAGAGCCGAGGACCGAGATGGATGGAGGAGGCTTACCACGGCATCGTCTTTCGTGTCTCCTCCACGACCGCCAAGGTCACGGGACTGATGATGATGATGATATATATATATATATGACTTTCCGACTACGTCTAAAGAAAATCCACAAGCGGAACAACATCAGGATCAAATTTGACCTCGAGAAGCTGAAGGACCCAGAGGTAGTAGAAATTTGTCAAGCAAGGATAGGTGGAAAGTTTGCAGCACTCACTGTGAAAGACTCAGACATAGATACACTGACGAATAGTTTCAATACAGCAGTGACTGAAACAGCAAGCGAGCTTCTTGGCAAACACCGACCAGTCAAAAAACCATGGGTCACACCTAACATCCTACAAATATGCGACAAGCGTAGAGAGTTGAAGAAAAAAAAATGAAACAAAAGAAAGAGCAGAACAATATAGGGCAGTCAACAAAAGAATCAGGAAGTCCATGACGGAGGCAAAAGAGAAATGGATAGGTGAACAATGCCAAGACATTGAAGAGAACATCAAGAAAAACAATAGCAAGAAAGTATATCAGCTGGTGAAAGACCTGACTAGCACAAAACAGGGAAAAGGTTTAACAATCCAAGACAAAAATGGGAAGTGTCTCACTGACGACCAGGATATTCTGAACAGATGGACAGAATACTGCTCCGATCTGTATAACTATAGAACCGCAGGAGATCCAGAAGTCCTTAATGTACCCGCAAGCAAAGACACAGACAGTCACCCTATCCTCCGAGAAGAAGGAAACA
>CM054167.1:23712392-23719892 GCA_028751875.1 Rapana venosa | reverse complement strand
TGTTACGGTGGGAGCGGATGACGAAATTTTACAAAACCACACGGGGACTTTTGACATTCAGTTTCGACTTCCCTCGTCAAACTGGGAAGAAAAAGGTGCAAGGCTGGGAATCGAACCCCAGAACCTCACGGTTTCTTTGTCAGGTTTACTCCCGTTCAAACCGTCCTGCCACCTACCTCCCTTCCTTATTTTCTGACACGATCTTTCGTGCGAGTTTGTTGGCGATTTCGTTACTTCTCTGAAAAAAAAATAAACCTCGGTACTTGTTTGCGAGACAGGATTAAGGAGGGATGATGGATGTGAGTGGGGAGGAGAGGTGGGGGGTGGGGCAGTACGGGGATGGGGAAGGAGGGGGGGGATGTCAGACAAATAATAATAATAATAATGTATGGAATTTATATAGCGCTGAATCTTGTAAAGCAACAAATCAAAGCGCTCAGATGACTTTTTTTTAAAAATCGAGGATAATGGAACAAGCACCCATGTGCCCTTTCCACATCCAGTCCCCGTGTGTATGCGGTTTTGTAAATTTTGTCATCTGTTCCCACCGGCACACAATGGCCTACTCTTTCGGACAGCGGAACAGGATTTAACGTGTGCGCAAGATGTTCTGCATGCGTTCGCACACGGGGCCTCGGTTTATAGTCTCATCCGAAAGAATTTGACATTCAGTTCCATTTTTTTGGGGTCAAACTGGGAAGAAAGGGCGAGGAGGCTGGGAATTGAACCCAGAACCTCACGGTTTACTTGTTGGCAGGCGAACGTCTTAACCATCCTGCCACCTTCCTTCCGAAGGGTGATGGTGGTGGTGGTGGTGGTGGTGAGGGGGGGGGGAGGGGTAACTTGCCTGTAAACCTGTGCAGCGGCACCTTTTGCGCCTCACTATTCCGGTCCAATGGGTCGACCACGGGCTTGTATCCGTTAGAGCCGCCGTACGTACCCCCCTCTCTCAGCTCGTTAACTATGTACAGTCCACTCTGAAACACCGGGAATACACGCTGTGTTGTGCTGTGCTGTGTTGTGCTGTGTTTTGTTTGTGTTGCGTTGTATTGTGTTGTGCTGTGCTGTGTTGTGTTGCGCTGTGTTGAACTGTGTGTGTGCTGTATTTTGTTTGTGTTGCGCTATGTTGTGCTGTGTTGTGTTGGGTTGTGTTGAGCTGTGTTGTTTTGTTTGTGTTGTGCTGTGCTGTGTTGTGTTGTGCTGTGTTGAACTGTGCTGTGCTGTGTTGTGCTGTGTTGTGTTGCGTTGCGCTGTGCTGTTGCGTTGCGTTGCGTTAGCATTCCGATGGTTACCAGAAACACGAAAATACCCAGCATGCATCCTGTCTCTGAAGAGATATAGACTCCACCAGATCCAGACTTGCCCGGGAGACACTGCCTGAAAAACATTTTGTGTGTGTGTGTGGGGTACAGCCCCCCAACCACCTCTTTCAAGAATTTACGGAGTAAGGGGTGGGTGTTCTTTTTCGTTTCCCGGCTTGAGCTCCGAGGTTCACCAACGGTGACATTTCGCGTACGAGACCGTTTTTCGCCCACCATGAAAGCTAGCCGCATTCCGACTTCGGGGATGATGTCTGAACCCGACACCTACTGTGTGCATGCGGGTTTTTTGGGTGTAAATTTCTGTCGTCGGTTCCTACCGGCACGAAATACCCTACTCTTTCGAAAAGCAGAACGTGTGTGTGTGTGTGTTTAACATGTGTGCAAGGTGTTCTGCGCGCGTTTGCACACGGGTAATCGATTTACGGTTTCATGCAAAGGACTTCAGGGGGAGCGGAGTCGGTTCTGATGTTAATAATGATAATAATAATAAGAAGAAGAAGAAGAAGAAGAAGAAGAAGAAGAAGAAATGGAACTTATATAGCGCTATATCTTGCAAAGACAAATCAAAGCGCATGTTAACTCCAGAGGACACAGATACCCAGAACAGTTGTCTGGGTGGTGGTTCGAACCCTGGCATTCAGATCACGAGCATCCAGGACACGTTCTAACCACTGGTTTATCCAGTGTCCGTCTTGCAGCAATATTGCCTGATTGTATTGTCAGGATACATCATTATGCCGCCTTCTTCGTTGTCGTTGTTTTCTTTTACTTGGTAAAATTTTCACAACCTTGATACAGTAACACGTTTACTTTACCTTACATGGCATCTATTTGATGTTGAGTTATTTCTGCTGTAGCCCATTTTTACTCATGCAGTCTAGAACACTCTAATAAGCAGAGCAATCCCCGAAGTCAGAATGCGGATACCTAAATGGCTGGGTTTAAAAAATCAAAAACGGTCGAATTCGCAAAAATCTCTTCATTGGTGAACTTTGAAACTCTAGCCGAGGAATGAAGAAAAGAAAAAAAATCATAGCTTGTTGTACTTACTTCATGTACTAGTACTATGCTCGTGGTGTCGTTAACTGGTTTCTTGTCCTAAACTGGTCAGGCGCGACGGAGATCTGAACTCCGACGGATGCTATAGCTAAGTAACTAACACCGTCTGACTTCAATCCCTTGGCTCCATGAAGTCGTGGGCTCGAATCTAAGCAGCGTCTGGTGAGATAAGGACAGGGATTGTTACAATCTCCCAGGTCAGCTTCAAGTGCAGACCTGCCAGTGCCTTAAATCCCTTCATGTGTGTATATACATGCAGAAGATCAAGTATGCACGTTAAAATCCCGCCATTCATGTCTACGTTACGGAAACACGAACATACCCAGCAAACATCCCAGTAGTCGGAATGCGGCTACCTTCATGGTGGGTGAAAACGATCGCATACGCAAAATCTCGAACCTCAGAGCTTTAGCCGAGGAACAGAAACAGAAAACAACAAAACAAAAAAAGATATCATAACTGCTACCCCCCCCCCCCCCCCCCCCCCCCCCCCTCCTGTCTTCAGTATGGAAACTGGAATGCTGCCTGCGGTATTCGGTGTAGGCTCCACACCTGCTTTAGATTTCGTCACTTTTCCTTCTGTTTTCCTATAATTACTCTTGCATTTATACCACACTACTATGGCATCTACAGAATTTTTAAAAAAAAATCAAACTCAACACTTGTTATAAAAGACTAGCCTCTGACATAAAAATGATGTGATTTTGCACAAATTTGGTAGATTTGAATTTTATTTGATTTTTTTTCAGCAAACACCATACCCCCTCAGTCCTTCGTCGTCTGCTAACTGCTTAACCACAATATGCATGCGTGGGGGTCAGCACTGTAGGAACACAAGCAAACCTCATCTGATGACCATTTCCAACTATCTCGTGACTACCTGGTATTGCTTTATGTCATCAATCCCCCAAACAAGTACACAGTGCATTTTTTCATACTTTAAACAAAAATCTGTGAAAATCAGCAGACATTTTTTTCAGACTAGCACTAAGAAACAGAAATATACTACATGACCAGCAACCTAGAGTAGGAGTGTAACCAGAAATAAATGCTTGTGGTGGGGTTAAAATGCCTCACTCTCGACCTCCAACTCTCAAGACAAACGATTCAAAATCTGAAAATTCCGACCATTTCTGTAAGCGTGCGAATCGAATCAAAACTCAATGGATAGTTCCATCCAGGTAATGTTCGGGAGTACTCTTTTTATGCTGGTAGTTTCGACTGCGGTTTTATCTAACAAAATAATCGTGTTGCTGGTTTTTTTTCTTGGAAGGGGGGTCATGTTTACATCTGTGTTGATGTAAAGACAATGTGGTAATCAGTTTTAAAATAATTTCTGGTAAAAATAATTTCTGGCGACTTAGGGACCGGGTTCGCACAGCTGAACATCTTGTACCAGTTAGCGACAAGAAAACCAGTTAACGACACCACATACATTGTTCTCAAGGGAGACAATGTTTGGCTACACTCCACCTTTAGTTTCCAGAACAAGTAGCATCTTCTATAGGACGCCTAAGACTTTTTTGGTGCTCATTTTCACAGATTTTTTTAAAGTATGAAAAAAATAACTGTGTACTTGTTTTTTGGCATGAGAAAGCTGGAAATGATCATCCAAAAAAATTGCTCTCCTTCCTTCATTGTCGATCCCCCGTGTGCAGATTTGTGGTTAGGAATTGAAACCTAGTCAGAAAGCGGCTACCTAAATGGCAGGGATGAAAAAAACAAAAACGGTCGATTACACAAAAATCGTACTATTGATGAACCTTTTTTATTTTTATTTTATTCTTTTATACCGAGGATAATGGAATAAGCACTTATGTGCTTTTTTTTACATCCTGTCCCCGTGTGTATGCGGTTTTGTCAATTCAGTCATCTGTTCCGACCGGCACACAATCTCTTACGAAAAGCGGAACAGGATTTTAACGTGTGCGTGCGCAAGATGTTCTGCGCGCGTTCGCACACGGGGCCTCGGTTTATAGTCTCATCCGAAGAACCTCTGAGCCCCGAGGAAAGAAAGAAAAAAACGCACAAAAGAAACAACAACAAAAAACCCCAACACTTTTAATAACAACAACAATAATAATAATAATAATAATGTATGGAATTTATATAGCGCTGAATCTTGTAAAGCAACAAATCAAAGCGCTCAGATGACTTTTCTGTTTGTTTAATGCGTGTGTATGCGGTTTTTAAAAAAAAATTGTCATCTGTTCCCACCGGCACACAATGGCCTACTCTTTCAAACAGCGGAACAGGATTTTAACGTGTGCGCGCGCAAGATGTTCTGCGCGCGTTCGCACACGGGGCCTCGGTTTATAGTCTCATCCGAAGGACTTTGACATTCAGTTCGATTTTTGTTTTTATCAAACTGGGAGGAAGAAAGGGCGAGGCTGGGAATCGAACCCAGAAGCTCACGGTTTACTTGTTGGCAAGCGAACGTCTTAACCATCCTGCCACCTTTCCTTCTTCTTTAAGCAGACAGGCTTACCTCCCTGTAAGAGTGGGCGGCGTTGTTGGTGAACTGGAGGTAGGGCGTTCTTTTGGCCACGTCCCTCTCCATCAGCCCCAGTCCTGCTGACTCCCCCACCGGTTCCCTAGGAAACAGGTACCAGATGCCTTTGCTCTGGAACGTACCCAAACAACAAGGATGGTGTTAAACAGGGTTGTTTTTTATATTAATTTATTAATGAAACACAGCGTATTAATACACACAGATATGTATGTATGTATGTATGTATGTATGTATGTATGTATGTATGTATGTATGTATGTATGTGTGTGTGTGTGTGTATGTATGTATGCATGTATGTATGTATGTACGTATATATGTATGTATGTATGTATGTATGTATGTATAGCTCTGTGGTCGGAGCACTCGCTTTCCCCCAGCCAATATGTATGTATGTATGTATGTATGTATGTATGTATAGCTCAGTGGTCGCAGCACTCGCTTTTCCCCAGCCAAGTTAAGCAGCGTCGAGTGTGGTTACCGCTTGGATGGGTGACCGTTTGCGCGCCTTGACTTTAGTGCAGTTCCCCCAGTTCACCCAGCTGTAAATGGGTACCTGCCCTTTTCAGGGTCAAGGAAGGTAAAGCAGCGAGGGAGAGGAGATGGGCGCCGCCCTCAATATGCTCCGTCTTAGAGAAGTGAGGTCTCTGACGCCTCGCTCCTCTACGACCTTATAGGTTATGGGACTCCTTTATATATATAAAGGTATCCCATATATATACAACAGTCGTCAACAGCATATCAATCCAATCCAAGTTTGTTGTTTACAGCTCCGCCGACCACAGAGGCCATAATGGGGCTGTCACCTCGTGAAATATAACAGCAGAGTAACAACAAGCCTAAATTTTATACTGTGCCAAAAAATATA
Source organism: Rapana venosa (assembly GCA_028751875.1). Taxonomy (NCBI): domain Eukaryota; kingdom Metazoa; phylum Mollusca; class Gastropoda; order Neogastropoda; family Muricidae; genus Rapana; species Rapana venosa. The sequence goes on along the minus strand of CM054167.1, from coordinate 23,714,134 downwards.
TATCATTAGTATAACAACTGGTGGACAGATTACATGTCCTATTCATAATGCTCAAAGCCGTTATTATTCTTAATGTACTTTACATTAAAAAAAAAGATTAAGAAGAAAGAAGAAATAAAAAAAACCCGCATCAAATAAGCAAACATGCAAGCAGCAAAGATTGATAAGTAAATAAATGAATGACACAGTCTAACATATAATCACACAAGCAACAACAAAAATGCACACCAACAAAGAAAGATTCAATTTCATGTATTTCATTCTTTTATTTCGAGGATAATGGAATAAGCACTCATGTGCTTTTTTCCATCCAGTCCCCGTGTGTATGCAGTTTTGGAAATGTCATCCGTTCCCACTGGCACACAATGGCCTACTCTTCCGAAAAGCGGAACGGGTTTTAACGTGTGCGCAAGATGTTCTGCGCGCGTTCGCACACGGGACCTCGGTTTATAGTCTCATCCGAAGGACTTTTGGGGAGAGTGGAGTTGGCACTGATGTTAACTCCAGAGGAAAAAAAATCCTCTTGAACGAGAATTGAACCTCAATCAAACATCTAGACAAGAAGCCAACCAAACAATAATCAAATGAGCGAACATCCCCGAAGTCGGAATGCGGCTACATCCATACACAAAAACCTCACCACTGGTGAACCTCTGCGCCACAGCCGAGCAACGAACACCCCCCTGCTCCCCCCAAAAAATAACAGAAGAAACAAAAAACAACAACAACAAAACAACACAAAAACCAACAACAAAACCGCGAAAGTCGTGACTTACGTTTCCACCCGCGGCGATGTTGTTCCTGAAGTATGTCAGAGGGTTGGTGATCAGGAAAGTTGTACTGACTCTGTACACAGGAACATTTGACAGGGTTAGTGTGGTTTAGCTCGGTTCAATTAATAGTTTGGCTTGGTTTGGTTTGGTTCGGTTGAAATGGTTTGGCCTGGTTTGGTTTGGTTTGGTTCAAATGGTTTGGCTTGGTTCGGTTCAATTAGTTTGGTTTGGTTCAGTTCAAATAGTTTGGCTTGGTTTGGCTTGATTCGGTTCAAATGGTTTGCCTTGGTTTGGTTTGGTTCGGTTCAAATGGTTTGGCTTGGTTTGGCTTGGTTCGGTTCAAATAGTTTGGCTTGGTTTGGTTTGGTTCAAATGGTTTGGCTTGGTTTGGTTTGGTTCGGTTCAAATTGTTTGGCTTGGTTTGGTTTGAATCGGTTCAAATAGTTTGGCTTGGTTCGGTTCAAATAGTTTGGCTCGGTTTGGTTTGGCTCGGTTCAAATAGCTTGGCTTGGTTTGGTTCAAATGGTTTGGCTTGGTTTGGTTTGGCTCGGTTCAAATAGTTTGGCTCGGTTTGGTTTGGTTCAGTTCAAATGGTTTGGCTTGGTTTGGCTTGGTTCGGTTCAAATAGTTTGGCTTGGTTTGGTTTGGCTCAGTTCAATTAATAGTTTGGCTTGGTTTGGTTTGGCTCGGTTCAAATAGTTTGGCTTGGTTTGGTTTGATTCGGTTCAAATAGTTTGGCTTGGTTCGGTTCAAATAGTTTGGCTTGGTTTGGTTCGGTTCAAATAGTTTGGCTTGGTTTGGTTTGATTCGGTTCAAATAGTTTGGCTTGGTTCGGTTCAAATAGTTTGACTTGGTTTGGTTCGGTTCAAATAGTTTGGCTTGGTTTGGTTTGGTTCGGTTCAACTAGTTTGGCTTGGTTTGGTTTGGCTCGGTTCAAATAGTTTGGCTTGGTTTGGTTTGGCTCGGTTC
>CM054167.1:23659892-23704892 GCA_028751875.1 Rapana venosa | reverse complement strand
AATCCTATTCCGCTTTTCGTAAGAGTAGGCCATTGTGTACCGGTGGGAACAGATGACAGAATTCACAAAACCGCATACACTACGGGGACTGGATGTAAAAAAGCACATAAGTGCTTATTCCATTATCCTCGATATAAAAGAATAAAATAAATAAATAAATAAAAGTAGTTTAAATAAGTCATGCTCACAAACCATTGCATTTTCAAAACGTTTACTATACTCATAGTTTATTGCATTCTCAAAACAGTCACCACGCCAGAAAAGTGTGTCCACCAAAATTTAATACAACTAAGTCATCTTTAGGCTAATGCAATGTAAGCACGACGTTGTCTGCCGAAAAAAAATAATGGTATAACACTGTGCTCATTCATAGCATGTGAACAGTTTTTATGTTATAAGAAGAGAAAAATTGGGTGGTAATCAAAACCCTATAAGACATTACTTCAGAAAGTCAGAGAGAGAGACAGAGAGAGAGAGAGAGAGAGAGAGAGAGAGAGAGAGAAATGGGGGAGGGGGTTGGAGGAGAGAGAGAGAGAGAGAGAGAGGTGGAGAGAGAGAGACAGACAGACAGAGAGAAAGAGGGGTGGAAGGAGAGGGGAGAGAGAGAGACAGAGAGAGAGAGAGAGGGGGGGTGGAGGAGAGGGAGAGAGAGAGGTGGAGAGAAACAGACAGAGAGAGAGAGACAGAGAGAGTGGGAGGGGGGGGGGTGGAAGGAGAGGAGAGAGAGGCAGACAGAGAGAGAGAGAAACAGACAGAGAGAGGGAGAGAGAGAGAGGTGGAGAGAGAGAGACAGAGAGAGAGAGAGAGGGTGGGTGGAAGGATAGGGGGAGAGAGAGAGGGAGAGAGAGAGAGACAGAGAGAGAGAGACAGAGAGAAAGAGAGGTGGATAGACAAACGACAGAGACAGAGACAGACAGAACAGTGAAGGTGGATCGAACCTGGGCTCGAACCCCACTCAGGCCATCAGACAGATCGCTAGCACAATGCGCACGCACCGCTCTAACCCCTAGGCCATACCGTCCACCCCCCCCCCCCCCACCCCCCACCCCCACCCCCCACAGCGCATCTTTCGTTGTTGCTGTCTGCATGGCTGCCAGTCTGGCAAAGCCACCACCGCTCCTCTGCATGTGTGGTCTATGAGTGAGTGACTTTCGTGTACATGCATAGACTTCGGTTGTTGTTGTTTTTTTTAAAGGGGGCCTGGTGGTTAGAGAGAGTGATGTATTCGTGATCTGCTGATCCGGGTTCGAATCTCGTTCAAGAGGATTTTTTTCCCTCTGGAGTTGATAATATCAGTGCCAACTCCACTCTCCCCACAAGTCCTTCGGATGAGACTATAACCCGAGGTCCCGTGTGCGAACGCATGCAGAACGTCTTGCGCACACGTTAAAACCCGTTCCGCTTTTCGTAAGAGTAGGCCATTGTGTGCCTGGTGGGAACGGATGACAAAATTTACAAAATTGCATACACACGGAGACTGGATATAAGAAAGAACACGAGTGCTTAATTCCATTATCCTCGATATAAAAGAATAAATAAATAAAGTTTGTTTTTTTAACCAATCTTGTCGATGTTGTTTACGGGGTTTATATAAGTATTTACTTTTTCAATATTTCGTGACTTGGGGACAGGATAGCTCAGCAGTCAAAACACTCGCTTTCCCCAAGCTTAAGTTAGGCAGCATCGAGCGTAGTTACCGAGAAGATGGGTGACCGTTTGCGCGCCTTGGCTTCAGTACAGTCCCTCAGTTCAACCAGCTGTAAATGGGTACCTGCCCTCTTTAGGGTCAGGGAAAGTAAAGCAGCGAGGGAGAGGAGATGGGCACCGTCCTCACTATGCTGGAGAAGCTGAGGTCTCTGACACTTCGCTCCCCAACGACCGCATAGGTTATGGGAACACCTTTACCTTCTCACCTTTCACTTTTATTTGTGACTTTTTATGTAAACCGTGAGGTTCTGGGTTCGATTCCCAGCCTCGCCCTTCTTCCCAGTTTGACCAAAAAATCGAACTGAATGTCAAAGTCCTTCGGATGAGACTATAAACCGAGGCCCCGTGTGCGAACGCATGCAGAACATCTTGCGCACACGTTAAATCCTGTTCCGCTGTTCGAAAGAGTAGGCCATTGTATGCCGGTGGGAACAGATGACAAAATTTAAAAAACCGCATACGCACGCAAAAAAGGTCATCTGAGCGCTTTGATTTGTTGCTTTACAAGATTCAGCGCTATATAAATTCCATACATTATTATTATTATTATTATTACCTTAATATGGCCTCCATAGGTGTCAAATCGGCGCGCGTCACAGTTTCCGTTTTCTGGGGGGCAGTGGTCTTCCATGGCACCCTCGATGACGATGTTCCGGGTGAGCAGCGCCACCTCTCCGCGCATGTCCACGCCGTCAATTACCTCCCCATAGTGCATGTACTTAGGGAACACTAGAAAAAAACGGATGGATGTCACAGTGAGAGAGAAAACTTTGAACACTTTTTTTTTCAATTCAAAGAGGGTAATAGACTAAGAAACCCCTGCTTTTTTTTTTTTACATCCAGCCTTCTAGCGAAAAATAACTCCCACCCAACCAAAAAAACCCCAACAAACACCAACAACAAACGAAAAAGCACCAAACAAACAGGCAAACAAAAGAAAATTCTAACCTGAAAAATTACCAAAATGTACACAATATGAAAATACATCATGAAAATCTTTTTTCTAACAAACGAGCGAATATCAAACAGCAACAAGGGCCCAGAAACCAAATCCTTTTCAAGATTCACGAGAGAGCGAGAGCGAGAGAGAGAGAGAGAGAGAGAGAGAGAAAGAGATAAAGACATATTGCTTACTGAGAGAGAGAGAGAGAGAGATGGACGAGAGAGAGAGAGAGAGAGAGAGAGAGAGAGACAAAGAGAAAGAGATAGAGACATATTGCTTACTGAAAGAGAAGAGAGAGAGAGAGAGAGAAAAGAGAGAGAAGAGAGAGAAAGCAGAGACAAAGAGAAAGAGATAGAGACATATTGTTACTGAGAGAGAGAGAGATAGAGAGAGAGAATGATCTTTATTTTCTAAGGCTTACAAAAAAAGCATTCACATACTCCTTTCATCCAGCCCTTGCACAGATTAGAGACTATCAACAAAACAAAAACACACAAAACCAAACCCCAACTACAACAGACAGAGAGAGAGAAGAGAGAGAGAGAGAGAGAGAGAGAGAGAGAGAGAGAGAGAGAGAGAGAGAGAGAGAGAGAAGCAGAGACAAAGAGAAAGAGTAGAGACATATTGCTTACTGAAAGAGAGAGAGAGAGAGAGAGGAGAGAGAGAGAGAGAAAGAGAGAGAGAAAGAGAGAGAGAGAGAGAGAGAGAATGAATGAATGGTCTTTATTTTCTAAGGCTTACAAAAAACGCATTCACATACTCCTTTCATCCAGCCCTTGCACAGATTAGAGACTATCAACAAAAAACACACACACACAAAAAAAACCAAACCCCAACTACAACAGAGAGACAGAGAGACAGAGAGAGAGACAGAGAGAGAGAGAGAGAGAGAGAGAGAGAGAGGAGAGAGAGAGAGAGAGAGATGCTTGGTAGTGGCTCGTTGACGAAATCCCTAAATCCGTTAATTCCACTGGGTCTCTAATATATATAATCAAAGAGTTTGAAAAAAAAGAATGCATGGATGAATACGCTACGCTAGTTTTAAATGGATTTTTTTGGGGAGATTAGATTTTCAGTTTTTCTCCATTATGCAACTACAGTCGTGATCGAATCACATTAGTAGGCTAAGTAGTACTGAAGTGGCAATGTTTGCTTGCTACTGTGATGAGAACAAGCGATTTTTAATGAAAGAATGAAGGAGTGAAAAAACAAGAGAAGGAAGGGAGAATGAAAGAGTGAAGGAAGGAATAAAAGACGAAAGAAAGGAATAAAGGACGGAAGGAAAGAAAAGGAAAAGGAAGAGAAGGAAATAAAGACAGAGAGAAAAAAAAGGAGGTAAAGTGAACGATTTATGAAGGAACGCTATACTGTGCGATGCTGTACTCCACTATACTGTACAATGCTGTACTCCACTATACTGTGCAATGCTGTACTCCACTATACTGTACAATGCTGTACTCCACTATACTGTACAATGCTGTGCTCCACTATACTGTACAATGCTGTACTCCACTATACTGTGCAATGCTGTACTCCGCTATACTGTGCAATGCTGTACTCCACTATACTGTACAATGCGGTACTCCACTATATTGTGCAATGCCGTACTCCACTATACTGCGCAATGCTGTACTCCGCTATACTGTGCAATGCTGTACTCCGCTATACTGTACTCCACTATGCTGTACAATGCTGTACTCCACTATACTGTGCAATGCTGTACTCCGCTATACTGTGCTCCACTATACTGTGCAATGATGTACTCCACTATACTGTGCAATGCTGTACCCAGCTATACTGTGCAATGCTGTACTCCACTATACTGTGCAATGCTGTACTCCACTATACTGTGCAATGCAATACTGTACAATGCTGTACTCCACTATACTGTGCAATGCTGTACTCCGCTATACTGTACTCCACTATACAATGTTGTACTCCACTATACTGTGCAATGCTGTACTCCACTAAACTGTACAATGCTGTACTCCACTATACTGCACAGTGCTGTACTCCACTATACTGTGCAATGCTGTACTCCACTATACTGTGCAATGCTGTACCCCACTATGCTGTGCAATGCTGTACTCCACTATGCTGCGCAATGCTGTACTCCACTATACTGCGCAACGCTGTACTCCACTATACTGTGCAATGCTGTACTCCATTATAATGTGCAATGCTGTACTCCACTATACTGTGCAATGCTGTACTCCACTATACTGTGCAATGCTGTACTCAACTATACTGTGCAATGCTGTACTCCACTATACTGTGCAATGCTGTACTGCACACAAGACACTAGTATACGGCCTGTGCGAGTGTATGTGTGCTTTTGAAAAACATTTGACTATCGAAATTTTATTTCATAGATTTTGTCTGCATCGCACCATGTTTGTAAATATCTGTTTGTTTAAACTTTTGATTATTTATCATTGATTGCATGACTGTGTAAGATTAGGTTGAATGCATGCGCTTTGATTTGTCTTTGCAAGATATAGCGCTATATAAGTTCCATTTATTATTATTATTATTAAGACACTGCAACACGCGACACCACACGCAACGCGACGCAATGCCCTCACCGCCATGAAGCCAGTCAATTGCAGGAATCTCAGTACCGCGGTATGCTCGGAATGTTCACCTTTGACCTCTCTTCGGCGTGCCAATCGCTAGTTTTTGGGTGTAAATGTTGTGCCATTAAAAAATAAAAAAGTTATTGCTTTTTAAACGTTTATTTTATTTTTTGTTGTTGTTTTCTTTTGTTGTTGTGCCATTCTAATAACTGTCATTTACTGACAAAAATATGATACGCTGACAGGTACACAATTTGGTAGGAATCATAACGGTCGAGAGAAGTTACTGTTGGTACGTATGTGCATGTTGGTTTATTGTGCTGTTTGTACAGACGAAACTCTTTGTATACTCGTCATGGTCTTTGTTACTGTTGTTACGTGTGTGCTTGCTGGTTTACTGTGCGGTTTGTACAGACGAAAACTCTTCTGTATATCTCATGGCCTTGTTTTACTGTTGTTAACGTCGTGTGCTGCTTTCTAAAGTACGTTTGAACATTAATGACCTCTTAGTCTTTAGAATCAGCTACATGCTTAGGTATGGATTTCATACTAATTTAATTTTCTGTCGCTTTGTTCTCCAAGAAGTAAAACTTAAAACAATTGCTCCTCCCTCCGTGCAGTAGTCACCCTAGCTGCTTCCATAATCGGGGTCCACAAGGGAACTAAACATTGTAATTTGTATGTAACTTGTTTTTTCACAGATGTCCTCGATGAGACTATAAACGCGTCTCAACAACACGGACTTGCTTGGCCCGTCAAACTTCCGTTGAGAGTAGTCACTTGTTCCTCGGTGGCGGTGAATTCCAAAAAAATCTTTGTACACAAGGCGATCTCTGAATGAAACCGATGTGTTATTTTATCTTCGAATTTGTTATAACAACTTTTTAAAATAAAGAAGGAGGATAGTCTCGATGTAGACTATCAAACCGCGGTCCATGATGGCGAACGGCAAGCCTGGAAACATCTTGCGACACAGTTAAAAACCCGTTCCGCTTTTCGGAAGAGTAGGCCATTGTGTGCCGGTGGGAACGGATGAAAAAAATTCAAAAAAACTGCATACACACGGGGACTGGATGAGAAAAAACACATGAGTGCTTATTCCATTATCCTCGAAATAAAAACAGTAAAAGAATTTTAAAAAAAAGAAAGATGAACGACTATAGCCGAGTGGTTAAGACCGTTCGATTTCAATCCCATGGGTCCATGAAGACGTGGGTTCGAATCTCGGAAGCCTCTGGTAAATAAGTATGTTCTTTCGAGCCAGAAGGCCCATAGAGCCGGAGCTTATCCCGGTTTCTGTAGCGTTAAGCGAACTGATGGTTTTTCACCACCCCTGTGACAGGACGCTAGTCTGTCGCCAGATACTTCCCCAGCAGAACTGGTACCCACTTGTACACCTGGGTGGAGTGAGGAAAATAGGAGTAAAGTGTCTTTCCCAAGGACACAGCACCGAGCCGAGCGGGGATCGAACCCGCGACCTCTGGATCACGAGTTGACCGCCTAAACCACTCGACCACGGTGCCTCCCTTCTGGTAAATAAAGGGTGGGGAATTTTACGATCTCCCAGGTCCACTTCCAAGTGCAGACCTGCCAGTGCCTTCATTCCTTTCGTGTATATTATACACACGCAGAAGATCAAATATGCACGTTAAAGATCCTGTAACTCATGTCAGCGTTCAGTAGGGTACGGAAATACAAACATACACCCAGCATACATCCCAGAAGTCGGAATGTGGCTACCTTCATGGTGGGTTAAAAACGGTCGCATACTCAAAATCTCCCCATTGACGAACATCCCAGCTTTAGTCGAGAAGCATAAACAAACAAACAACAACAATACGTAAACAAACAAACAAACAACAATACATAGGGATAGCTCGGAGGTCAGAGCACTCGCTCTCTCTCCCCGAGCTAAGTAGCATTGAGCGTGGTTACCTCTTGGACGGGTAAGTGTTCGTGCGCCTTGGCTTAAGTACAGTCCCCCAGTTCACCCAGCTGTAAATGGGTACCTGCCCCCTTTAGGGTCAGGGAAGGTAAAGCAGCGAGGGAGAGGAGATGGGCGCCGCCCTCAATATGCTGGACCCTTGAGAAGCTGAGGTCTCTGATGCCTCGCTCCTCAATGACCACATAGGTTACGGGAACACATTCTTCTTTACACACATTTTACTGTTATTCATACATTTGTTTGTTTGTTTGTTGTTGTTTGTATGTATGTATGTCTGTATGTCTGTCTGTCTGTATGTATGTATGTATGTATGTATGTGCATGACTGTATGTATGTTGTTTGCATGACTGTATGTAATTGTAATTATGTGTTAGTCATACATTTGTATGTACGTACGTATATATGTGCATGCATTTTTGCATTTGAAGTATGTATGTATGTATGTATTCTTGTTATGTATATTAAGTATGCTATGTTCTGTTCTGATATGAATGTGTGCGTACATGCATGCATGCATGAATACGTATGCATGCATTTATTTGTTTATCTATCCATACTCATCTCAGTAGTTTTACACCGTTCAGTTTTATTAAGACTGCACTGAATATTTACTGGCTTGATTATGCACGTCTTAGTTACTAGCTACCTAGTCAGCCAACCAGCCAAGCTACCAGCTAGCCAGCTAGCCAGCCAACCAACTCGAAACCAATCAACCAACCAACAACATACCAATGACCAACCAACCAACCAATTAACCAGGTGGGTCGCTGGTACATACGTAATGCACCAAAACACCAAACGTGCTGGTTCGATCACCGTTTCAGTCCGAACTTTTTCTCAATCCACTACACCTTGAGTAATGGTCTAGATGCTAGTCTTTCGCATGAGACGATAACCCAAGGATTTGAATGCAACACGTAGTCAGCGCTTGTACAATAAACTCCATGGCAAAAAGAGCGTTCTCCGTGGCAAAATTCTGTCGAAAGAAAACGCTACTTTGATAGGGAAAAGAAATACACATGCAGACTGGGAAAAAACAGGCAGGCATGAAAAAAACGCCAACAAAAAAAAAGGGTGGCGCTGTTCATGTGGCGACGCGCTCGTCCCAGGGAAAGCAGCCCGAATTTCAGGTCGTAAGGGAGCGTGGCGTCAAAGACCTCACTTCTCTAGGGGCCAGCATTTGAGGGCGGCGTCCATCTCCTATCCCTCGCTGCTTTACCTTCCCTGATCCTAAAGAGGCAAGTACCCATTTATAGCTGGGTGAACTGGGGGATTGTACTGAAGCCAAGGCGCGCAAACGGTCACCCATCCAAGTGGTAACCACGCTCGATGCTGCTTAACCTTGGCCGGGGGAAAGTGAGTGCTCCGACTAAGCTATCCCGTCCCCCATATATATATATATGGGAGACGGGATGTCCTCTGTCATCTTCTCGTCATCATCGTCAGAATTGCCGTCACTGTCAACATCATCATCATCATCATCATCGTCGTCCTCCTCCTCCTCATCATTCAATTAGCAAACCATTCCCTTTATAACCACCCCTTGCCCCTAATTCCCCCAGCCATCCACCCCCCCCCCCCCACCCACACAACAACGCGTTCGTTCGTTCGCTCGTTTGTTTAAACACTCACCAGGTCTCCAAGTAGTGGCATCCTGGGCAACGTTCAGAATGCGGGCGCCCGCGTCCATCGTGGCGATCTGCGCCGTCGTAATGCCTTTCATTTCTTTGTGGGGCTTCGTCTTGCTCTGAACGTCGACGGCTAGGCCCAGCTCCGGAAAGGGAACTGTCAGACCTGCAGTGACGAACTTGTCGTCGCCGACTTTCGTCTCCAGCTTTTCTTTCAGGAATTTCCCTGCAAAAAACCCCACCGTCGAAACGTCTGTTGAAGAGCTGTGAAAACCGAATGCTACGCTACATGACATACATCAAATGGGAAGACAGGATCACGAATGAAGAACTATGGAGAACGTGCAAAGTTGATGATCTGAAGTCTGTAGCTAGTAGCAATAGACTGCGCTGGTTTGGGCACGTTCAACGGAAAAGCTGACCACCACATCATAAAAAGAGCAATGAATTTCGTAGTGGATGGAAAGAGACCAAAGGGAAGACCTAGCAAAACCTGGGCTGCCTGTATTGCAGATTGATCTTAGAGAAAGGGGCATAAATAAGGAGGAAGCTCAAAACAGAGAGAGATGGAGAAGGCTCATCAATGTCAAACCTCCCCTGGGAGAAACATGACAAAAAAGGAAGAAGAAGAAGAGGAGGACAGAGGAGGAAGGGGGAGGAAGGGGGGTGGTAAGGGTCATGGGAGGCATTGCCCTGTTGTTATTGTACGTTACTGTTGTCATCAAAATCGTCGCTCTCGTCAGTTTTGTGTTATAGTGTTTTTATATGTTTGCCTCCAGTGGGTATGCCAGGGGCCTGTCAGTATAGACAGCATCCTCACTTTCTGGAAATTCTGTGCTATAAATTTCCCTCTTTTCTATCCTTCTCTTTGTTATCTGCCTTGCTCCTTTTCTTTCTGCCACCTCCGTTATGTCTTTTTTGTGCCGGTTGGAACAGATGACAAAATTTACAAAACTACATACACACGGGGGCTGGATGTAAAAAAAAAAGCACATAAGTGCTTATTCCATTATCCTCGATATAAATAAATAAATAAACCATCCTCACCTCCACCACCATCCTCACTACCACAATTACCATCACCACCACCACCATCAACAATCCTCACTACCACCATCACCACCACCACCAGCATCACTACCACCACCATCGCCATCAACAATCCTCACCACCACCATCACCATCACCACCACCATTACCACCACCACACCACCACCAGCCATCCTCACCACCACCATCACCATCACCACCAGCATCACTACTACCACCACCACCATCAACAATCCTCACCACCACCATCACCATCTGGTACCACCAGCATCACTACCAGCACCAGCACCCCCATCACCACCACCATCAACCATCCTCACCACCACCATCACCATCAACACCACCAGCATCAAACAATCCTCACCATCACCACCACCATCAAACATCTTCACTACCATCACCACCACCACCATCAACAATCCTCACCACCACCATCACCAATCCTCACCACTACCACCACCATCACCACTATCAACAATCCTCACCACCACCATCACCAATCCTCACCACCACCATCACCAATCCTCACCACTACCGCCACCACCACCATCAACAATCCTCACCACTACCACCACCATCACCACTACCCATCAACAATCCTCACCACCACCACCATCAACAATCCTCACCACCACTACCAACAATCCTCACCACCACCATCACCAATCCTCACCACCGCCATCACCACCACCATTAACCATGCTCACCACCACCATCACCACCAGCATCACTATCCTCACCACCACCATCACCACCACTATCAACAATCCTCACCACCACCATCACCACCAGCATCACTACCACCACCAGCATCATACCACCACCACCATCATCAACCATCCTCACCACCAGCATCAACAATCCTCACCACCACCACCACCACCACCACCACCACCACCACCACCACCACCACACACTACCAACAATCCTCATCACCACCACCACCACCACCACCCCACCACTACCAACAATCCTCATCACCACCACCACCATCACCAATCCTTACCACCTCCACCATCCTCACCACCACCACCACCATCATCACCTCCACCAACATCACTACCACCACCACCACTATCAACAATCCTCATCACCATCACCCACCATCACCACCACCATCAACAATCCCACCACCACCATCACCACCACCATCAACAATCTCACCACACATCACTACCACCATCATCACCACCACCATCACAATCCTCACACCACCATCACTACCACCATCATCACCACCACCATCAACAATCCTCACCACCATCACCACCACCAGCATCAACAATCCTCACTACCACCATCACCAACACCATCACTACTACCACCACCACCATCAACCATCCTCACCACCACCATCACCATCAGCATCACTACCACCACCACTCCACCATCAACAATCCTCACCACCACCATCACCATCAGGATCACTACCACCACGACCACCATCAACCATCCTCACCACCACCACCATCACCATCACCACCATCCTCACTACCACCATCACAATCAACCATCTTCACCACCAACACCATCACCACCATCACCAATCCTCACCACCACCACCACCAATCCTCACCACCACCACCACCACCAACAATCCTCACCACCACCACCAACAATCCTCACCACCACCAACACCACCACCACCACCACCACCACCACCACCAGCAGCATCAAACCCTGACCTCTCTGGGCCACCAGGACCCAGGCGTCGTGGGCCTGGAGGTGCCTGAGGGCCAGCGTGTTGGTCACCTCTCCCAGGGCTGCGGTCTCGATGGCGTCACAGAAGGGGTTCAAGTCTAGGGGGCCCACTGCGTTCTTCTGCACCGCCAACACCAGGATGTCGCCGTCTTCCACCGCTGAACACACACAGAGATGACACACAGATGCACACACACACAGATCACAGGACACACACAGATGAGACATAGATGCACACAGACACAGGACACACACGACACACACAGACACAGGACACACAGAGGACACACACAGACACAGAGGACAAGCCAACTCCACTCTCCCCAAAAGTCCTTCGGAAGAAACTAAAAACCGAGGACCCGTGTGTGAGCGCACGCAGAAATCTTGCACACACCCGTTCCGCTTTTCGGAAGAGTAGGCCATTGTGTGCCGGTGGGAACAGACGACAAAATTTACAAAACTGCATACACACGGGGACTGGATGTAAAAAAGCACACGAGTGCTTACTCCATTAGCCTTGGTATAAAAAAAGGAATAAATAAATGAATAAATAAGGTAGCCGCATGTATTCCGACATCGGGAGTAAGTATGTGTACAACAAGCACACACTTCCAAGAGGGTCTTTTGTTTTCGTTGAGAAGATAGTATGCCTGTAAGGCATCACTCCCCCGTGGGAGTCCCGGGGTATGCTTGCAAAGCGAGCATTGCAAGAATAGGATCCCTGCCCTCCATCAAGGCATGTTGTAAGAGGCGACTAAGGTGGAACCCTTCCTCCAGGTTGGGGGTTGGGCACAGGGCTAACAACCCTGTCCCGTAAAAGAAGAGAAGTTACGCAAACAGCAAAGAGAAAATTTCTACTTTTGCGTGCGAAGGACCTCCTGGGTCAAGTGAGACTCGTATGAATGCTGATGGCCAAAGCCGAGAGGAAGGAAGGAGAAAGAAAGGAAGACCAAAAGCAACGTGGAGGAGGACTGTAGAAAGTGAGATGAAGGCCATGCAGCACTCTTGGGGATCAGTGACTAGGTTGGCCCAGGATAGGCAGGAGTGGAAACGCTTTGTTGCTGCCCTACACACCACTGGGTGTAATGGTTAATAATGATGATAAAGGCATCACTAAAATGTCGATGTCCTTTACTAACCCTGAGCACAGATACAGTTACAGACTTCTTTCTCCGGGAGGGGAGAAGTTGGAACCAACCAACCCACCAGCTAGCCAGCCAGCCAGGCAGACCTCCCACCAACCAACCAGCCGTTCAACCACCCACTAATGACATCGCCCACCCGCAACCCACAACCACCGACCCACCCATCCATCAACCAACCAATCACTCATAAACTATATCACCAAGCAAGCAAGCAAGCAACAAACCAACCATCACAACAACCTAAACAACCAACCAGCCACCCACCTACGGCATCACAACCCACCCACCCACCCCTCGCACCCACTCAACCAAACATCCATTCAAGATATTTTTGTGTTCCTCGGCTAGAGCTCCAAGGTTCACTACTGGTGAGATTTTTGCGTATGCGACCTTTCTTGCCCACCATGAAGGTAGCCGCATTCCGACTTCGGGGATATATACAGGTTATGTTCGTGTTTTCGTAATCCACCAAACGCCGACCTGAAGAACGGGATCTTTAACGTGCATATTTAATCTTCTGCATGAATACATATACACGAAGGGAATTCAGGCAGCACATGATAGGGTAAAGGAGTCCCATAACCTATAAGGTCGTAGGGGAGCGAGGCGTCAGAGACCTCACTTCTCTAGGGGCCAGCATATTGAGGGCGGCGCCCATCTCCTCTCCCTCGCTGCTTTACCTTCCCTGACCCATTTCCAGCTGGGTGAACTGGGGGAACTGTACTGAAGCCAAGGCGCGCAAACGGTCACCCATCCAACTGGTAACCACGCTCGACGCTGCTTAACTTGGCTGGGGGAAAGCGAGTGCTCCGACCACTGAACTATCCCGTCCCCATAGCACATGATATAAACAAAAAAATCACCACCCTTAATTCCCCAGACGCGGTCAAGAATCGAACCCACGACTTCATGAACTCATCGAACGGGCTTAACCCCTCACTCGGCTATAAGCGTCCATCCGATCAGATTATCGCTCCAACCCTGCACCCACCTGCCCATAACCCACCCAACCCATCCGTCCACCCCACCGCTTCGCTCTCCCACACCTTCCATGGCAGCGAAGAACAGCGGTGGCTCGTGCGTTAAGCGCCAATCCGAGGAACCGACCATGTAGATCATCTTCTTGAACTTGATGTCGCCGCTGTTTCCGTCCATGACCAAAGCTACCAGCCCGCGATTCCACGTGTCCATTGTACGGTCCGTCTGCGCGGGACAAAGAAACGAAATGAAGGAAGGAAGGAAGGAAGGAAGGAAGGTAGGAAGGAAGGAAGGAAGGAAGGAAGGAAGGAATATTGAATGCTTCATCATTTAAAGAAGGAAAAAAAAAACCAACCGAGAAATTTATGTAGGTTTACAAGCATAGATATATCTAAAAACAACAACAACGACCAAAAAAACCCCAAACAAACAAAAAATCCCCATAACAATAACACTCGTCTTCCCTTAAAGTTAGCACGAATCAATATCTCGATCACAGGCGAACCGTTTAATATACACATTAATAAGGAAGGAAGGAAAGAAGATAGGAAGGAAGGAAGGAAAGAAGGAAGGAAGGAAAGAAGCACGGAAGGGAGGATGGAAGGATGGAAGAAAGGATGGAACGAAGAAAGGATGGCTGGAAAGAAAGAAAGGTTGATGGAAGAAGAGAAGAAAGTGCTCTGTTATCCCTCTTATCCGGATCAGTCTTAGACCACGGTCCAGCCCTCACCGAGTTCGTACACTGGTGTGACGAGGCCTATCTGGAGCTAAATGTTTCTAAAACTAAAGACCTGCCTATCGACTTCAGAAGATCAGGGCATACTCCTAAGAATATTATTATCCATAATCAAGAAGTTGAAAACGTTTTGAACTATAAGTATCTGGGAACTGTTTTTGACCACAAGTTAAACTGGGACGTTAACACTGACGCTATTGTCAAAAAGGGACAACAACGTCTGTATTTTCTGAGGAAACTGAACTCATTTTTTGTAGACAAAAAGATTCTTTCCTTGTTTTACAAGTCTTACATAGAGAGTGTTCTAAGTTTTGCTTTCATTTGTTGGTACAATAACCTTAGTGTTAAAAACAAGAATGGCCTGCAGAGAATTGTAAGAATCTGCTCAAAAATAATTGGAAAAGAACAAAGAGATCTCATGTCGTTCTGCAATCAGCAGCTTGTACGCAAAGCCACAGCCATTTTGGCTGATCCTTCCCATGCTTTGTTTCCAGAATTTCAAATGTTGCCTTCGGAACGCCGTTTTCAGTGTCCCATCAGCAAAACTAACAGAAAAAGAAATTCTTTTGTGCCAGTAAGCATTCGAATTCTGAATTCACAATGATGTTGACTACCTAGTTTTTACATTTCTCTGAATTACTTGCCTGATTGTCATTGTTACGAGTGTAGTCAATACATAATTATGTGTGTGTGTGTGGGTGGGTGCGTGGGTGTGTGAAATAAGTCTGTCTTCTAGTCAACGGTCTTAAAACATTGAATTCATATATTGGTGTATGGTGTGGGTGTGCGTGAGCGTGTTCGCACACACACGTACGTGCGTGTGTACGTGCTGCGTATATGCGTGCGTAAAAATAAGTTTTTATGTCTTCTAGTCAATGGGTTTAAAATTGTGTTCACAATTGATGTGTGTACGTGCGTGCGGGTGTTTGCGTGTGTGTGCGCATGCGCGCGTGTGTGTTGGTGTGTGTGTGTTCGTGACATTTTATTTGAAAACCAATATGAAATATAGCTTTTGTGTCTTTGATATATTTGATGTGTATCAATCTGCCTGTCAGTACTGTAATTGCCCTTCATGGGATGATTAAAGTGTTTTTGACTTGACTTTGACTTGACTTGAAAGAAAGGATGGAATGATAGAAGGAATGAAGGAAGAAAGGAATGCAGGAAAGAAGGAAGGAATGAAGGAACACTCGAACGAAGAAAGGAACGAACAAACGAAGAGTGAATGAATAAACGAATGAATGAACGAGTAAATGAGTGAGTGATCAAGTGAGTGAGTGAGGAAGGAAGAGGGGAAGGAACAGAAGAAGACGAAGAAAAAAGAAGAGAGGAGAAGGGAGAGGAGGAAGGAGGGGAAGAAGAAGGATGAGAAGAAGAAAGAGGAGGAGGACGACGTAGACAAAGAAGAGGAAGAAGAAGGGGAAGTAGAAGATGAAGTAGATATAGAAAAAGAAAAAGAAAAGGAGGGAGGAGAAAGAGGAGGAGGGGAAAGGAGAAGAAGGAGAAGAAGAAGAAGGATAAGAAAAAAAAGAGGAGGAAGAGAGGAGGAAAGGAGGGAAGATGGAAGAGAAATACCAGAAAGAAAGAAGGAAGAGCAAAAAACAAATAAACAAACAAAGAAGACCAAGTCCACAAAATGACCCAACGTCATGTTAAATCGTCGTCGTCAAATGCTCAGCCAGTAACTAATGTTGTCTTGTCATATGAGCGAAAATGTGTTACACTGCCGTTAAGCGCCTGACAAGTCAGGCCCAGTGCATTCGACATCGGCGTGAGTGAGAATTGTTATCTTTAAAGTATTTCTTGAAGAAAAAAAAGGTAGAAGAATGGACCGCGTAGGCAGAAATCAGACAAAGAAGGAGGTGACAGGTAGAAAAGGAACAAGGCAGAAACAAAGACAGGGATAGAAAAGAGGGAATTCCTAGCACAGAATTTCTAGAAGGTGGAGACGCTATTTCTACTGACATGGCCCCGGCATCCCCACATTTAATTTTTTAATATATTTATTTATTCTTTTATATCGAGGATAATGGAATAAGCACTCATGTGCTTTTTTACATCCAGTCGCCGTGTGTATGCGGTTTTGTAAATTTTGTCAACTGTTCCCACCGGCACACAATGGCCTACTCTTCCGAAAAGCGGAACATGATTTAACGTGTGCGCAAGATGTTCTGCATGCGTTCGAACACGGGGCCTCGGTTTATAGTCTCGTCCCAAGGACTTTGACATTCAGTTCGATTTTTTTGTCAAACTGGGAAGAAAGGGCGAGGCTGGGAATCGAACCCAGAACCTCACGGTTTACTTGGCAGGTGAACGTCTTAACCATCCTACTACACAGGGGGAAGGTCCTGTTGAATCATGACAAAATCAAATACAACAACGACACCACCACCACCACCTACCCACACGTCGTAGGTCCTGTTAAATCATGACAAAATCAAATACAACAATGACACCAATACCACCACCTATATGTTAGTCCGTCGTTTTCGACGATGACCTCCAAAACAGCAGAGGAGGCAACTGCTGTTTTGGAAACTGGGCAGAAATTTGATTATAGTGGAAATGCCTTGCTCACAGTACATCCCCACTCTCTCGACCAAGTGGGCATAAGGACAGTCAGCGTTGGAGATGTTCTCCAAAGGCCAACCAGCCCCCAGGGCTGCAGCACATAAGGACTGTGCAAGTCAAGCCTCCTAGTCAGAGAGTCATAGTCGATCACTAAAGACTAAGCTGTAAAGTGGAATTCCATGAGTGGGAAAGAAATCCACTGGTCATACAGCCTCTCACTTTGCTGTTGCCCCCAGCAGCGTCAATGGTTTAATCAAGAACTGTGATAAAGCCCAGGCGCACAAATCAACTACAACAACGACACCAATACCACCACCACTACCTACCCACACGTCGTAAACCAGCCCGTTGTCCGGGGTCAGTTTTGGCACGGTAGCCGTCAGTTTGGTCCACCCCAGTTTGTTCTGTCCGTGCAGCTCCAGGGTGCCTCCTTCGCCCACCCCGATGAATTTCCCCCCGTACCCGGCCACGTTAAACTCCCCACGGGAGGCTGTCCAACCAGGAGGAGAACAGAAGAATGACTTCAGACTTCAGATGATTTATTCAGATAGGTCAAAGCCCCATTCTGAAGGGGTGGACACATAACAGCGCTAGTATACAGCCATTTGCTGTCAAGTTATCGTTGAAAATAAATCATTCAATGAACATTTGTTAAAACTGAAAAATGAATGAATGAATGAGTGAGTGAGTGAGTGAATGAATGAATGAATATGAATGAATGAGTGAACAGAAATAGAACTTATAGAGAGAGAACTAATTTATTATTTTTATTATAAACTGTCTGGTGACTGGCTGACTGATGAATGAATGAATGAGTGAATGAATATGAGTGAATATGAATGAATGAATGAAATAGAAAAATAACTTATAGAAAGAGAACTAATTTATTATTTTATTATTTATTATAAACTGTCTGGTGACTGGCTGATTGATGAAATGAATGAATGAATGAGTGAATGAATGAATGAATGAATGAATGAATGAGTGAGTGAGTGAATGAATGAATATGAATGGTTGAATAGAAAGAGAACTTATGGAAAGAGAACTAATTTATTATTTTATCATTTATTATAAACTGTCTGGTGACTGGATGATTGATGAAATGAATGAATGAATGAGTGAATGAATATGAATGAATGAATGAATGAATGAGTGAGTGAGTGAATGAATGAATATGAATGGTTGAATAGAAAGAGAACTTATGGAAAGAGAACTAATTTATTATTTTATCATTTATTATAAACTGTCTGGTGACTGGATGATTGATGAAATGAATGAATGAATGAGTGAATGAATATGAATGAATATGAATGAATATGAATGAATGAGTGAATAGAAAGAGAACTTATAGAAAGAGAACTAATTTATTATTTTATTATTTATTATAAACTGTCTGGTGACTGGCTGATTGATGAAATGAATGAATGAATGAATGAATGAATGAATGAATATGAATGAATATGAATGAATGAGTGAATAGAAAGAGAACTTATAGAAAGAGAACTAATTTATTATTTTATTATTTATTATAAACTGTCTGGTGACTGGCTGATTGATGAAATGAATGAATGAGTGAATGAATATGAATGAATGAGCGAATAGAAAGAGAACTTATAGAAAGAGAACTAATTTATTATTTTATTAATCATTATAAACTGTCTGGTGACTGGCTGATTGATGAAATGAATGAATGAATGAGTGAATGAATATGAATGAATGAGTGAATAGAAAGAGAACTTATAGAAAGAGAACTAATTTATTATTTTATTATTTATTATAAACTGTCTGGTGACTGACTGATTGATGAAATGAATGAACGAGAGAGTGAGAGAGTGAGTGAGTGTGCGAACGAACGAACGAAGTTAAAGACAACTGTTTGGTGACTGACTGACCGATTAACTGAATGAATGAATGACAAGTAATTTACTGTGTTTTGGGGGTATCGTCGAACTCGACGGACAAACACAAATAAAAAGGCCAGTTTTGAAATAATTTCAAGTTACTTTTTGACGGAGTTCGTGCAGCTGAACTAATTAATTTAAGTTAGGGACAAGGTATCTGTTTAATGACACAACACAGTAGCCTCACGTTTTTGTACCCACCTTTCAAGACAATCTTGGCGTGCGCAGGGAACTTGCAATCCTCGCTACCGATGTGCAGCGACCCCAAAATTAGAATGTAACCCACAGTCAGCGTAAAATCGCCGTCTGGGCTGAACACCAGAGAACCTCCCGCCTTTATCTCCAGGCTTAGCAGCTCTGGGGGGCTTTCGTCCAGCAAGACATCGTCTGTGATGACTACCTGTGCTCTATGGCCAGGTTTCTGCATGTGTAGAAATAACCAAACACAAATTATCAGCCAGTGAATAAAACAGTTAATGTACCTTCTAGCCAGCCTGCCAACCAGCCAGCCAGGCAGGTAGACAGCCTGCTAGACCAACCAGCCATCCAAGCAACTCAACAACCAATCGAGTGAACCGATTAACCAGATTATCAAAATACTAGAGGGCCAACCTACGAACGATCGAACAATCAACCAACCAACTAGCCAACCATTCAATAAGTCAGCCAGTCAATAAATCAATCAACCATTCACCCAGTCAGTCATTAACTCAGTCGGTTAAACACTCAGTAAGTCAGTCAATCACGTTGTCAGTTAATCTCTCGGTCATTTAGCCAACATTCAGTCAGCCAATTAGTCAGTCATTTAATCAGTAAGAAAGTCACTTGGTGTGTTAATAAGTTAGTCACTCTGTCATTCAACCAGTCAGTTACATCACTCACTCAACATATCAACCATTACCACCAGTTATCAGTCATTCACTCATACAGTATCTCATTCCTTCACCAATCATCATTCTCTTGTCAGTCACTATAATCAGTCACTCATAGTCAGTTAATATCACACATGACACTAATCAGTTAATAGTTATCATTTTTTATATCATTAATTAGTATCCCGTACAGAGCACCATGTGCATTTTTACTCCATCACCGTACGTCATCCGTTTTGAAATTAGTCATCTGATTCAACGACACAATAAACTCTTCGAAAAGAAAAGATTTATGATCGATGGATTGTCAGCATGATCGACGGGCTCAGTTTATAAGTGTAATCGAAGGACTTTGACATTGATTCATTTTTTTGGTAATGGTAAAAAAGCTGGCGAACAATAATAACTAACCGAATAATACAAAAGAGTATAATTGGAAGCGGGAAGTGATGTACATTCCTTGCATCTTCCACCAATTCAGTATTTTCACTATCCCAAATTATAATCAGTTATAGTAAATACACAAGATGCGATGTAACGCATCAAAGAAATATTATATGATGAATGAAGATTGTGCAGAAAAGATGCATAAGCAAAGAAGTGAAAACGAGTGATTGATTGACTGAACTGAATCGATTGATTTATTGATAGTTAAAGACAAACTTGCGATAAACATAATTACTAAACAGGTGAATACATAACAATAAGAGAAGAAGTGAAAACGTGTAAGTGAATGATGATTGCTTGCTTGACTTCACTGATTGATTGATTCATTCATTCTATCATTCATTCGACGGAAGCAGCAGCCAAGTGATATGGAATTTATATAGCGCTGAATCTTGTTAAGCAACAAATCAAAGCGCTCAGATGACTTTTTTTTTTAATCGAGGATAATGGAATAAGCACTCAATGACTACCTTTTTCAATCCAGTCCCGGTGTATGCAGTTTTGTCAATATTGTCATGCTTCTCCTACTCCAAGCTTACTCTTCCGCATAACCAAGGAACGGGTTTTTGTAGCGTCAAGATGTTCGCGTGCGTTGCACACGGGACCTAGGTTTGTAGTCTCATCCGAAGGACTTTGGGGGAGAGTGGAGTCTGCACTGATGTTAACTCCAGAGGAAAAATCCTCTTGAACGAGAATCGAACCCGGATCAGCAGATCACGAATACATCACTCTAACCACCAGGCCAGAGTGAGAGACAGAGACAGACAGGCAAAAACGGTCGCATACACACAAGAAAATCCCATGATTGTAATAAACTCCAAAGCTTGTGAAATAAAACTAAAAGAGGCTGAGAAGACGACAACAAGAGAAGAGAGGGGAGAGAGAAGGAGGAGAGACGAAAGACGAGAAGAGAGAGAGAGAGAGACAGGAGCAGCAACAGAGAGACACAGGCAGGCAGGAAGGCAGAGACAGACAGAGAGACAGGGCAGGTGAGAAAAAGAGAGAGACAGGCAGGAGACGGGAGACAGAGACAGGCACAAGAGACGGAACGATAGACAAAGATACAAAGCATACACACGGGACATGACAGGCACACAGTACACAAGTGATAACCGGATGACAAAACTTACAAAAAGACATGCATACACACAGGCTGTACCTGATCCTCAAAAACAAAATAAATAAGCGCACAAGTGCTTATTCCATTATCCTCGATATAAAATAATAAATAAGCGCACGAGTGCTTATTCCATTATCCTCGATATAAATGAATAAATTAATAAGCGCACGAGTGCTTATTCCATTATCCTCGATATAAATGAATAAAATAACAAGCGCACGAGTGCTTATTCCATTATCCTCGATATAAAAATATAAATTAATAAGCGCACAAGTGCTTATTCCATTATCCTCAATATAAAAGATATTTTAAATATATACATATATAAAAAAAGACAGATAGACAGAGATTCGTCCATTCATTCATTCATTGACAGTCGTCACCCAGTTACCCCCACTCCGGCGGAGGCCCAGCCTGCGTCATCGGACCATCGGCGAAGCGTTTTGCCGGCGGGTGTGTGGGGACATTCGGCGCGAGTCACGTGCAGCGTAGCTGACAGCACTGTGCACATCCACAGCGCCACCGACACTGCTGTCTGTCTCCCCAGCATCGTTCTCGTCTGTCTGCAAAAGCAGGATTTTTTTTTACAATAATGTCAATCCCCGAAGTTGGGAGTGTGGCTACCTTAGTGGAGTGAGTAAAAACGGTCTCATAACGCGTGAAAAGTTTTAGCACAGGTGAACCCAGGAACTCTACCCGAGGAACGAAAATAAAAAATCAACAACAACAAAACAACAGCAAAAACAATATATCACATTGAAATATTCGGGGATGATAAACAACACCACCACCAACAGCAGCAGCAACAACAACAACAAACCAACCAACAGCCAAACAGCAGGGCAAACAAAAATCTACGCTAGGATTAACAGCGTCTATTATTTTTCTTTAAAAAGTCAACAACAATAGATATTGTAGTTTATATCAGTTTTGAGGATGGGTAGGTACCGAGTAGCAGCACATTTCAACGAGAAAATAGCGTTCATGGTCTACTTCACTCTTTTAATTTAGTTTTTTAACAGAGGACAAAAGTGAAGAGCATGTTTCATTTCTTTTAAAATATGGGTGGAAACGAACAGCATTTTCCATTTAGAAAAAGAAAAAAAACCCAAGCTTTTCATTAACGAGATTGGTTCACAAATTTGAACGGATAAGTTGACAATAGATAAATTGCATATAGAGAATGGACAGTACAAAAAAAACAACAACCCTAAAACACCCCAACATCTCAGTCAAAAAGGAAATAGCAAGAATTTCTCATACGCTTGATGG
This sequence comes from Rapana venosa, assembly GCA_028751875.1. Taxonomy (NCBI): domain Eukaryota; kingdom Metazoa; phylum Mollusca; class Gastropoda; order Neogastropoda; family Muricidae; genus Rapana; species Rapana venosa. Next base: position 23,682,300 of record CM054167.1, on the reverse strand, counting down.
CACAGTGTGTAAAAGCTTTATGATATAAAAGTCCTTCGGATGAGACTATAAACCGAGGCCCCGTGTGCGAACGCATGCAGAACATCTTGCGCACACGTTAAATCCTGTTCCGCTTTTCCGAAGAGTAGGCCATTGTGTGCTGGTGGAACAGATGACAAAATTGACAAAACCGCATACACATGGGGACTGGATGTAAAAAAGCACATGCGTGCTTATTCCATTATCTTCGATATTAAAAAAAAAGTCATCTGAGCGCTTTGATTTGTTGCTTTACAAGATTCAGCGCTATATAAATTCCATACATTATTATTATTATTATTATTATAACTGTATGAGTAAGCTTGGTGCCTCATCATTCACAAAGCACCAAAAATGTTGCTGGTTTGCCTCCAGGGTGGGACTTGATGTTCTTCCCCTGTTGTGCTAGTAGTATTGACCTGTTCTCCAGTAATCATCAACTGAATACATACCGTTTAAACCAAAGCAAGTAGTAGGAATAGACACCTTTTCCTGAAGAATATTGATTGATGGCAATTCATGTTTCATTAACCCCCCCTCCCTCCTAAAGAATAAAAGATGAATCCCCCCCCCCCCCCCCCCCCCCCCCCTTCAATTGATGATGGTTATTCAGATCGTCTTTCATTAAGAAACGCCACAGCAGGAATTAACAGTATTGTATTGTTTTTGTATTGTATACTACTTTAAGTTACGGCAGATTTCTCTGGGTGAAATTCAGGCTGCTTCCACCCACCCCTCCCAGGGAGAGCGCGTCGCCACAAGAGCAGCGCCACCCATTATTTTTTTCTTTTCCTGTCTGCATATGTATTTGGTTTCCTATCAGTGGCTTTTTTCTACAGAATTTTGCCAGGGGCAACTCTCTTCCTGCCGAGGGTTCTTTTACGTGCACTAAATGAGTATTGCACACTGAACAGCAGTTTATTGTTTCATCCGAAAGACTAGCACTCAGACCACCAGTCACCGTCTAGTGGATGGGGAAAAGTTTCTGGCCCAAACCACCATACACTTCCAACCCTTTCTTTTCGCCTTTTAGGCAGGTATGTTTCCTCTTGACCACCGATCCACCTGATAATTACAATAAATGAACTAAATCACCTTCAACACAATCAGTCTTAACCATTATTGCCACGGTTAAGATCAATAAAACAACAACAATAATAATAATGATAATGTTAATCCCCTTCTAAAAATATTCCCTGGTGCTTTTTTTTTTCAACACTATTTTCCAAGGCAACTCCTGGTTATTTTTAGTAACGAACAAACCAGGCGTAATTCTCTCCCCTGACGCTACACTCACCACGCGCGATCTTCCAGTCACTACCTGCGGAGACAGAAGTGAGTTAATTGACTCCTTTCAGTTTATATATCAGCCAGGATCCCACAAATTAAACTAGGAGTGACAGATTGGCGAGCCAGTGACTGACGTAGGTCTATCAATAATGCTCGCTTTGGTCACCTAGGGGAGAGAAGCGCGTGTGCATATACGACTACGGTGTCGTTAAGTGGGCTTCTTGTCGCTAACTGGTACAAGACGTTCACGTGCGCGAGCCCGATCCTTACGTAACGAGAAATTATTTTTAAACCACTTAGTACATTTCTTGACATCAACACAGATACAAACGTAACTCAAAATAATAGCAATTAAAACGATAACGAAATAAAACCTCAGGCGAGACTGCGAACATGAAGAGTACTCTCCTCCTGAACTTTACCGGGACTGTCCGTTCAGTTTGATACGATTTCGCACGCTTACATAAATATTGGGAATTGTCAGATTTGGAATCGTTAATCTTGCGATGTTACCCCTGCTGATATTAGGAAATAGAGAACTAACGAAAGTGGAGGAGGAGGAGGAAAGAGAAGAAGATAAAGAACGAAGAAAAAGAAAGAAAAGAAAATGCAGTGAAGACGGACAACAGAGAAGAGAAAGAGAGAGAGAGAGAGAGAGAGAGAGAGAGAGAGAGAGAGAGAGAGAGAGAATGAATTGAATTTTATTGAAAGACGGTTATGGCAAAGCAAACATGCTTTTTTTTTACAACCAGCCCTCTGGGGAAAAGAACACACAAAAATAACAAAAAATATCTCGACCAAACAACAAAGAAAACACAATTTTGTTCAAAGGAAAAAAAATCAAATCATCCGAAATGTAAAATACACAATTATTGTAAGCATATAACTTTTAAAACCTGACAGAAGAGAGAGAGAGAAAGGGGAGGGAGGAGGGGGGGGGGGGGGGGGGGGGAGGGGGGGGGGGGGGGAGGGGGGGGAGACGGAGGACAAGAAGAAAGGAGGAGGACGAGAGAAAAAGAGGCGGGAGAGTGAGGGGGTGATACAGGTTCCATATTGTACTGTAGCCACAAGAGTTTGAGACAATGCAGTAATCCCCCCACACACACCACACACACACACACACCTCTCTCTCTCTCATCACACACAACACACACACACACACACACACACACACACACACACACACACACACACACACACACACACACTCTCTCTCTCTCTCTCTCTCTCTATATATATATATATATATATAATATATATATAATAAAAATTTCTTCTCTACACACAACACACACACACACCACCCACACACACACCACACACACAACACACACGGTACGTCAGAAACAACAGCTGACACTTTTTACACACACAAAACCACACACACACACGTTTGTATCACCTATTCGTTTCCATTCTCGTCACATTCTTAACAAAACCCCTTTTTTGTCTCCAGAAACCCCCACACACATGATCTACATCACGATACCACGACATGGTCTTTAAACAAAGACTGGAGCAATTACCAATCGTCCATGCATATCGTCATGGGTGAATGAGGAAGGAATAGACTCGTCTTTGTGAGGTGGATAAAGATGAAAGCGAGTGATAAGTGACACAGGTAAAGATCTCTGAATCGGTGCAGAGTGATGAACGAGCAGAAGTGTCAATAGACGCTATTGTGTGATTTAATGAGTCTCCTGCATTCGTGTTTGTTGTAGGAAGAATAGCAAAGCTGTTTTTATTATTATTTCGTTGTTGCTTGTTTTCTCTCTCTCTCTCTCTCTCTCCTTCTCTCTCTCTCTCTCTCTCTCTCTCTCTCTCTCTCTCTCTCTCTCTCTCTCTCGATTTTGACGTTTCTTTCTGTTAGCCAAAATGATACTATTTACGTGATTTCTTATCCTCTGTATTATGGAGGTTTTGCTTTGTTTGGTTCTGTTTTGGTCTTGGTTTGGGGGGGGGGGGGTGTTGGGGGGGGGGGGGGGGATTATTGGGTTGTCCCCTCTCCCCTTGTTATTGTTGCCGCTTTTGTTTTGCTCTTGGTTTCTTTGCTATTTTCTCGGTTGTTTCTGTGTTTTCTGTTTTGCTTTCTTTCTTACTTGTTGTTGCTTTTTCTCTCTCTTTTCGGCGATTTTTGTGGGGGCTTTTGTGTAGATATTTTTTCCCGTATACTGTGTGAGTGTATTGGTATGGGCTTTATTTTATTTATCATATATATCCCTAAGGGCGGGGACTGGATGTAAAAAAGCACATGGGTGCTTATTCATTATCCTCGAAATAAAAGAATTTGTCATTGTCATTGTCTCTCTCGCACATGGATGCTTATTTATTATTCTCGAAATAAAATCTCTCTCTCTCTCTCTCTCTCTCTCTCATCTCTCCTCTCTCTCTCTCTCTCTCTCTCTCTTCTCTCTCTCTCCCCAACGATTCATTCTACGGAATTTTTTTTTAATGTATGTGTACATATTTGCTTTATTGGGTTGTTTTGTTTGGGTGTTTTGTGTTTTTGTTTTTCGGAGGGCTAGATTAAAAAAAAAGTCTTATGTTACCTTCATGAGAAATTTTGTTTCTTTTTGTTTCCTCTCCTTTTTCTTCCTTTGTCAAAGAACTGTGTGCTTTACATTATGCTATATTGTGTTATTTTGTTTCATTGTGGGTGTACTCTTTTGCATTGTTTCGTATGGTACGTACGGTAGGGAATAGTTTAGTACACAAGTACTGAATCGCATCATATTGTGTTATGTTGGGCCATGTCATGTTGTGTTGTGTTGTGTTGTGTTGTGTTGTATTGCACTGCAGTCTTCTACTTTCTTGTAGTGACATTCAAACCGCTTTGTTACTTATAGTTGTCATCATGTATCACTCAGTTGTGAAAAAAGCGCTCAACGAAAATTCTTAATTAATCAGCGGCATTTGAAATCTGTCACAGAGAAACAAATACACTTGCAAACAGGAAATATTCCCCCCCAAAAAAAAAGTATGGGTGACACTTCTCTCGTGGTGACACGTTCTTCCCGCCTGATTTTCACGCAGAGAAATCTATCACGACTGAAAGTGGTAGACAGTAATTTATTAACCACGGCAACATCTAGGAGGCAGACGACATAACCTAACCATTCAATAATGTCACGGTTTGTACAATATACACCCCCCGTGGGGGGATGCCAGAGGCCTGTCAGTATAAATAGCATCCCCACCAATCTGGAAATTCTGTACTAGGAACTCACTCTTTGATTTGTCTGTGCAAGATAAAAGGTAAAGGTAAAGGAGTCCCATAACCTATAAGGTCGTAGGGGAGCGAGGCGTCAGAGGCATCACTTCTCTAGGGCCAGCATATTGAGGGCGGCGCCCATCTCCTCTCCCTCGCTGCTTTTACCTTCCCTGACCCTAAAGAGGGCAGGTACCCATTTACAGCTGGGTGAACTGGGGGAACTGTACTGAAGCCAAGGCGCGCAAACGGTCACCCATCCAACTGGTAACCACGCTCGACGCTGCTTAACTTGGCTGGGGGAAAGCGAGTGCTCCGACCACTGAGCTATCCCGTCCCCTAGATACAGCGCTATATAAATTCAATTTATTATTATTATTATTATTATTATACCCCACCCCATTCCTCTTTGTTTCTGCCTTGTTTATTTTCTTCCTGTCACCCCCTTCTCGTCTATTTGCTGCCTTCTTCGTCCGTTCTTCTGCCCTTTTCCACCAGAAAGACTTAAAAGACAACAATGCTCTTCCATGCTGAAGTCGGATGTGCTGGGCCTGACTTGTCAGGCGCTTAACAGCAGCGCAACGCATTTCGCTCATATGACAGAAAACAGTAGTTGCTGTCTGAGCGTTCGAGAAAGTACAACATACACAATCATAGGTGGTTTTTTTTCTCTGTATGGCATTTAGGTTACTCTCCTTGGGCTGTACTCGAGCTTTAAAAAAAAGTTTTTATCCATTTCCTTATGTGGTTCATATACACTCTTTAACACACACACACACACACACACACACACCACTTCACCAATCAACGCATCTTAACCAAAGCATTTTGTGGGGGGTGAAAAATTGGTTCCTCACCCACGACCCGCGTAATATTGAATAAATTTGGTAGGTTCAAGTTGGCTTAAAACAAAAACAAAAAAGTAACATTTTCATCACCCTTCGTTTCTATGTCGTCTGCTTACCTCCCGACCACAATATACAGGCGCGCAGGATCATCGGCGTAGGAACACAAGCAATCCTTAGGTGATGAGTCTTCGACTTTCTCCCATCTGTTTTTGTCCTCAACCCCCCACCCCCACCCTTCCACTGTCAAGTTTTATAGCGTGACCGCCTGCCTAGCCTACTCACCCTTTCGAAATGAATTTTTGCTATACAAGTCGTCCCTCTAATTTTCTGGAGCCAATTAAATCACTGTTAACTGTTGCCTGTGTTGGGGCATGGGAGGCTCACCAGGAACATAGGCTACCCACCAATCTACACAATTACTCCTAAAACGACAACTGTTAGCGTTGAAGAAGCACAATAACTTCTTGTGAATAATGTTGCTGCTGATGAGATGATGATGATATACCCAACTAGCTTACACAATACACAATCTGCAAAAATATATTACAGGGAATCTGTTAACAATCCTCCCCTCAGGGGACTGCAAATCAAAATGTTATTCAGTACAACGAAACTTTATCGGACGAAACACTCGCTACGAACATGAAATGTAGAAACGAACAATTTACCTTTATCCAAAAAACAAACAACAACAATAAAACTACCTTTATCCAATCTGATCCAAGGTACTGTGCGAAATTTCCTGGTACAGTCATTTAAATTCTTGTAGACTTGCTTTTTCGCGCTCTTCTTCATGGAAGATCCAGACATCCAAGCGCTAACGAGTGACGTCCCTTGATGTAAACTTCTTTTTTTTTTTTTTTTAAATGCCTAACGCGGATTTATTTACGGTTTCCTTGTAATCTGTAGTAGGACATCAAACGGGGCAAGCATCTTCGAGACATTGAATCTTGTGGAGTTCGATTTGTAAAAGAAGAGGGGGGAGGAGGTTGCTTGGACTGGGAGGGAGGGAGGATGAGGTTTAAAGGGGAGGGGGGGGGGATGGTGGGAGGTAGGTATGAGGAAGGGGGGATTTAGGGTAGGTCTATGGAAAGGGGGGGGGATATTGTGGGGTAGGTCTGGGGAGGGGGTAGGAGGAAGTTAGGGGGAGTGGGTCTAGTTGCTGTTGTCCGATTTCTCTGGCACCTGTCCTGACCAGTGTTATGTGGACAGGTAAAGCCTCTGGCTATGTTTATAAAAGTCGAACACACTCTTTCCGTTCCCGGGCAAAGTTGTGGAAAGTGAGTGGATGCTGTATGTCATTCGTTTCCTGCATATTGGAACTACTATCATATGGCTGACTTCACCTGTGCCTTTAATCATCTTTGTCGCTCCCTCCCTGTTTAGAAACCTGTGCACACGTTTAACACGTTCTCCCTCACTCTTAGTTTCAGCACACTTTAACATATCTTTTTTTTATTAAAAAAGGTAAAGGTGTCCCATAACCTATGTGGTCATAGGGGAGTGAGGCATCAGATACTTCAACTTCTCCAGGGGCCAGCATATTGAGGGCGGCGCCCATCTCCCCTCCCTCGCTGCTTTACCTTCCCTGATTCTAAAGAGGCAGGTAGCCATTTACAGCTGGGTGAACTGGGGGACTGTACTGAAGCCAAGGCGCGCAAACGGTCACCCATCCATTTGGTAACCATGCTTGATGCTGCTTAACCTTAGCTGGGGAAAAGCGAGTGCTCTGACCACTGAGCTATCCCGTCCCCATAGCATATGTATCTCTGGTAAAACAGTCATGAGTTTATTTCAGTATTTAGTGTGTGTGTGTGTGTGTGTGTGTGTGTGTGCACGCGCGCGCGCGCGCGCGCGTTCGTCACAACACAATTTTCACTGCTTCTGTTTATAAATAGTTTTGGATGACACTTGTGTCTTGATGGATTGATTACATGGCGACAGCAAGAACGTAAGAGATGTGTCGTGTGGTTGGATATCTCGTTCAGCTTATTATAACAGCAACAGGAAAGGGAGTCACATCTGCCAGTGCAAGCGTGTTTTTCCCAGCTTCATTTGTACAGGTTGCTGACTGCATGTCATTGTTTCATTTGTTTTTGTGATGCAATACTGTCCAGTTTTTGTTCGTTTGTTTCTTTGTTGTTGTTGGTTGTTGTTTTTTGTTTGTTTTAAAGATAGTAGCTCAGTAAACTGAGGCCTCCAGCAGTAAGAAATACTCTCTCTGAAAAGCGGCCAACAGGGATTAGAGAGTTTGATCAGGTCGGAATAATGCAAACTTAAGACAAAACCAAAAAAATCTGCATAAATATGTCATATCAATGTCAAACTGATTCTAAAATAAAACTGAGAGAGATAATTCTGAACAGTTTTATTATAAAATGAAACAGACACACAGAATTTTGAACAATTCTATTGTAAAATAAAACACAGAGAGAGAGAGACAGAGACAGAGAGAGAGCTCTGAACAATTTTATTGTAAAATAAAACAGAGAGACAGAGAGACAGAGAGAGAGGGAGAGAGAGAGAGAGAGAGAGAGAGAGAGAGAGAGAGAGAGAAGAGAGAGAGAGAGAGACTGTACAGCTTCACACTCCTTGCCCAATACAACAAGGCAATGCACACAGAGAGCTAATGTTGACACAAATAATTTACCATACAAACTTCACATTCCTTACTCAGTACTCATACTGCATAGTCTTTCAACTGGCCCACATGTTTTGATGCTGTGTGGTGAAAAATACATACACCAGTGTAGTACACACCACATAAATCGTAAAATTAGTAAGATTTCTTTTGGTGTGTGTGTGTTATTATTTCTTTTTGTTACTGGGCTACAGCTCTAAGGTTCACCAAAGGTGAGATTTTGCCTATGGCACCGTTTTTGCCCAAAGTGAAGGTACCCACATTCCAACTTCAGGGAGGTGTGTGTTTACTTTTAAGAGGCAAGTTATTCATACTCAGCTTCCCCTGTGGAGATGCTTGGGGCCTGTCAGTATAAAAAGCAACCCCACCTTCGGGAAATGATGTGCTTGACATTCCCTCTGTTCTATCACTCTCTTTGTTTCTGCCTTGTTCCTTTTCTTCCTGTCACCTCCTTCTTGTCTGTTTTCTGCCTTCTTGATCCATTCTCCTGCCTTTTTTCTTCCCAGGAAAGATTTGAAATACATCAGTTCTCTCCCATGCCACAGTCAGGTACACTGGGCCTGACAAAATCGCATACACACAGAAACTGGATGTAAAAAAGCACATAAGTGCTTATTCCATTATCCTCGATATAAAAGAATAAATAAAATGGTCAGGTGCTTAATGGTAGTGTAACACATTTTCGCTCATTTGACAGACAACAAACAATAGTTGCTGTTTGAGCTTTCAATGAAGAAGAAGGAGCATTTATACCCACCAAAATAAGAATCAGAAGCGTGACAGGTGTTATTTGCCATGGGCCACCTCAGGCCTGGGCTTTATCACTGTTCTTGATTAAGCCATTGACGCTGGGGGCAACAGCAAAGTGAGAGGCTGTATGACCAGTGGCTTTTCCACTCATGGAATTCCACTTTACAGCTTAGTCATTAGTGATCAACTATGACTCTCTGACTAGGAGGCTTGACTCGCACAGTCCTTATGTGCTGCAGCCCTGGGGACTAGTTGGCCTTTGGAGAACATCTCCAACGCTGACTGTCCTTATGCCCACTTGGCCGAGAGAGTGGGGATGTACTGTGGGCAAGGCATCTCCACTATAATGAAATTTCTGCCCAGTTTTGGAGGTCATCGTCGAAAACGACGGACTAACATACATAGGCAATGAAAATAAATTTTCATAGGGTCTCTTTATCTTTCTCTGCTCACCTCCTCTTATCTACTTCTCCCCACCCCATTTTCATTCTTCTTCTCGTTAAAGTTGATAATCATTATTATTACTATTCTTATTCTTGTTGTTGGCGTTTGTTGTCATCCGTTCTTACCGGCACAGATGGCCTATATCTTCTATGAGGCAGAACGGGTTTTAATGTGAGGGAAAGATGTTTGTTCTGCATGCATTTGCACATAGGACCTCAGTACCTTGGTTAACAGTGTCATATGAAGGACTTTCTGGGGGAAGCAGTATTTCTTATTTATCTAGTATTATCATTATTATTTTATATCGAAGATAATGGAACCCTCATGTGCTTTTTTTTTACATCCAGTCCCCGTGTGTATGCGGTTTTGTAAATTTTGTCATCAGTTCTCACCGGCACACAATGGTCTACTCTTTCGAAAAGTGGAACAGGATTTAATGTGTGCGCAAGATGTTCTGCGTGCATTCACACACAGGGCCTCGGTTTATAGTCTCATCCAAAGGACTTTGGGGGAGAGTAGAGTCTGCACCGATGTTAACTCCAGGGGAAGAATCCCATTGAATGGGATTTGAACCCGGGACGTCAGATTGCGAGCTCAATGCTCTTACCACTAGGCTATCCCGTCCCCCTGTGGTCAGTTCTTGCGATCATAAAGACCAGCTGGGCTGGGATGGGATGAAATGGATATCAGCTGAGAGCAGCTGAAAGTGGGGGGATCCGGGAAACTCTTGACCGAGTTATGCTGGATTTTTACATGCTGCAGAACAGGCATCTCGGTATCAGTACTGATGTTCATTTATACCACTTTAAGTCACGAGATTCCTCTGCATGAAATTCGGGCTGCTCTCCCCGGGGAGAGTGTGTCGCCACAAGAGCAGCGCCACTCTTTTTTTGTGGTTTGTTTTTTTGTCTGCAACTGTATTTGTTTCCCTATCAGAGTGACTTTTTTCTGAGAATTTTGCCAGGGACAACTCTCTTGTTGTCGTGGGTTCTTTTACGTGCGATGAATAATTTTGTGTAACACACGGGACCTCGGTTTATCGTCTCATCCGAAAGACTAGCGCCCAGACCACCACTCATGGTCTAATGGATGGGGGAAAAGTTTCGGGCCCAAACGGGATTCGAACCACCGGACACTTCCGACCCGGACTTTTCGCGTTCTAGACAGGCGCGTTACCTCTAGACCACCGATCCACCACCTATGTTAACTCCAGAAGAAAAAAATCCCCCTGAACCACAAATGTCAGCCTCCCCTACTCTCAGCTGCTATCCATTCCATCCCAGCTGGTGCTAATCATAGCAGGAACTGACCGCACTTGGACTTGGTAAAAGGAAGGGGAGGAATGATTTTAGCACTGAGCCCTAGACTGTTGACCGAGTTATGCTGGATTTACATGCTGTGGAACGGGCATCTCGGCAGTGGCTGGAATCCAGGCTCAATCCCAGGGCTGTCAAATCTTGAGCGCAATGCTCTAACCACTTTAAAAAAAAAAAAAAATTTTGTAAAATTAAAAAAAATTCTTTTATATCGAGGATAATGGAATAAGCACTAATGTGCTTTTACATCCAGTCCCTGTGTGTATGCAGTTTTGTCAATTCTGTCATCTGTTCCCACCGGCACACAATGACCTACTCTTACGAAAAGTGGAACAGGATTTAACGTCCCCTTAAAAGCACCTGATGAGCACAACATACAAACAAGGCTGGGTCTCTGGTATGCCTTTGGCTGTGTTCAGTTTTTTCACACACACTACGCATGCACACAAACCTTCTTTCTCTCTCAAAGCAGACTGTTGAGGAAAACAAATGCTAAGATGTTTTTTTCTTTAAACGTGATTTTATTAACTTTACACACAAAAAATTCTGTCTCACCTTCCATGAACAAATCAAATGGGTTTGTTTTTTCTCTCAATTTTTTTTCCACATAAGCAGCAATATTTACACAAGCATTTTTTTTCATATACAAACACACACACATGCACATGTGCATGCCCCCCCACACACACAAACACATGCACACACACACAACCACCCAACACATACACACACACGCATACACAACACACATCAAAAACACACATACGCACACACACATTTACAGAAGATGCGTTCAAACTAAAAATGCATGTACATGATCTAAAAGAACACAAACCTAACATAACTTTACCTAAAACAAAACAAACACCCCCCCAAAAAAACAACCCCCACCTCCACTCCCTCTCCCCTTCACTAGCACCATCAACCCCACATAAAATCTGAAACCTAACAAACCCCCACTCTCTCCATCTGATCATAAAGCTATAGCCATTCCTCTACCTTGTACTGAAGTATCAAGGCAACACTTTTGTTTCCTTTTGCCTTCAAAACGCGTTCAAAAACACCCAAGCCCTCATTCTGACCTCCTATTGCGATGCCAACCTTTGTCAATTTGTTCCTTCCTGCAGTCTATCATTTCAATCTGTAATAACTTTTCACTGAATCGTCCGATTTTCAATCTTTTTTGTTGTTGTCCTTCTTCTTTGAATAACGCTCAGACAGCAACTATTGTTGTCTGTTATATGAGCGAAAATGCGTCACGCTGCCGTTAAGCGCCTGACAAGTCAGGCCCAGCGCATCATCCGACTTCGGCACAAGAGAGAACAGTTACCTTTTAAGTTCTTTCTGGAAAAAAGGCAGGAGAATGGACCAAGAAGGCAGAAAATAGACAAGAAGGAGGTGGTGACAGGAAGAAAAGGAACAAGGCAGAAACAAAGAGAGTGATAGAAAAGAGGAAATTTCTAGCACAGAATTTCCAGAATGTGGGGATGCTATTTATACTGATAGGCCCCCCAGCATCCCCTCGGGGGAATGTTGTTGTCCTGAACAGCCTTCTTATTGCAGGTTAATGATACGCCAACAACTAAAAACTTGACCTCCGGAATGCAACCCATTGTGTGGCGGAGGATCACAAGATTATACAGATCTCCTATCTCCTAACAGAATCTGTTTGCCCAAACCAAACCCAACAATTCAAAGACCCCCAGGAAGCTCCGAGACCCAAAGTTTGAAGGTGCGATCAAACGAACACGTGGCGATGTATCTGAGGTCAGGGGTCACGTCAAGGCCCATAACTTTGCCTTCATGTCCGGCCAGGTTCTTTAGAGGAGTCCAAGTAGGGTTTGCCCATATCTGGAGGATAAAAAAAAAGGAAAGCAAAATGATCAAAATTTATAAAACCGCATACACACGGGGACTGGATGTAAAAAAGTATATAAGTGCTTATTCCATTATCCTCGATATAAAAGAATAAAATATAAAAGAATAAAATGAAATAAATCAAATCAAATCAATCATGCTGTCAGTCAATCTATCAAGAAACAATCAATAAAATAAAGAAATGAATGAACAAACAAAATACAGGAATAAACAGAAACATGAATGAACCAACCAATCAATCAACCAAAACACACATGACATACTACTGAACAGCAAACTAAGTAACTACCTATCTGACAAATTATGTATCAGAATAAAAACAAACAAAAAGCAACTAAATAAACTAAGTTAGCAACTTTCTTAATAACTAACTATCAATAAATTGTAAAGGTGTCCCATAACCTATGTGGTCCTAGGGAAGTGAGGCATCAGAGACCTCACTTCTCTAGGGCCAGCATATTGAGGGCGGCGCCCATCTCCTCTCCCTCACTGCTTTACCTTCCCTGACCCTTAAGAGGGCAGGTACTCATTTACAGCTGGGTGAACTGGGGAACTGTAATAACAATAACAATAACAATGTATGGAATTTATATAGCGCTGAAAAAGGCCAAAGCACGCAAAATGTCACCCATCCAAGTGGTAACCATGCCTCAATATTGCTTAACCTTAGCTGGGGGAAAGCGAGTGCTCTGACCACTGAGCTATACCGTCCCCAACTATCAATACAAACAAAAACCAAATAACATAATAAACTTTTAAAAAAACAACTTTTTTGTTCAGTTTTTTTTATACATTGCACAGCTATAAGGATACAAAACATATAAACATATTTTAGAGAGAAAGAGAGAGAGAGAGAGAGAGAGAGAGAGAGAGAGAGAGAGAACATAATAAACTTAATAACTGAATGACCAATAAAAAATCCCCCCAATGGGCGTCTTTGTGGTGAAGCTGGATGCCCCAACCATTAAAGACTAACCCCACCCTCACTACTTTGTTTTACAACCATTTTAATCTCCCATCAATACGGCAAAACAATAACAACGCACTAAACCATAATCTCCATCTACTCCGGTCTTCTCTGACCCTGCTGACTTCATGGATTGTCACGTGACTGGAGCAAACGGAGACGGAGGATCGTGTCACTGACATTGGGTGCAGCGGTTAACGCAAAACTGGGTGATAACGACAGGTGAGAAACGATAATCAAGAGAGAGTGGCATGATAGCCTAGTGGTCAGAGCGTCGCGCATGTGATCGAACGGCCCGGGATCAAGCCACCACAGAGACGCCCACACATTTCCCCATTGAGACACCACCCCCGCAGATGGAATGTGGGTGGCATCCTAAGTGGTGGGTAAAAATGGTCGCATACACAAAAACTCTCACCAATGGTGAACGTGGAATCGCTCTAGCCAAGAAACAAAAACCAAAAAAAAAATTGATGAAAAGTCCTTTGGATGGTTCTATAAACCGAGGCCCCCGTATGCAAACGCACGCAGAACATCTTGCACACACATTGAAAAACCCGTTCCAAATTTCAGAAGAGCAGGCCATTGTGTTATCGGTAGGAACAGACGACAAAATTGTTTTTAAAAAACAACAACACATGCGCATAGGTGTCATATTGAGAAAAAACGCATGCATGAAGGTGTCATATTGAGAAAAAAACGCATGCATGAAGGTGTCACGTTGAGACACCACACCTGAAAATGGATTACTTTTACTTAATGGTGGGTAAAAATGGTCGCATACACAAAAATCTCACCAATGGTGACCGTGGAATCGCTCTAGCCAAGAAACAAAACAACAACAGAAAAATTGACGACAAAAGCACAAACCTTAGCAGTGCCGTCATAGGAAGCTGTCACGAGGTAGTTGCCGTGATGAGCTGGAAAAAAAAGAAGATCAAAAAGTGTTTCAATAATCATGGGTGTGATCGTAAGTGGCTGAAATAACAAGACAATCAGCTAGTCAGCATCAAACGATAACAGAAGATACAATAAGTCCCTTAAAACTAACACCCTAAAAAAAATAAATTCACAACTAAATAAACTTTAACAATGGAATATGGAAAAAGCTATTTTACAAAAGAAAAAAGAAACCTTTCATTTTGAGGGGTTTACTTTCGTTAAAAGAAGGAAAAGTAACATATTTTCATTCAATGCTTCAAGTGTGTTTTTTGAAAATGTGCGCTGTTGCATAATCACCAGATATACAATCACATACACACACATTTCCAAGCAAAACATCTTGCGCACACGTTAAATCCTGTTCCGCTTTTTGGAAGAGTAGGCCATTGTGTGCCGGTGGGAACAGATGACAGAATTTACAAAACTGCATACACACGGGGACTGGATGTAAAGAAGCACATAAGTTTTTTATTCCATTACTCTCGATATAAAAGAAAAATAAAATAAAATAGAAAGCACACAAAAAAACCCACACTCACACACACATACATGCACACACCACCCACACCTCTCTCTCTCTCTCTCACACACACACAGACACCCACACATTCCCCCAGAAGCCACCTATGTGCATGCATTTTATCTGAATGATGTGGTGTCAAGTAAGTCTACTTGGCTGGAATGGCAATAAAATATTCTGAATCTGAATCACACACACTCACTCACTCACTCTTCCACCCCCCCCCCCCCCCCCCCCCCCCCCACCCCTCCCCAATACACACATACTCTTTCCCCTTCTCACCCCCACTCCCCTTAACACACACACAACCAACATCCTCCCCCAAAAAAACCCACACACACACTCAACCCCACTCCCCCCCCCCCCCCCTCGCTCCTCCCCCCCCCCCCCCCCCCCCCCCCCCTCCACACACATAGACAGGACTCTTTCTACCATCCACAACCACAATTACAATGCAAAACAACAAAAAACAAAAAACACAAAAAACAACCCCTCACGTTGAAACTTGACCATGGAGACCAGGTTGGTGTGAGAGGGGATGGTGTAGACGCGCTTTCGCTGCCGTAGATCCCAAATCATCACACAGTTGTCTTCGCTACCTGTTGCCACGTGAAACCTGCACACCAAAAACAGTGGAGTGGAGCTGAGTGGTGTGGTGCGGTGTGGTGTGGTGTGGTGTGGTGTGGTGTGGTGTAGAGTGGAGTGGTGTGGTGTGGAGTGGTGTGGTGTGTAGTGGAGTGGAGTGGAGAGGAGTGGTGTGGTATGGTGTGGTGTGGTATGAAGTGGAGTGGAGAGGAGTGGTGTGGTATGGTGTGGTGTGATGTGTAGTGTTGAGTGGAGTGGAGTGGAGAGGAGTGGTGTGGTATGAAGTGGAGTGGAGAGGAGTGGTGTGGTATGGTGTGGTGTGATGTGGAATGGAGGGGTACGAAGTGGAGTGGTGTGGTGTTGAGAGGAGTGGAGTGATGTGGTATGGAGTGGTATGGTGTGGTGTGGTATGGTGCGGTGTGGCGTGGTATGGTGTGGTATGGTGCGGTGTGGCGTGGTATGGTGTGGTATGGTGCGGTGTGGCGTGGTATGGTGTGGTGTGGTATGGTGCGGTATGGTGCGGTGTGGTATGGTGTGGCGTGGTATGGTGTGGTATGGTGCGGTGTGGCGTGGTATGGTGTGGTGTGGTATGGTGTGGTGTGGTATGGTGCGGTGTGGTGTGGTGTGGGTGGTATGTTGTGGTGTGGCATGGTGTGGTGTGGTGTGGAGTGGCATGGAGTGGAGTGGTGTGGTGTGGCATGGTGTGGAGTGGAGTGGCGTGGTATGTTGTGGAGTGGCATGGTGTGGTGTGGTGTGGAGTGGTATGTTGTGGGTGGCATGGTGTGGTGTGGTATGGTATGGTGTGGTATGGTGTGGTATGGTGTGGTGTGGTATGGTGTGGTGTGGTGTAGTGTGGTATGGTGTGGAGTGGAGTGGTGTGGTGTGGTGTGGTGTGTAGTGTTGAGTGGTGTGGTGTGGTGTGACGTGGTGTGGTGTGGTATGGTGTGGTGTGGTATGGTGTGGTGTGGTATGGTGCGGTGTGGTATGGTGTGGTATGGTGTGGTGTGGAGTGGAGTGGAGAGGAGTGATGTGGTATGGTGTGGTGTGGTGTGGAGTGGAGAGGAGTGGTGTGGTATGTTGTGGTGTGGTGTGGAGTGGAGAGGAGTAGTGTGGTATGGAGGAGTAGAGTGGTGCAGTGTGGTGTGGAATAGAGTGAAGTGGAGTGTTGCAGTGTGGTGTAGTGTGGTTTAGAATGGCCAACGTTAATTTTTTCTTTTTTTTTGGTAGGCATCTGTATCAATTTCGTAAGACTATGGAGTTGCGCTCTAGGTGTTTATACTCCAGAGCGCAAAGCCTGGGTAAGTAAGTATGGAGGGCTAGCTGTTAATAAAGGTAGCCGCATTCCGACTTCATGGATTAACCAGTTCAAAAACAGTGACAACTGACAAACAGCAGAGAACGAAGGCACAGAGAGAGAGAGAGAGAGAAGAGAGAGAGAGAGACAGAGAGAGAGAGACAGAGAGAGAGAGACAGAGGGAGAGAGAGAGAGAGAGAGAGAGACAGAGAGAGAGAGACAGAGGGAGAGAGAGAGGGAGAGACAGAGGGAGAGAGAGAGAGAGAGAAGACAGACAGACAGACAGAGAGAGACACAGAGAGAGACAGAGACAGAGAGAGAGACAGAGACACAGAGAGACAGACAGAGAGAGAGAGAGAGAAAGACAGAGAGACAGAGAGAGAGACAGAGAGAGAGGGAAAGACAGACAGAGAGAGACAGAGAGAGAGAGACAGAGAGACACAGAGAGAGGAGCCCTGCTGATACACACGCTTACCCGTCGTGAAAGAGACAGACACAGAGAGAGAGACAGAGAGAGAGCCAGAGAGAGACAGAGACAGAGAGCCAAGAGCCAGAGAGACAGACAGAGAGGAGCCCTGCTGATACACACGCTTACCCGTTGTGAGAGAGACAGAGAGAGAGACAGAGACAGAGAGACAGACAGAGAGAGAGACAAAGAGAGACAGACAGAGAGAGACAGAGAGAGGAGCCCTGCTGATACACACGCTTACCCGTCGTGAGAGAGACAGAGAGAGAGAGAGAGAGACAGAGAGAGAGCCCTGCTGATACACACGCTTACCCATCGTGAGAGAGACAGAGAGAGAGAGAGAGACAGAGAGGAGCCCTGATGATACACACGCTTACCCATCGTGAGAGAGACACAGAGAGAGCCAGACAGAGAGGAGCCCTGCTGATACACACGCTTACCCGTCGTGAGAGAGACAGAGAGAGACAATGACAATGACAATGACAAAGGTTTAATGTGTTAAGCAATTATGCCCATTCACATGGGGACAGTGGGGCGAGGACTGGGCACAAAACACATATATAATTAACAACATAATTAGTCAAACCCAAAATGGTCCACATGGCATGAATTCCAAACCATGGTTTTGATATTATAACAGAATATTGATATTGTCTATAAATACTGTTGGATATTCCAATCACAGTGTCTTTACGTTAAGTTTGTGTAGAAGTCTTTCACACAGTCATCAAGGCACATCTGTAGAAAGCTTTCTTTTTGGTAAAGCAGCGGCTCCATCAACCATGCATTGTTTCAGTTCTTGCAGCATGGACCTAGTATTGTCTACATTTTTTGTAAATTCTTGTAAATAATCCCAGACATCACTGACGGGAACACTATCATCGCTGTCTCGCATTTCACTGCTATTTTTCACATGATCAGCACACTCACCCCTTCCTTCCTCAGTCTCATTCTCTTCACACTCTTCCTCGCTCTCATTCATTGCACGTTCTTCCTCACTCTTATTTTCTGCACACTCTTCTTCAGTCTCATTCTTTGCACGTTCATTGCCTCCCTTACACCCAGTCCCTTCACCACACACTCTGTCTTTCACTTCATTTTCACAAGTAAAGACATAATCTGTCATTTCTCTCACATCATTACTGCATGAAATTGTCACCCTTTGTCTGTCTATATCATGTTCTTTCATATCAATACAGTTTTCATTCTGACAACTGCTTCAAGAGGGAGGGTAATGTTCACCACACTCAAACACATTGATAGGAGCGTTGCTATCACAGTGACTCCCATCGTAATATAAGCTAGGTGGGGTGGGTAAAAACAGAGGAGAGGGGGATGAAACCTGGTCATTATTTGTTCCTTCTTTATTTGTTCTGTAAGCTTCCGCTCTTCTTTTGTCCCTGTTCATCTGAGATGGGCATTTTTTCCTATATGTTGTGCGTTTAACTGGTGTGACAGGGGAGTGGTCGGTACTATTACCTGTCAAACGAAGAATGACAACAGTTTGACGTCCTCTCCCTTCCACCTTGAACGAAGACAGCGTGTGTTCATGCAGTGCTGCGTTCAACATGCATTCTAGTGTTGCTGGTAGTCCGTACACTGGCATTTTGAATTTAAATAACTTGCAAACCACAAAAACTCACACACAGCTGGAGAGAAAGCGTCTTGCTGGCAGCCAAGCAAGGGAAGCCACTGACAGAGAGAGAGAGACAGAGAGAGAGAGACAGACAGAGAGAGGAGCTCTGCTGATACACACGCTTACCCGTCGTGGCTGAAGTCGGTGCACAGGATGGACTTGAGGTGACCCTCCAGAAACATCACGCAGCGGCCTGACCGCAGGTCCCACACACGCCCGTAGGCATCCAGACCTCTGTCAGGACACCAACGTGGTTACTGACCATGACGAAGACGATGACAGTGATGAGGATAATGATAATGATGTTGAGGATAATGTTGAGGATAATGATGACAATAATGAGGATAAGGATGACAATGACGAGGATAAATTATGACAATGATGAGGATAAATGATGAAAACGATGAGGATAATGGTGACAAGGACGAAGATAATGATAACAATGATGAGGATAATGATGACAATGATGAGGATAATGACAATCAACTAGATGAGGATAATGATGACATTGTTGAGGATAATGATGACAATGATGAAGATAATGACAATCAACTAGATGAGGATAATGATGACATTGTTGAGGGTAATGATGACATTGTAGAGGATAATGATGACAACGATGAAGGTAATGATGACGACGATGAGGATAATGATGACAACGATGAGGATAATGATGACAACGATGAGGATAAATGGTGACACAGATGAGGATAATGGTGACACAGATGAGGATAATGATGACATTGTAGAGGATAATGACAACGATGGGGATAATGGCGACAAAACGATGAGGACAATGGCGACAACGATGATGACAACGATGACAACGATGAAGATAATGATGACGATGTTGAGGATAATGATGACGATGTTGGGGATAATGATGACAATGATGGGGATAATGATGACAACGATGAAGATAATGATGACATTGTAGAGGATAATGATGACAACGATGAGGATAATTATGACAATGATGAGGATAATGATGACAATGATGAGGATAATGACAATCAACTAGCCGAGGACAATTATGACATTGTTGAGGATAATGATGGCATTGTAGAGGATAATGATGACAACAATGAAGGTAATGATGACAACAATGAGGATAATGATGACAGCGATGAGGATAATGATGACAGCGATGAGGATAATGATGACAAAGATGAGGATAGTGATGACAACGATGGGGATAATGATGACAAAGATGAGGATAGTGATGACAACGATGGGGATAAATTATGACAATGATGAGGATAATGATGACAGCGATGAAGATGATGATGACAATCATGAGGATAATGATGACAACGATGAAGATAATGGTGACAACGATGAGGATAATGATGACAACGACGAGGATAATGATGGCAGCGATGAGGATAATGATGACAATGATGAAGATAATGATGACAACAATCAATGATGACACAACAGTCAGTTTCCTCCACTTTCAGCTCTGCTTTCAGCTGCTATCCATCCCATCCCATCCCAGCTGGTGCTGGTTATATAGCAGGAACTGAGCACACTTAGACTAGGTAAATGGAAGGCACTGTTGTCAGTTTCCCCCACTTTCAGCTGCCCTCAGCTGCTATCCATTCCATCCCAGCCCAGCTGGTGCTGATTATAACAGGAACTGACCCATATTTGAGGTAAAAGGAAGGGGTGCGCTGAATTTAGCACTCTTTTATCTATTTAATTAATTAATTTTATTCATTTATATCAAGGATAATGGAATAAGCACTCATGTGATTTTTTAAAAATTCAGTACCCCGTGTGTATGCAGTATTGTACATTTTGTCATCCGATCCCACTGGCATACGACGGCCTACTCTTCCTAAAAGTGGAACGGGTTTTAACATGTATGCAAGATGTTCTGCGTGCGCTCGTACATGGTACCTCGGTTTATAGTCTCATCCGAAGGACTTTTGGGGGGAGTGGAGTTGGCACTGATGTTACCTCCAGAGGAAAAAAAATCCTCTTGAACGAGATCGAACCCGGATTAGCAGCAGATCACGGATACATTGCTCTAACCACAAAGCTTAGATTAGGTAAATGGAAAGGGCGTACTAATTTTAGCACTGGCTCCTTGACTAAGTTGTGCCGGATTTGCGCGCTGTGGAAGATAATGACAATGGTGAGGATAATGATGATAATGCAGTGTCATCCCCCCTACCCCACTTTCAGCTACTCTCAGCTATACTATCCATCCCATCCCATCCCATCCCATCCCAGCTGGGTCCAGCCAGAGCTTATTACAGCACGAACTGGCAGCGCTTAGAAAACCTGGGAGGGTAAATTATTATTATGATTTTATTTTATTTTATTCTTTTATATCAAGGATAATGGAATAAGCATTTATGTGCTTTTTTACAACCAGTCCCTGCGTGTATGCGGTTTCGTAAATTCTGTTATCCGTTCCCACCGGCACACAATGGCCTACTCTTAAGAAAAGCGGAGCAGGATTTAACGTGTGCGCAAGATGTTCTGCGTGCGTGCGTTCGCACAGGGGGCCTAGGTTTATAGTCTCATCCGAAGGACGAAGGAAGAAAGGGGCACTCTGGTTTTAGCACTGGGCCCGGGACCCTTGACTGAGTTACGCTGGGTTTGAGCACTGTGTGGAAGACGAAAATAACGACAATGATCATCGTTGCTGTCGCTGTCATGATGATGAAGATCATCATTATTGTCATCATCGATAGATTTTTGTTGTTGCTGTTGTTTCTCAGCTAGAGCTCCCAGGTTCACCAATGGTGAGATTTTGGTGTATGCGACCGTTTTTGCCAATCATTAAGGTAGCTGTATTGCAACTTCGGAGCTATAAATAGTGACTAACAACAACAGCAATAACCACAAAAGTAACAACAACACAAGGGTAAATCTTGGTCGTAAGAACACATATCGATGAGTCAGTGCTACACAGGAAAGACAAAGTAAATGTTTTAAAAAAAACAACAGCAACAAAAGACAAAGTGAATGTTCTAGCCCTCAAAGATATTTTCAACAAAACCGCATTCTATATATATTCATCTTTTCGCTTACATGCCTGCATGAATCTCTTCATTATCTGTTTTCACAGGCTGGTCAGTACCCAATATTACTTTTTTATTTTATTTTAGGCATTCAGCCATATCAATCCCCAAAGATACAGGTAGACCAATAGTAAGATTCTGTGTATATGACACATACCCATGCGCTTGCGTGTGCACGCACACACACACACACACTGTTAGTTTTCTGAGATTTTCTTCACTACAGTCATCACTGTTGTTGTAATTATGGTCGTCATGATTATTACTGTTATTATTTATTTTCTTATATATGTTTTTTCATAGATGGGTTGATGAAAAAAAAAAGCAATTTTTTTTTTGGCTTATTCAATATACCATCTGTAAATAAAACTGACTTTGACACACAAATCCTCACACACACACCCAACCCCCCCCCCCCCCCCCCCCCCCATCCACCCCCCAACTTTACCTTACACACCCCCCCCCCAACACACACCCAACCCCCCTCCTCCACCCCACCCAAACATCCATCCCCCTCCATCCACCACATCTACCCACACACAAACACGGACACACACACAAGACAAACAC